>CATQJA010001493.1:0-539032 GCA_958295435.1 Mesorhabditis spiculigera
GTGGAATCGCTCCAGATTTCCCCTTGCCGTGGCACGCAACGCGCCCGCCGAAAATTCGGTTGCATATCCGTGGCACAAATCAATCGTTATGAAAAATCGCGGTGAATAATCCATCGAAATGTCAACTCAAAAAACCACAGTTGACGTTTTAAGATTGATTTAAAGGGACTAGGAAGGCCGAGAATCGCCCTCTTTTGCCTGCTGGGTGTCGATTACAACTGCGTTCCAGTCCTAACATTAGTAACGACTCGGAACAATTTTTAGAGGCCTTTTTGATGAAGAAAGCTTAGACAATAAAAAGGTTTTTTTTTAATTTTTCATGTCTTTTGATAAAAGATTTTTGGGGTACGACCATTACTTCTAAAATCATTACTTCTAAAATCATTACTTCTAAAACCATTACTTCTAAAATCATTACTTCTAAAAGTCATTACTTCTAAAAACGTTACTTCTAAAATTTGGTATGCCGGATTACCAGTTTTTCGGCATATTTATGCCCAAAAATACGCTTAGAATTTTAGAAGTAACGACTTTAGAAGTAATGATTTTAGAAGTAATGACTTTTAGAAGCAATGATTTTAGAAGTAATGATTTTAGAAGTAATGATGGGTAGCCAAGATTTTTGGTACGCGACCTTATGCTCGACCAAAGCACGAAAAAATGATGGGAGATCTAGATCCGTTCCCCCCTGGTTGGGACCAGCCATTATAACAGCCCCCCCACCCACGATTGACTGTAACAAATGCCGATGAACTAACTGTTTTGTATTTTTGTGAAAGAGGAGGTGGATGGTCCGTCTCCTGCTACAAGATCCGTATCTTTCCCCCATGTCCCCTTATTTTTGGGGCTGAGATTTGTAAGAAGGGGAGGTTGATCTTGGATGAAGATAGAAGATGTTGGGCTGATGTTCGCGGGGCAGTTGTGACAAAATAAAAGGGCAGATGGAGGGGTGAAAGGAGTAGTGAAATGGGATGACGTGGGAAGCGCATTAATGAAAGGAATTAAAAAAGTAATGTTAAGGCGAATTTAAAGGAACGGTGAAGGCAAAGTTCTTTAGCGAAAATCGTTAGAAAAATGGTGGTTATAAGCATTTGTAGACATAAAAACGGTCAGGAAGGATCAACATCGACCCCTTCCGACGACTAGGCCTCGACAACTGCGAAACTGCGAAATTAATGAATTCAAGGAAAGCTGAAGACACAGCCTATATAAACCCATAGAAATGGGTATAATTTAAGGTATAGCAGGCCTTAAATACGATAGAAAATGCGCGAACCAACCCCCTGCCGTCGATTAGGTATCGACAGCTACGATTCCCATTAAAATATAGGTACAAATTAAACAAAGATTTCAACAAATTAAAAGGCGATTGGAAATATCCTTGGGAGCATTAGGTAGCTGTCAACACCTAGCGATCAAAAACGTCGATTTTAAAGGCCAGGTCTGGTTTTCCGAATTTTCTAGTAGATACTAGAAACGAAATCGAATTAAAAGGCCGACCAAGAAACCAAAAACAAACAATTTCCAAACGCTACACTCCAAGTGACGAAAACTGGCTATTGTTTAGTGGGAGGTAGATGCTAATCTAATTTAGCCAAGTTCGTTGACTCACCGGGAAAGGTGGTGGACCAATGCGTAACCGTCTCCGTCTCGCCGTCTAGCAAATGCCGGGCGGCTAGCCCGGGAAAAACGGGTTCCCACCGACGGCCTGGGTGATCCGACTAGACCATCGTGGCGAGGCGAGGCGAGGATTCGTCGGATTGACGGGGGGAAGTACAAAGGGTGCAAATGGAATGAGGAACAATGGAATTATGAAATTTCTTAGGTTTTTTATGTTTTCATTATAAAACCATTTAAAGGACGCTTAAGGCATGTCTATGAATTTTCACCTATGCATCCGCGACACGCAACGCGTACGTCATTTGGCTGGCATTATAGTGCCATAATCGATGCCGGTGGGTTGCGTGTCGTAAGATCGATAGAAAATTCGTAACAATGAATTTCATATTGCTTTTAAAGGGCCCAAGAAGACGGAAAATCAACCCTTTCTTCGCCTAGGTATCGACAGCTACAAGATACACCAAATGGCACCTGATTTTTTAGAGTTTGTGCTTTAAAGCAGGCCCTAGAGCTAAAAACAAATCAAATTTTACGTGTTTCGGAGTGCAGCAAACCGTCGAGAGTCGACTCGAGACCTAGTCGAACAGAGGTCGATTCTCACAAATTCTTAGATGTGGAAGGGACTGTCAAATCACTATAAGCTTAAATTATAAAGATTATGGCAGAAAGTGTTCCGTACTTTCCAAAGAACGATGCGCAACGCGCATTTCCCTTTTCAGCCCCTTTAAATACCGGAAAGGACAGTGGTCTCTGTTTCGATGAGCTCGAGATCGTGCTCGTTTGTTACCGAGAAATGCGACCGGCCAGGGATGCCAGAACTAAAAACCTGAAAGCTCATTTTTCGAGCTTGTATGAGCTGGTGCAAATTAGCAAGGCCGCATGGAAAATAAATTCTGAGAACGCTACAAAAATTTCAGATAGGCATATGTTGCGGCGCAAACTTGCTCTCAGGCTTCGCTTTTGGTTTAGAAAAGGCAACAAGCCAGAGGAAGGCGAGATAAAACTAAAAAAAGCTAATATGCCAGAAGAAGGCGAGATAAAACTAAAAAAGCTAATATACTAAAAACGGCTGATTAAAATAACGCTAAAAATGATCAAAAGAGCCAGAAAAAGCAGTAAAATTCTCGCAAAAATTTGATAGATAAGAATTTTGAGTCCTATAGCTTGTGAAGGACTTTTTAAGGTTGTAAAGATGTGTAAAAACATACAAGCCGCTATGGTAAACTTTCAAGACCACTTTTTAAAAAAACGTAACAAGTAAAAACCGGAAAAATTGCGAAAAAAGGACAACCAGACGCCCATGAAAAACTTTCATCGTTTTAAGCACCGTTTCCTACAACCACTAAAGTGCTCTCCAAAATCCACGCCCAAAAAAGCGGCAGCAAACAAACCACGAGGAACCCCGGCTTTTACAGCATAACCGGAACCAGTTCCTTTATGTCCTTTCCCCCCAAGGGCAGCGGGCATCCCCCCTAGAATAGTACTCGAAATGCCTGATCCGGATCGGCCGGGCGAATTTTTCGCTGAAATGCAATTTTGTCGAGGCCATAGCCCACTATAGGACACTTGTCCACACGTTTCAAGCGCATCTCCACGCAACACTCTCGATTACAGGTATTGTCTATCGAGGAATTGACCTTGGGGAGGGCTGGTAGATCAGGTTGGATGGGAAATGGGAGCGGAACTAGTTCCGGGGATGTACTTCCCACGGAAATTTTTGGATAGCGGAGCTTTAAAGGGATTGGTAAGCCAAAAATATGGATTTTTGCTACAGGTTTCAATGGATTTCCCCCCGATTGTCACACCAAAAATTCACGATAATTTTCAACCGAGAAAAGTCGTCTTGGTAACTCTTAAAGGGACAGGCAAGGCATCGCTAGGGATTTTAGGGTGTGGATTCCCAAAATATGACAATTCCCGGAGTACGCAACGCTACGCAACGCATGAAAATATCTACAGGCTGCGGCGCGGCGCGACACGCAACGCGCGCGCCGTTTCCGGTTGTGTACGGCTTTTACGGGTCAGGCGATGGTAAGGCGGTTGCGGCGCGTTGCGTATCGCGGATAAAATTTAAGGTACGTATGTATGGTAATTCAAGACGAGATAGCTCGAGATAGATAGAAAGAGAGAGAGAGAGAGAGAGAGAGAGAGTGAGTGAGAGAGAAAGAGAGAAAGAAAGAGAGCGAATACGAGCTAGCTAAAAACAAATTCAAAATTCAAATGCTGTTAAATCGACTCAAAAAACCAATATGAGTCCAAGTACAACCCACATTCTCCGTATCTACCCCCGAAAAGCCTAGAGTCAAGCGGAAACTGGTCGGCTCCATTCGCCAAAATGCCCAGACACACCACCCGTCCATACAAATGGCAACCCCCAAAAAAACGACCGGCCAACGCGCGAAAATGCCATCCCATCAACGTCTCACGAAACAAAAAAAAGACCATACCGGCTAAACTGTCGTCAAAAATTCCCGTACTCCTTTCAAGGACGACAAATTGAAAAAAAATCGAGGTGAGGGATTAGAAGTGTCCGAGTGGTAGGATCGATCCGGTGGATGTGGACGTTCACCTTTTTCGGGTGGTTGTAGCCGGTTCTACGCCTTGAATGCCCCCAACCCGACCAGGCAAAGGCTCTAGATCGCCCGCCCAACACACGACATTCCTGCACAGTTTTCGGAGCCTCAGAGCCGCGGCTCCTCGAGAAGGGGAGGAGGACCGAATCGGAATTATCACGAGGTCGGGCTCCCCTCGAAATCTGGGGGATTACGATGAGATTGACGGGGGTTTAATAGACAAAAAGAACTGGAGTTTTCGTAAAAATGTATCATAAGTCTTGGTAAATGAAGAAAATTAAAGTAAGCTCCTGACAGCCTCAAAAGCACGGTTTTGGCAGCTATTAATTGCCTGATATATCGCCGTTCAAGTAATGACTAAATTTTAAAAAGCAGGCACCAAACTACGCAGAGAAACGCAGCGTTTATAGGGGTATACGGACGAGAACGAAACTTTGAAAGTTTTTTAAAGGAGTCCGCCTCTTTTTAAACACGTTTAATTCCTTATTCCGATTAATTTTAATTTTTACTACGCCAAAGCTGTCAAAAAAAAAAGTGAAAAGCGCAAAAAAAATAAAAGCGCGCCATTGGAAAAACTAAATCCGCGATTTTTAATTACTTCCAAACCTTATGATCTGACTTTAAAACATAAAATACATAAAAAAATAAGTTTTCCTTACTGCGCAAACAATTCCTGGCATGGAGAACTCGGTGTTTCCGACAAGAAGAAGGCTCGAAATAGTCGTCTGCATGCACAAGAAAATACAGCAAGTTCCCGGTGAAACTGATGTCGTTTCAAAAACAACGTGCAACCGAAAGGCGCGGATGGCAGCTGTTGATTGTGACCCCCGTATATCGATGTTTTGGCGCAGGCTTTTTGCCTTGGGCAAAAAAACGGGCTTTGTTTGATCCATTAAAAAGAAACCCCGCGAAAACGTGTAAGTTTTGGAGTTATTTAAGAATTAAACGCCTAGTTAGATTAAGTTAAAAATTATCAGAAACTCCTATTAGAAAAACCCTCTAAATTCAGTATCTTGATTTCTCTTATTTTCTGCAGCTTACTAAAAAAAAAACCTACCAAAAAATAAACCTCACCCAGAAGCAGAGAAGTTCGATTTTTACGTAAATAAACGCCTTTAAAAGCAGCAGCGAATTCACGAAAAACTAGTAGAAACTAAAAGATATCCTATTCGAAGAACAGGTTCTTTAGGATTTCCGGGGGGGGGGAAGTATTTCCGGGGGGAAAGCAAATTTTCTCGGCCCAAGCCTAAATTTTTTTCTAAATAGCGCATGCGTTTCTAAATGGTTTTTAACTATTCCTGAGCATAAAAACTACCCACATCTTAATTAAAAAACTTAATTTTAAGTCGAAAAATCCTATAGAACCTTTAGGATTAGCGGGGGGGGGGAAAGACCCAAAATGACTAAATTTTCGACTTTTTCAAACATTTTTCTAACTTTTTTGAAAGGTTTTTCTACTTTAAATATAGTTAATATTTACTAAAAACAATGTGAAAACACTTTATATTTGATTACTAGGTCAACCGGGAAAACCAGGAAAAAAATTGGTTCCCCCCCCCCCCCGGGAATACTCCCCCCCCCCCCCCGGATCCTAAAGAACCGAAGAACATCTCCACATTTATCTCAATTTTCATAAGCTACTTCGTTTTATTTTTCCTATTTTCTGCCGTTCCCCCGCCCCGAAAAACACCCAAAAACAACGCGCACCCACCCACCCCACGGAACACATATGCAATAAGAGCACTGATAGAGTACATCGAGGGTGCATGCTAGGTGTTTGTGCAAAAGCCGCGCCCGGCACACACACACTGGTGTAGAAATTCAAATAGGCAGGCCTCGGCGGCAGAGAGAAAGCGAGCAGCATGGCTGTTTTCTACTCGCTAGGTGTTTACCACAACATGTCGAGGGCTAGAAATACGGCATTGAGGGAGTGGAAGACATGACGAGTCGAGGACCGCATCGACTCGCCTAGGTTTGGCTTGGCTAATTGGTATAAAAATATTTTTCGGTCGAATCTTGGCGTTTTATCGTCCCAAAAATGGTATGAAAGCTTGTTGTAATTTAGATAAATTCTTATTTAATTTACAGTACTTCTATTAAAAACGGCATGCGAAAAAAGACCATAAAGAGTTAACGGTAATTTTTAGTTATCTTAAACTACTTTTATCGCTGGCGCCTAGCGAAAAAATAAACCATTGCGTGCATTACTAGTACCACTAAAATACCTTTATTTAGCACGACTAGCGCAAAAATTAAGTGCAACTGCTACAAACATAACAACGTGCAACAAAAATTCTCAGGTGCTTTCATTTAGCACGACTACGTTAAAAATTAAAATAAATTATTAGGCTACTTCCCAATTGTTTTCTTTATTTCAATCGGCTAAGCAAAACATTTCTAATTTTTTATTTTCCTCCTCCCCTGGTTTTTATCAATCCGCTGCATCAACTAAAAATATAGTCTTGTAAAAACTAGCGGCCCCAAAACGTGCTGCAACACCAAGACAGCACAATATTTTGGCAAAAGTCGCACTTTGCTAACGCATGGATGGTGTTGCTGCCAGCGCGTTCCGGGCACTATTTCGTATGCTGGTAAACAAGAGTGGGGTTTAAAGGCCAAGGACCCGACAGACGTTTCTCCTTGACAGATGGCTGCCCGAATTATCATAAGGAATCACGTAAAATAACTTTTTATAAAAACAAACTACATGTCGACATGATAGGCCGAGGTCAAACCACCGACAAGGTCGGGAAAGGGTCAGGTTCGCCTGTTTAGAGAACCTTTTTTGGAAATACACAACGCGAAAGATCTTGTAACAAACATGTCAAATAATGGGGAGAGAGAGCGCGAGAGAGAGAGAGGGAGAGAGAGAGGGAGAGAGAGAGAGCGAGAGAGAGATAGAAAAAGAGTGACCAACCAGGGCAGATACTGGCCCTCAGCAACCCCGTAATACCGAATCATTCGCCTCGTCCGCGCGGCGAGTGCGCGCTCCCCGCGAGCTCGGGCTGACCTACTTCGGCGGATTGCGACGCGGCTTTTTTAATCCGAGTGAGCATTGGCGGCGCCTTAGGCTCAAATCGCGCCGCCGCTAAATTGGATTTCTTTTCTTTGCGCTTTTCGTGTTCGCTGTTTGAAACCTGGCCGGATTTCAGTAGAATTGGGTTTCGGGCGCGGTTCTGTGTTTCTTTGGGGGCGATGTTGGGAAATTGAGAATTACAGGTGCAGAAAATTCAAAATCTTTTTACTTTCGTTCGCAAAATTTTTCAAGAAAAATAATTTTTTCCGAAAAATACGGCGACTATAACGCGACAATACTCTGTCCGTGAAGTGTATCATTGCGGAACACGAGGCGAGGATTTCGTCGATTCGTTTCGCTTATTCACTCGTTTTTCCTGCTTTCGCTGAATTTTCAAAATGTATGCTTTTTGGTTGTATATTTCTTGGGGTTGAAAATTCTATTAGTTTTATCGAACCTATTGAGCGACTGGGTTGGGTGCACGGTCTTGCTGCATAGAACGCGCCCCTGGGAGAGTATGTTGGCGGGCGGTTACAGCCATTCGCCAAGCCCATGACCGAGAAATTTCGCGGCAACCCGGATATCAACGTTGTAGTTGTTTGTTTCATTCATTTCTAGCGCTGTCGAGGTTGGCTATCCCCAAAATTTTATAAATTAAGGTTTTAGGTCATTGATTTTATTGCTCCAATCGCTTTCCCGACATCTACTATAGATTTTGCTTTAATTTTCCGATTATTTTCGTCACCTCTCTTCAAATCCCATCAATTTCCGCTTTTCAGAACATGTCCGGACGGCAAGGCGGAAAGGCGAAGCCACTGAAGGCGCCAAAGAAGGACAACAAGGATTTGGACGATGACGACATCGAGTTCAAGAAGCGACAACTTGAAGAAAAGAAGAAGCTCGCCGAAGCAGCGAAGAAGGCCGGCGAGAAGGGACCCCTCGTTGGCGGTGGCATCAAGAAATCCGGCAAGAAGTAACGACGCTATCAATTGGAGACCCACATATTTCACTTTGCTGTAAATAAACTATTTGATTCGAGCCTTGTGCAGGATATGAATTTTGCCTATTATCGCACGTGTATCCGAGTCATGATATTGGGCGAGGCGACGATTATTTACCATGGTTCCTCTACTAGTTTTCCTAGCGTATTTTTGTTTTTGAGCCATGACCGGCGGGCGATGATTGTGGCTGAAAACAAGGGCTAGAGGGGTGCCGGGGTAGAATCGTGTTTTTGCTCAATTTGTGTATGGGGCGCTATGGCATAGTGTTTTCGGGCGGACGGCGTTTGGCCCTACCTATTCAGGCGACTTTATATTGATTTTGGGTGTTTAGGAATAATTTACTCCTTAGATAATTCCGTCTCGTGCCCTCGGGATTATCATCAGACTTTGTAGATGACCCCTTTTGTTGGGGATTTTGCGTTTTCTGACGAACCTGCAGTGTTTCCGCTTGGCTTCATTTGCAAGTTTTATAGGTCTGTAGGATAATGCGGCATTAGTAAAATCTGTTTTTCTGCTTTTCTTCTGCCCTATTTTCAGGATTGACCGATTTCTAAGATATCTCCCGAAGCTCAAGCTGTTTCTCTAAAGCCGATTTCGAAATAATCTATCTTGTTTCTATACGAAACCGTCGATTCTTTATGGTATATACGTGTGTTTCGAATGTCTACCCATCGCCCAGCACTTTCTCTGCGTCTCCCCGCCCACACCCAGTCGCCTCCCCGGCTCAGCCGTTGGACTCAGACTATCGACCGCGCCCGGATCAGCCCGTTTCCTCCCCGTTCCTTCCGTTTTCTATAAGCTCAAATCGATTTATTGAATAGAATTAATACTATTTTCCAGATGGCCGACATAGTGGGACCACTACGCCCGTCAGACTCCTGGTCTACGACAGAGGTTTCGACATTCTAGCCGGGCTCATCGCGTAAATATTTTTCAGGTGAAGTCGATCCAGCACAGCCATGTGTGGAACATCCGCGGCTTTTCGCAATGCGAATGCCGCTACCTTGAGACGGCTGTGAAGGTTCGGGAACAGGTAAAAACATCGTATTTCGCTCAATGTTTTTTGTAGACGCTGCAACTGCCGACTTCTGGCCTCGGCGTCAGCGATCATGGCACGATGGCCTTCCGGATACGACTTCATCCTCAAGGAAATAAAGAGAGCAACAAGGATTTCACCTTCTTCCAGGTATTTTTTATCTATACTTTGCTGGCCTTTTCGTTTTTCGACATCTGCTATTTATCCATAAACATCCTCTTTTCGGGCCCGAAAAAAATTTATCAAAACAACCCTGTCTATTATGCGGCCGGTACCGCGTTCATGCTATTATTTTGCAGCCTTCATCAATTGTTTTTCAGGTTTTCTGCAGCGCCAACACCGCCCGCTACAAGGCCAAGTTCACCGTCTTCAACACGCGCAACGAGGAGATTCCGACCACCATTTACACCGGTACTCAACAGGTAATCTTAAGATTTCTATATCGCAATTATTATTTTTCTAGCTGCACGGTTATTTCGAGTACATTCGCCGCGACCTACTCGTCTCCCACATAGCGCCACATGATGAATTACAGGTTTTGGAAATGTTTTATAAATATTTGGTATTTTAGCTGGTGCTTACCCTGACCGTGACTTTCGACACCGTCACAAAATCCTCTCAAAACTCGGCGCCCCGTCCACCATTCCCGGAGGCACGCCCGGCGGAAGTTACTCGCGATCTTGAAGCCATCTTCCGTGACCCCAGGCTCTCGGATTTCAAGATAATGGTTGGATCCCGTGAATTGCTAGTACACAAGGTATTTTATTTTCTGACGACTGGTAATGTTGGCTTGTTTAGGTGATTGTCGCCGCCAGGTCACCGTACTTTGCCGCATTGCTTGAGCCCCACACCGAAGAGTCGAGGACGGGCGTGCTTCGGTTGCACGAGGAGGACGTGGATTATGAGGTGAATATTACTTTTCAACGTTATAGTTGATTAGCGGCGAGGGAAACTCTTACCTTTTCGTCTGGTTTAATAGGATTTTGTGTCTAAACTTCTATTACAATAAAAATACCCCTCTAACGGTCCAGAACGCTATTTTTTGTAGATCTTTTCAAATTTCGTTTAGTGATTTTTGGTTTAATCTCTACAAACCCCTAGTTTTTAGGTCATGAGCGAGCTCGTCGCCTACATGTACACTGGACGCTGTCATCGCCTCACCGACATGGCGCTTGAGCTGCTCGCCGCCGCCGACCGATTTGCTATGCCGGGACTGAAGGAGGTGGCCGAGCAGAATCTGCGCGCCACGCTCAGCATCGACGGCTGCTGCCGCTCCCTGATGTGCGCCGACATCTATGGAGCAGCTGACTTGAAAGCTGACGCGGTGCGCTTTATCACGCAGAACTCGTCGACCGTAATTCAGGTACGCACATATTTTTACACTTTTTACGCCAATTTTTCTTTTAGACTGACGGCTGGCAGCATATGGTTTCTTCCAAGCCCGAACTCGTCACCGAAGTCGTTCAAGCCATCTCCGACATTACGAGCAGCACGCCCCATCAATCAAGTAAGGGCTACTCTGTTTGTTTTTAAAAAAATGTAGCTATTTGTAATTTTGAAATTTTATAACTTCAGAAAAGAAGAATGCCGACATTTTGTCGAAATTTTTGTATAGTACCTGGTGATCCTGCGCTAGATTTGTTCATGTTCAATTTCGAAATATAGAAATTCCGACACTATGAAGTTTTCACATTCTGCTAGCAAATCGGACGAGGTGTGTATAGAAACATCTAACTTTTTCAGGTTCCTCAAGCGTCGAGCCACCTTCCAAACGACTTCGTGTCCTCGGCCCAGCTGACTTGCGCCGTCCCTAGCAGACAACTCCTGAGATACACACATGCCTCTAGTCCACGCTTAATATATCCGTGATCTCTTTGTCTGCATATACATACTCTTTTTTTTGCCCCGCTCATCATTCCCCTTCAACGCAGTTCACATTGCCTTTCTCGCGTTGGTGCTTGTGTGTTTAATAATTGACAGTCTATCCTAAGGGCCATTTACTGACTTTCACTGAATTCCACGAGCGCTCGCCTTGTTGTTCGCCAAGCTCAATGTGCTGCGTTTCGCCGGCTTGGGCCGGCCTATATACATACTTTCTCTCTTCTCGTGTACTACTGATACGGTTGAAATGAATTGATAAATGTTATAAAATTCAAGACAACGCAATGCTATGTATGAGTTGACGGACGAGCTATCTGTGTGGTTGCGGTCTACAGAGTGGTTGTTTCATCTCAGAATCGACTGCACGGAAAAACTTTCAGTTTATGAACAACGGCGAGCCAAAACGGGCCAAGATGAGCCCGGTCTGTATTTTGGGCATCGAATCTTCAGCGAATAAAATTGGAGTTAGTGCTTTTTACAATGGAGAAGGTCTATGTTTGTCAGGTCGGGATCGTTCGGGACGGCGAAGTGCTATCAAATCCACGCGCAACATACATCCCCCCTCCTGGAGAAGGTTAGATATATAATGTTTTAAAAACCAGTTTCTTTCCTTGTAGGTTTCATCCCAATCGAAGCGGCCAAACATCATCGAAATAATGCTCAACGACTTATCGATCTCGCCATTAGCGATGCTAAAATCGAGGTAAGGGGAGAATTGAAGCCAATTGGTCGGTTTAGAACCCGGAAAATGACATTGACGCTATCGCCTACACGCGCGGGCCCGGAATGGGGCAATGTCTTGAGGTGATTTTTCCAAAGTTTGGCAACCATTTTCTTACAGGTTGGAGCCAAGGCAGCCCAAGCGCTAGCAAAAAAACTTGGAAAACCGTTGATCCCCGTCAACCATTGCATCGCACATATTGAAATGGGTCGACTAGTAACTAAAGCTGCGAATCCTACAGTGCTATACGTTTCAGGAGGAAATACCCAAGTATGTCGAAGTAGTCATGGTTGTACTTTTGATTTAGGTGATCTCCTATTCTAACCAGAAGTATCGAATCTTTGGCGAAACCCTGGATATTGCCGTCGGAAATTGCCTGGACAGATTCGCGCGGATTATCGACTTGTCGAATGACCCGGCTCCTGGATATAACATAGAACAATTCGCGAAGAAAGGTGACCCGTATCTTCCTAAAAAATGTAGATTTTTAGGCGAAAAATTCTTTGAACTTCCTTATGTGGTAAAAGGTATGGATGTCTCATTGTCTGGGATTCTATCGACGATGGAGGCTAAAGCCAAGGCTTTGATAAAGAAGGGCGAATACAGCAAGGAAGATCTCTGTTTTTCGCTTCAGGTGTGTTCAAATCTTTATGAAGAAGACCTTTTGTTTAGGAAACGTTATTCGCGATGTTGGTGGAGGTTACCGAAAGAGCGATGGCGTTGAATAAGAGCGCTGAACTTTTGATAGTTGGCGGCGTGGGATGTAATTTACGACTTCAGGTATACAGTAGCGTTATTAAAAACTAGTGTTTTCAGGAAATGGCCGCTGATATGTGCAAAGAACGTGGGGCCACGCTATTCGCCACCGATGATCGCTACTGCATTGACAACGGCGCCATGATCGCCCACACCGCCTGGGAGATGTACCACGTCGGCATGGTGCCAAAGGCATTTTTTTGTCTTTGACTGATTAAACTCTCTTAGGACGCCAGCGACTGTTCGGTCACCCAACGCTTCCGCACCGATGACGTTGATGTACTGTGGAGAGAGGACTAAACTTATTTACTTTGTTTTGTTGATTTTGAAATTTTTACGATTTTATGGACGACGTTTGTAATAAAGTTACATATATATTTTCGAAAGGCGCCTCATTACGCTAAAGACGAGAGTTGCTTTTTAGAATGGTTTTAACTTGATAAAGATTTATTGACAAAGACTTATTTTGTTTAGGCTATTTGCATCTAGAGTGGATAAATTACAAATCCGCTTTCCTAGAGTGTGGCGCTGATTTTGATAACATTTACCCTATCAAGGTCAACCCTCCATTGATCGATAGCCTCGGGTAGATTAGCACCCGTTTACCCCGCAAGGGCTAGCCGGTTTTGGAGGACCGCCATCTCGTAGCCTGGTCATGCTGTCTGGGCTACACTGGGGGCAAAGTCCGTTCCTTCCGTCTTTTTCGGCAAGCCATGCCTCCCAATTACACAGTGCGATGACGCGGGTTGTTTTGAGCTCGGTGCTCTTCAACCCCAAACTCGGGGGTTCCAGGGGGAGCGCCAATTCCAATTTTTGTATTTGGTCGAACAATTAAAAATCATTATCGCGGGGGGGGGGGTCAAAGTCTAAATTCTCGTTGGCTTCCTCCCCTTATCAATGTCTCGGCTTTTGGCCTTCCATTTCCGCTGTTATTTTCGGGTACTTTGAAACTTGATTCTTACGATTCCTTATTTCTTACGATTATAACTGGCGCTTTTTCCAGGATGTTGTCAACGATGCGTTCGGCGTTGAGGCCTGTGTCGGCGCTCAAGACCTTGAGGTTTTGTATAACTAAAATTCGCAAGCTTTGATTTTCAGCAATGTCTCCGTGCGTAGCGTCTCTGCCGCCGCCGAGAAGAAGGAGCGCAAACCGGTGGAGACCTCTTCTTTCGCCATGAACATCTTCCGCGGCAAGGCCCAGCTCGAGAATGTCTTCCCCTACCCGCTCAACTTGAACGAGGATCAGGTTCATTTTGATGAATCGATGTATTCATTTTCTTCTAGAAAGAAACCCTCAACATGATCGTCGAGCCGACAGAGAAGTTCCTGTCGGAAGTCAACAACTTGCTCAAGTAGATTGATTCTTTTCTGTCAGGACCGTTTTTTAGAAACGACGCTGAAGCCTCACAATCGCCAGAAATTCTGCGTCAATTCGGCGAGCTCGGCGCTTTTGGAGCCCTGGTTCCGGCCGAATATGAGGGAGCCGGCCTGAACAATTCGCAGATGGCCCGCTTGGCCGAAATCGTTGGAGCCCATGACTTGGGACTGGGTGTGACGATGGGTGCTCATCAGGTACATTCTATAGACAACCTGAATGTATCACTATTTCAGTCGATCGGCTACAAGGGTATTCTGCTCTATGGTGACGAGAAGATGAAGCAGAAATACTTGCCCGATCTGGCCACTGGCCGCAAGTTTGCCGCTTTTTGCTTGACGGAGCCGGGGTCAGGATCTGATGCTAGCGTAAGCTTTGACTTACCTTTACTAGTATGCTCTTTTTAGTCTATTACTTCGACCCTCAAGAAAAGCGATGACGGGAAGCATCTTATTCTCAACGCCAGCAAGATCTACATCTCCAACGGCGGTTTTGCCGAGGTTTTCACCGTCTTTGCCCAGGTTTGAAAATCTAGGCGTTTTAATCTCACTTTCTTATTCAGCAACCGATCAAGCAAGCTGACGGCACGACGAAGAACAAGATGACGGCTGTCGTTGTCGAGAAGGCTTTCGGTTTGATTGTTCGAAATGATAATTACGTATTCATCAGGTGGTGTTTCCGCTGGGGCCCCGGAGAAGAAGATGGGCATCAAGGGCAGCAACACTGTCGCAATGAACTTCGACAATGTCAAGGTAGCTATTTTTACAATTCTTCAAAATAAATTTTTAGATCCCGATCGAGAATGTTCTCGGTGGTGAGGGCGAAGGCTTCAAGGTGGCCATGAACATCCTCAACAACGGTCGTTTCGGAATTCCGGCCTCGATGACCGGAACGATGAAGTACGTCATCCAAAAGACGGTAAGGAAGCTTCCCGCGATCAGCACTTCTTTTTCTCCAGATTGACCAGGTCACCCAGCGCGTCCAGTTCGGCAAGAAGCTCGAGGAATACGGAAATGTCCAAGAGAAGGTGATATCTGGAGTTTATATGGCGTAAACTAGCGATTTTAGCTCTCCCAAATGATCGTCAAGCACTACGCGTCCGAGTCGATCGTCTACATGCTGGCGGCCACGATGGACGCCGGCGTCAAGGATTATCAGCTCGAGGCTGCTTGCGGAAAGATCTTCACCTCGGTACTTTCTTTTTCATAGACCCGGAATATATTTTATCGTCTTAGGAAGCCGCTTGGTGGTGCACGGACGAGGCTATCCAACTTCACGGTGGATCCGGCTTCATCCGCGAGACCGGCCTCGAAGTCTTCCTGCGCGATCTTCGAATTTTCCGCATTTTCGAGGGAGCAAATGATGTTCTGCGTCTTTTCGTCGCCCTCACCGGAATTCAGGTGCTTATTCAAAAAAAAATATTATTCCTATCGAGTTTTTACAAAACTGTAGTTTGAAAAAATCATAATTTTTTTTTAGCACGCTGGTCTCCATCTGCAACAGACGGCCAAGGAGATTAAGGCTGGCGGTATCGGCACGTTGTTCGGCGAGATCACGAAGCGTGTGACTGGGTGAGTCGGTTTGAATTTTTCGGCTAGTTATTTTTGTTTCCTTTTGGTTACTTACTTTTGTTTTTTTTAGTGGAAACACTGGAGGTGACTTCTCCGCCGCCGTCCATAAGAACTTCTCCACCGAGGCCGGCGCTCTCGACTCGGCCATCAAGGATTTCGGGTCGACCGTCGAGAAGTTGTTGATCCAGCACAAGAAGGGCATCATTGGTAGGCAGGAATCTTCAACCCCATTCCCGCTTTTTTAGACCGGCAATTCGAGCTTATCCGTGTCGCCGACGCCGCCATCGACATTGTCGCCCTGGCGTGCGTGCTGTCGAGGGCCACTTTCTCCGCGCAACACGGATCCCCGTCGCTGGAGCACGAGAAGGACATCGTGCAGCTGTTCACCAAGCAGGTCATCCTCAATATGTTTTTGAGATTTAGGGTACTCTGTTTTAGCGTGGCGCAAAGCTAAATGTTATATTTTTACGATATCTGCATATTGATGAAGTATAATTTTTTATAATTGTAGCACTTTGCGATAATTTTCCCTGTTTTTCAAAAGCCTGAAAATTCGAAGTTTCCAATTTTGACGATTTTTCATAGATCTTTCACCAAAATGTCGTTATTTCGGATGTTTTAATTTTTTTGTCAGGGGATGATTAGAAATAGTAATATCAGCAGTCACAGGAAAAGGTTATAATGCAAATTTTCAGGCCCTCAACCGCATCACCGACAACCTGAAGGTGGCCCGTGAGGGAGGCTCCGGCGAGGTGAACCTGATCACGAAGATCGCCCGGGATGTGTGCAAGAACGGCAGCCTTCCCCTTAACCACCCGACCCAGTTGTAAATACTACTGTTGTTATCTCTCTCATTGAGCCCCTCCCCTAGCCTCTACTTGTAATAATCAAAACTGTGCCATTTTTTGTTCATTGTCGATATGCATGTATCAAAGACTTAGACGCTCTCGGGCTCGCTCAACTTGTGCCTTATCGAATTCACGCTGTTTTTTTACTAATACCCATTTTTCGATCAACCGGGTACTATCTCTCATTTTCTAGGTGGTAAGAACCGATCCAATAAATTATTATGAATTGAGATCACGATAACAATCGTTTGGGAACACTATCGGGGCTTGTGTTTTTGGATGAAGCTGACTTGGATGGGGATTGTGTTGTCCATCAACTAAAAATAATTTTCGATATTATGCTTGGAGAGGCTAACCTGATCGTGGTTCATTCCGTCGCGTTTCACAAAGCCCGTGCCTCCCAGAATTGGGCTTACCGGTCTACCACATGCCCGGAAACCGACCTGAATTTTGTCTAATTGTCACTGTTTCTCGAGCTCACCTTCTCATCACTCGTCGAAAATAGACTGAAGACGAACAGACCCTCGTATTTTGTTTGATGGTTGATGTCCTATGAAAAATATTGTTAATTTAGAGAAATGTACTTGTAGGAAAACTGATTCACAATGTAGGCCCGTTCTCCGGTTGCAAGTGCCAACCGGAATCGGAATTGCACATAGCGAGCTTCCATAATTTGCTCCGGCGACGGAGAGGAAAGTGTCGATCAGCTCGGTAAGTGGAGGTCCTGAACCGGAAATAGGTTTGAAGCTTTTTCATTTGAACATACCCAGAATTTCTCGCGTGTCCATGCATTGACCGCCCAAGATAGCTTTCCTTGCCAGCGGTGACCCCATTGAGTATGCAATGACGTCGACGGCGGTCCCGGTGTATTGCCGAACGGCGATGATCATCGATCTAAAGGTTTCTACTTTACAGAAACCCCCCATATTTACCTGATCTGCTTCACGTACGAACACTTCATATCCACCAGGCCGACCGGCGTCGCCCCACCATCACCCCACGTCGTCCCGTAGATCTCCGAATTTTGGTATCCATGCTGCCGCAGATATTTCACTGTGCCCTTGAAGAAATTTTTCGCGTAAATGGGACTCACGTGGAATCTGGCGGCCGTGTTGGTGATGCCGTGGATGATGATGACGGCTTGTTGTTTGGGCTCTTCGAATTGGTCCATGCGCCCGCCGAAAGAAGCGCCCGGACCGAGATCTGATTTATGGTTTGTAACGATTTTTTAGGGTTGAGTTCACCTCGATGAGGTACGAGATAAAATAACAGGTGTCGTTATATTTTTCAACGATTTTTAGATGTAGATCCTTGCTCTAGGCTACGATGAAGGTTAAAGCACATCCACTGTCTTTATTCATTCATTTGAACGACTTTACTTTTTTAATGAGACGCTGAAGGTAACAGATAAAATAAAAATACCAACCCGTCCGCTCCAACTGCGTCACCATCGATATGCCATAGCTATCATGAAGGAAACGACGAAAATGTGGGGTAAAATCGGCAAATACAGCGGAAATCAACGCCCAAAACAGCAGAGGCTTCATCCTACTCTAATATCTCGAGATCTGGGTGAGTCGATCGAGGTAGGTGTGACTGTGTTTGTCCTGCCAGTGGCAGAGAGCCTTGAGATTTCGTTACGGCATCACAGCCATTCGCGTGCCCTAGGGGGTGGAAATAAAAAGGGAAGACGCGGAACCGGTTCGCCATAGTATCACTCATCGCTCGACCCCCGCGGGCAGGGTGGAAATAAATCCGGAAAACTGGACGGTTGTTTGTGATTTGCAACGCTGGATTTGAGGGTGATGGCTGTGATTTTTCACGAAAAACCCTTGTCTATTTATGTTTTGTTAGCAACATACAAGACTTTATTACATCGTCAGCCCCGGATTAAAAATGTAGATTTAGAATCCTGCGTTTTTCAGCCGATTCGTGAGACCCCTGGCGGCTATTCTTTGATTTTCCAACTTTTTGAGTTGTTGGGATGATCGTCGTTTTCTTTGTTGTCGTCTTCTTCGTTGTCGTGGTCGTCACTGAATGATTTTTAAGTAGCGCTATTTTGAAATATTTTTATACGCAGCGTTTGGAGCGTTTTTTCTTTTAACATCTCCGTTTTTCTACCTTTTTTCGGCATTGTCCAGGGTCGTTTAGAGCCTTTTACTTTACTGGTCTTCACGCCTGCCGGCCTCGTAATTTTCCGGTCTGAAGTTGTTGGCAAAACCGTAGTAGTGCTGGTTTTCTGCTCGACCGTCCGGCCTGGCAGAATAGCATCTTTTTCCTCACTCGTTTCCTCCCAGAAGTAGTCATCTCAAATAATTTTCAAAAACTTCTAGGAGCCTTTCAGAAAACTACCGTCATCATCATCGTCGTCGTCATCGTCCTCCCCACATACAGAACAAACGGAGCACGCGTCACAAGTACCCGTAGAATTGGTAGCTACAGTTGTGGTAATCGCTTCTGGCTAAATAGTTGGTGTTTTTGTAGTTTAAGTTAGTAGTATTTTGTTAATGTTATCGTTGGTATAGTTATAGCTAGTACCTCCTCTGTACTTGCAGTCACATTCTGGCCACTTGGAATGTTGATCCATTGGTTTGGTTTGTCTAAAGGCAAGCATATTACTAAAAAGTTGTTCGTTTTACCCTCGGCAGTCCCAAATTGAAGAATCGTAGCCCAATAAGAAGTTAACGAACATGGATCTGTTCCATTCCGTCTGAGTACTCGAACGTAGCCGGATTCTCCCCACGTGGCTCCCCAACTAAAAAGCTTTACCGTCGAAGTCTAGCACTTTCAGGGTGACGACAAGACACTTGTCGCTTCAGTTGATTTGTGCACTCCCTGTGGGGAATGCGTTCCAAAATTTGTTCGAAACACTCTTTGAAGAGGTCTCGGGGTTAATGCTAACCTCAAACTTGGGTAATTAAACCGAAGCTGCGGATGGGTGGGGGCTCTTCTCACATATCGACACTCCAGGTTGATGTGTCTATGCGGGCTGTCCCACAGCGAGCGATCTCTCGTTGTCTGCGTCTCGGAGTGTCTCGACGCCCTGTACCATCCCATTCCCCTCCTTCCGATTCACAGTGCCCCCTCCTGATCGGAAAGTATCGAAGTGTTCTAGAGAGACGCAGACAGCGAGAGATCGCACGATGGGTGGTTGCCCGGATAAACACATCGACCTGGAGTGTCCATATGTGAGAAGAGCCCCCACCCATCCACAGCTTCGGTTTAATTACCCAAGTTTGAGGTTAGCATTAACCCCGAGACCTCTTCAAAGAGTGTTTCGAACAAATTTTGGAACGCATTCCCCCCAGGGAGTGCACAAAGATACGAAAAGTGAATTGAAGTTACTGGGCTTTACCTGTTCCTGATGATCCAATACTGCTCTGTAAATCCGACTATAACCACTGCATGATTGATGGTAGAAGCACAGGGCCCATCATAAATGCCTGAAAAAGAGGGATGCCTAACTTTTAGAGAGAGCGGTACCGCCTCCATAAGCGTATAGCTCATCAGCAACTGCCATTCCGACAGCCACTGGCCCTTTCCGGACACGATTCTCCATGTCTTGGCTGAGACTGATGAACTTTGAGGTGGTCGTTTTGTTGGTGGTGGTGATGAAGCCTGAATTGCTACGGATGTGCAATTTGTTTGCCGCGCCCGTTGCTTGCGTGGCGGAAAAACGGGAAATCTACAGGATTCATCTAACCGGAAAATGCACCGTACAACAACTAGCAGAGATTCTTGGTCTTTCCGAATAAATATTTCCACTAACCCGTATCGAAGCTCGACACCCTCAGCGAAGACCCGAACCCGCTGAGGAGACATGTGGCGTTGCTCTTAAAGGGGGAGTGACAGCAAGAAGTCATACTTACACTGCCACGGTAGGGGTAGGTAGCAGAGGTAGTTACCGATTTGGTGGACAGATAGTTCGTG
Source organism: Mesorhabditis spiculigera (assembly GCA_958295435.1). Lineage (NCBI taxonomy): Eukaryota > Metazoa > Nematoda > Chromadorea > Rhabditida > Rhabditidae > Mesorhabditis > Mesorhabditis spiculigera. Next base: position 20,329 of record CATQJA010001493.1, read on the forward strand.
GCTACCTAAACCTTAATCTTGACCTAAACATTGGCCAACCCGCAGTTGAACCTTCCTTTTTCAAACTTTTTTTTTGAGAGGTTAAATCTACCTGAAAATACCCTCCATCACATCCTTTGTTCGCCAATCCGTAAGTGGGATCGACTTGGCGGTCACAGTCCAGGATTTGTTGGACCTAAACGACTCAGAATTTTGCAAAAAATGGTCACTACCGATAGCTGGGGTGTTGGTACGCCTTTAATGGACAGCCATCCTTCTAGGAGACCATTCTAAAAATGGTAATATGACCCGAAAGATGTTAGGATGCGCAAGCATCGACTCCATGTCTTGCTTTCTCTCTCTCTCTCTCTCTCTCTCTCTCTCTCTCTCTCTCGCTTTCTCTCTCTCTCTCTCTCTATCTTTCTACCTACCATCGCAAATCCCCAACAACCTCCACAGCTCCCCTGATCCATAATGTCCCCAAAGTACGGCCGCCAATCCACTGTTGCGTTCTCGGCATCACGCTTCTTACGGACAACTGGAGCAGCCGCTTCAGAAGCTTTGCAAGTCATATAGCTCATTTTCATCTACCTGTTGTCGGCACGGTATCGAACGGTTGTACAATGAGTGAAAGCGGAGCCCGTTCTGTACTTTTCTAAAACTGTACTGCTTTATGTTGATCCGCAGCCCACCATGACGCTAAATTTGTTGAGCACTTCTTGATACAGTGTCTCTCCGGCTTCATATTTTTCGTTGTGAGCATCAACTTGGACCTTTTGCTGCTCATATTTTGCGTAGCGGTCCAGGCCGTCGGTGGCGTTGAGCTGGATACCTAGAGACGCCAGAAAATACCTCGCACTTGGTTGTGTTCATGTTTTTCTAAAATTACGTGTTAAAATTATACTCACCCAAATCCATGAGCTGATTCGTCAATTCATTAAATTTCTCGTCAGCTTCAAGGATCTGTTGATAGCGTTCAGAGTCTGGAAGTGTAGTTGTCGTCGGCTGCTTCGTGGTTGAAGTAGAGGTAGTGGGAGCTAAAGGTTATTAATTTATCTGGCTAAAGTGCTATGGAACCTACGAGTACAAGTCCCGCACATTACCGGACACAAATCGTCGATTGTCAGCAGGAAATTGCCCTGAAATTTGATAAAAAATTCGTGGTCTCATGAGGATTCTACTTTGGCATATGAAGGCAGGAAGATGGCGACGATGCAGGAGCACTTTGCCTTCACGCTTGATTTGGCCACCGGGCCAAGCATTAGGGTAGGACAAACCGCATCATCGGTGCAGTTTCCTAAACAGCACTTGAAAGGGTCCGCTAGCTGCATTTCGTCAGGATAGAGACAAAGCTCTAAAAATCTGCAAAACAACAAAAAGATATGCAAAAAGCCTACGACACTCGGGATTCCCAAGCCGTCTCCGATCCAAGTACTAACCGAGCCCAACGTTGCTTAACTTGGCAGATCGGACGGGATGCCGTGCTTTCAACGTGTCGTAGGCGAGGGCAGGGAGGTTTGGGGCCTTGATCAGGGATAGCATCCCCCAGAGCGCATCAGAATCACCTCCTTTCGAGGCCATGGTGGCCTAACCTAATCCTTGTCACTCATCAACAACTCTGGTCTCCCTAAACGCGCCTACGACCATACCACGTTGAAAGCACGGCATCCCGTCCGATCTGCCAAGTTAAGCAACGTTGGGCTCGGTTAGTACTTGGATCGGAGACGGCTTGGGAATCCCGAGTGTCGTAGGCTTTTTGTTGTTGTTTCTTTTCGATGTAAGCGGAATACCCGAAGTTCTGATCTTTTGTTGGCGTTTTCGTAACCGTCATATTTTCAATTCTTTCGACCTCCAATAGGCCACTTACCTGCAAATACATCGATCGCAAAGAGTAGCACCGCGTAGAATATTCGTCTCATCTCGATCCTACGAACATTGGAGTGGGCTCAAAAATCCCGCTACTGGCATGGTATGGAATTTGGGGCTGCACAAACATGGCGGGGGGACTAGGTGAAAATCGGTTGCAAAATTGCGAGGTTAAACGTTTTTAAAGAGACGTGCAAGCAAATTTTAATATGTGTATTTAGCATAAAAATATAATCCGAAGGATACCTTGATTCACACAGTACCGTTAGGTTACGAAACTGATTTCCAGAAAATTAAATGCGAAAATTTGCATCCGAATTTGCACCGGAAGGCTTCGACAAATTTGCAAACCCGGAAGCCTGAGGATATTGAAGCATTTTGATTTTGATACTTCACTTTGGTAGGTCGATCCGCCTGCTTCCCTTCCTCTACCGCTTCTAGTTAGAGAGCTGTTTCCGCGAAATGTTCTTAAATGCGCCGCGCATCCTAAACGCGAAGGCTTCCGGTAAATGCGAAAAGGTTGGTGCTTTTTTATGTCGCTAAGTTTTGACACATTTATTGCAATATTTTATTTTAAAAGTTTAAATGACGTTTTTCTAGATAAATCGCGACGGCCTGCTGAACACGACGGAGAAGAACTACCAACAGATTGTCTGCCGACGCTGCCATTCCATCGTTTTCCCGGTTAACGCCGTCATCTACGTGGAGAGTGGGGTTTTTCGGGATTTTGGCATGTGGTGTATTGGTTGTGGTCTGAGTTGCCAAGCGTGTGACCCGGGTTCAATCCCCGCCGGTGCGGGACGTTTTGCTTTTTGCTCAAAGCCTCTGAATCGGCTGGAAAATCAGTTTCTTAGGCTGAAAAATTGGAATTCACGGACTTGCCCATTTTTTCAGAATTTCCCGTGAAGCTGCCGGTGATGTCGCACCAGGGGAAGGGCAAGGTGCCGTTGGAAGAGGTGGGTCTTCAAGATTGCTTTCGATCTCTCTCGCTCTCTCTCGCTCTCTCTCTCTCTCTCGCTCGCTCTCTCTTCGTCTCTCCTTCTCCCACCCTCTCATTCCAGATCTCGTGGTGGTGGTACACGCACGACGACCTCGACTTTGACACCGTCGGCTGGCAGACGATCAACGGCAAGAAGGTGAATGCCCAATTCGGCGCACCCAGAAAAATCTACCACCACTCAGCCTTCCCTGTGCCTTTAGAAACATTGGTCGACTGTTGATGGGAAGTGTAGGTTCTAGATTCAGGTGCTGATGTGTGGGGACTGTGAGTTCGGCCCGTTCGGCTTCCGCACCGACGACAACAAGCATTTCTACGTGGCTGTCGAGAGGGTACGGTGGATAGCACGCCTGTATTTTCATAGCGTAATAGGCTGTAGCGTACGCGGCAGCGAAAAGATACCTGCTTTGCTGGTCCATTTAAAACCAATTTCCACCCTTTCAGATGCACTACCTCGAGCCGGAGGAGGCGTCTTCGAACAAGTAGCCACCAGAACCCGCTACCGTACCCCATTGGTCACTCGTCTACCCCATCAACAAAACCCCAAGCCACGCCCATTTCCGTCGAATAAATCGATTTTATCTGATCCAATTTTTATTCGAATTATGCATTTTTCACGCGACATTTGTACAGCGACAACGCATCAAAAAACGTTTAAAAATGAAGCGAATCGAACGTCAACAAGTGCAATGGGCCAAAGAGAGAAGGGAAATTTCGAGAGCACAGAGAAAAAGCTGAGATCACGCGGGTGGATGGGTTTTTGGGGATAGGAATTAAAAAAAACTACGGTAATGTGTATGGCTATTTCCGCTCCAACTGCTCCTTCTGGATGCGTTTCGTGACCTTTTTGATGTTGTTGAGGTAGTACTGCTTGGTGGTGGGGTGGACCTGGAATCGGAAATGGAATGAAGGCATCATTAATGTGTGAATGCGTGGTATATGGGTTCTTTAAAGGGACTGCCAAGGCTCAGGCCAGGATTTTTTGCCATGGATTTGTCATGGGTTTGTCACGCGCGACACGCAACGCACGCAATAAGTAGTAATCGATTATGCAATGCAAATCGTACGTACGCGTTGCGTGTTGTGGGTGTAACAATTCAAAGAAAGCTCTATTTATTTTTTGCGAGGCGCAATGCGCAAATTTTGTGCACTATAATGGGGAGGTAATCCGTCAAAAAAAATGGAAAGCCGCGCGCGTTGCGTGTCGCTCGCGCGGGCAAGGTAGACAAAATTGGTGGCCATGACTTATACGCTCCTTTAAAACGCAACCTCGCTCAAAATTTAACTCACCGGAATGTCAAATATAACCGGACTGTTCACCAGGTCCAAGTTATGGTCCGTCGAGCAGCAGTTGATAAACTTGGTGTACCCGTCCGAGCTGCAGCCATATCCTAAACCATGACCGTTATACCGTGATTTTTAGCTCATTACTTGCTTTTTTAATAGATACGATTCTACTACCTACTACGACCGACTTACCCTCATGAATATGACCGTAGACGTGGTACTTGGGCTTGACCCGCTTGACGACCGTGTTCAACAACTCGACGCAGCCCATCCGCTGCCCGTTCGCCATTAGGTCACCGTGGCCTGGAAATGAGGTTGTTCTGATGCGCTATGGGGATGCTGTCTCTGATCAAGGCCCCAAACTTTACGACCCTCGCCTACGACCATACCACGTTGAAAGCACGGCATCCCGTCCGATCTGCCAAGTTAAGCAACGTTGGGCTCGGTTAGTACTTGGATCGGAGACGGCTTGGGAATCCCGAGTGTCGTAGGCTTTTTAGTCAGTTTTTAGGGCTCTTTTTTTGGGAACTTTTACTAACCGAGTGGTGGTGTATGCGTGATGAGGACGTCAACCCCAGTCGGGATCTGATTCCATTTCTCGAGCAGCGGAAGCCCGCGCGACAGGTTGAAGGCCCAGTTGTCGACGCGGGGTTGCCTAAAAACGTTTGAGCTGCTTGATCTCGAGCCTACCATGGTGTTCCGTAGATGGTGATGCCGAACAGCTCGATGACCTCGTCCTGAAGGTAGAGACCGTTGGTGAGGAGCGGGCGTGGTGTTGTCATTTTTGCGGAATGGAGGGCGGAGAGGAGGGCTTGTTTCAGGGCTTCTTCTTTGGCCTCACCGATCTCGCGTTCTGTAGTGAATTGATACAATGGACTTTGGATGATGAAATTGCGGGTATCTAAGAACCGTTAAAATCTGAGCCTAATTTCGAAGTACAGCCCCAAAAACCCACTTTGTGACTTTAGGAACGTCTCGTCAAATGTGCACTCATGATTTCCAGCGATCAGGATACGGTAGGCGTGTCGGGTATTAGCTAAACACGGTAAAACTAGATTTTCAAATGTTCCAAACCTAGTTGCGCATTAAAATTCTTCACTTCCTTGGGCAGGCCACACGACGTGAAATCGCCGGCCACTATCAAGACGTCGCCGTCTGAATTTATCTATTTTAAAGGGACGGTGACAGCCGAAATTACCTGGCAAATGTGGAAGTGGCTGGCCGTGCGTGCAGGAGACGCACACGAATCTGACGTGGTCGGGTCGGATTGGGGTGTCGAGTTTCATCTGGAAGAAGATCAATAAAAATGGATTAGAATCTCTCTCTCTCTCTCTCTCTCTCGCTCTCTCTCACTCTCTCTTTCTATCTTTACCTGAATTACTCGCTTCACCGGCCGTTTTGCTTTCAACATTTCCCAAGCGACCGTCGGATCTTCTGTATATTGGTGTGGCTGGATCTGTAAATTAAACTCTTAAAAATTACTTAAATCACGGCGTTTTTAGTATCGTCTCGAAACCAATCCCCTCCCTGGTTTTTAAAGGCGGCGTGACACCAAAAATCCCCAACCGTTTAGACAATAAACTCTAGACAACCAGCACATTAATGGCACGCTGGGCGTCGGCTTCTTGGCGCTGCTTGAGGATGAGGCTCCATTTCCGCTCTGGGGTTGTCTTTTTCTCATTGGTTTGATCGGCCTCCTCGTGGATAGTTGTGGCTTCGGCGAGTCTTCTGAGTGGGCGGCGCTCCTTGTCCCTGATGCTCTTCCGGCGGACCTCCTCTCGGACGAGGTCGCTCAGCGCCGAGTTACTGTAGAAGGAGCCCCGCTTCGAGAACATCTGCAGGTTGGGGTTAAAGTTGGACGAGGAAGAGAGAGAGAGAGAGAGAGAGAGAGAGAGAGAGAGAGATTCACAGAAATCAACACGCTACATTCCTACATCAAATTCCGAGACACCCCTAAAAACCTGCGATTCCCCCAGCTTCCTCACACAGTCGATTCACCCCATAAATCCAAGTTCAATTAGTCGCCCCAGCACCGCCTGACTTCCCCCCAAAAGCCCATAAAAACCCGTGGAAAAGACGGACTTAAGTCAAGCCAAGCTGGGCGTCCAAATGGCCCTGGGGTCATGTCCTCATGGCCTTTCGGCTGGAAGTGTTACAGCTAGGTGCACAACATGGCGCCGTTTTTCCACGGATTGGCACGTAGTCCGAGGCGTTTAAGGAATGGAACGGAAGGGGGTATCGGGTCGCAAAGTTTGAGAGGAGAGTATTTGCAGCTGCTGCTTCCGGGCTGCGTTCAAGATTCGGAACAGTTGGAGAGAGAGAGAGAGAGAGAGAGAGAGAGAGAGTTCTTCAAAAACTAAAAGCTCTAAAAAATATAGACAAATTTTCTAGTAAACTTTTCCGAACTAGCCAGAAGCCTCCAAAAAACCTTGAACAACTCCGGCAAGGGATCGCCCGAGATGTCCATCTACCCCAGAGCTCTATGGCCCCCAAAAATCTGGGGGTAAAAACGAGCGATCAGTCTTTTCCGCTCGACAACCATCACCGTGACGATCAACGGGCCCTCTCTCTCTCTCTCTCTCTCTCTCTCTCTCTCTCTCCCTCTAGCTTTTTCTCGCTCGAAAGTTGTCCAACACAACCCGGCAGAGATTGAGTCCCGAACCTCGGATGGGGTTGGCTGAACAAAAATCGCGCCGGGATGCCGATGGCTGCTCAAATTACAGGAACCCTGGGTGCAGCCGGAATGACTAAAGCACAGGTTTCGATATTTTTGAAGGCTCTGGTAACGTAGCTTTGAAAAACAACTGGTGTTTTGGTTTTTTGAATTGATCTTGCAATCTATCTTCCGGTAGCCACTCTCTAGTCTGATCAAAATGAAAGGGACGGACATGGCATGCTTATGAATTTTTGCGGCAATGAATTAGAAAGTTTTTAAGCAAAAGAAGGCTTTCTTTTTGTAGCTCCAAAGGCTCCAGTCGTGTATCAATTTGGTTTTCAGGCCAAGGATCGCCAAAATTGGATAGAAAACCAACAATTCGAATTGAAACTTGGGCTTTCGATCAGGCTTAGTCTTGGATTGGTCTTAATCTCACGCTTACTCATAGTGTTGAGCTTCGGCTTAGGCATTGGCTCAGGCTAGGAAAGAAATGACTATTTTTTAAAGGGATCACTAAACCTTGGCAAAGGCTTTAGCAAAAACAGCAGTAAGACAAAAAAAGAAGAACAACCAAGAGAAGAACCTAAGAAAATGAAAAGAAAAAGATACCGATGGGATCAGAAAAAAGATACCTCACGAATTCCAGCAAAAACGGCTTTGAAATTCTTAAGTAGCTCTTTTTTGAGGCACCTGTTTTCCAAAGGCAAAAGTTAAGATTACAAAGTGCATCCCGATACAATTGAACCAATCTTGGCGTTGTTTTCAGGGGATGGAAGAATGAAGGAAAAGCATGGGCCATAGGAATCGAGCTAGAGGGTGCGAACAGCCGCCGTCGTTACCCCCAACACACACTCAGATCCGAATGTTTTGTTTTGATCCGAGTCGGTCGCTACGGTACTTTTTTGAGAGAGAGCGAGAGAGAGAGCGAGAGAGAGAGAGAGAGAAAGAGAGAGAGAGAGAGATGCGCCGCTGGGGTCCCGGGTGGAATACCACGGTCTCGATCTCTTCTTCAATAGATAGAGAATTGGAGAAAGGAATATCCATCACAGATCGGGTCAGGTGGCCCACCACCGCCCAACTCGACACACAGTTGCCCCACCCAGCAAAGACCACAAGGTTTTCCGCGGGGGCCCAACAAATACCTGGATGGGGGACCCGTTAAGGGCCCAATTATATCGAAAAGTCATTAATAGATAATATAAATCCTATAACAAATACTATCAAGATATTTTTAGCGAAATACCGATGTTTTCAGCCAGCCTACCGATCCGTTGAGTTTGTGCCATAACTCTGCCTAAAAATTAAATTTTTCCGGATTTCCAGCTCACCGATCATCTGCAATGCAAGAGCTGTCGAACCACGCGTTTAGAATTTTGTGAAAACCGGTAAATCATCTTGAATCGCAGGCGACGAAAGCGTTTCGAAAACTCGACAGCCCGGGCATGGTTGCTGGTATCGTTAAAAACGGTTTGTCTCGTCCAAACAGGGTCACGAGGCCATAAAGATGAGGCGCGGGCTTCAGAGTACCTTTAAAAACTCCGTAGACTGCCAACAGCCGGAGAAGAAACTAGGCAAAAACAATTCGATGTCGATCAGATACGACCTGTTAGTTGGCGAACATTAAAAATGCGTTACGATTCCGGTACAAAACGTTTCGATACGGTACGATACGCCACAATACGATACAAGTGCGAAAGGATACCTTGCGGTACGTCACGATTGCGACACGCTGCCGTATTCCTAGCATACCTTAACATTAGCGGTAAGGCTGGCTCGACGTTCACGATCTTGTCTCTGATTCATCGACATTACGGAAGCTCGACGGGCGTTGGAACGAGAGGGGAGGACTTCCTGAAAATTTAGATTTTTCTTCTCGTTTATCTCGCTCTCTCTCTCTCTCTCTCTCTCTCTCTCTGCTGACCTGCTCGAAGACCCCGCGCAGCATGACGGCGGCTAAAATAGACGTTCTAGCTTTTGAATATGGTGGCTTACTGTCGCCATCAAAGTCGAGAATCGAGTGGTTCGAGGCTCTTCGCCGTCCATGGTACTGGAATTTAGGAGTTGTTTAGGGTAGCGCTTTTTGGGTCCGATGACACTTCCTTGGGGGTTCAAGTTACGCGGGTCAAGTTATAGCTTTCAGTCCGTTAAACTGCTCTAGAAGCAGGAGTGAGTTAAAGGGACGCGCAGGTCATGTCTCCGAATTTTTTTGCCAGGGATTGCCTATAGATTTTGCAAACTCGCAAAGCGCAATCTTTGCTTTAATAGCCAAATTTAAACCCCCAGATCTTCCTGGCCTCCTTGAAATTTAGCAACTGCCGGTTTTGTTTTGTCGGGCCTCCCTCCCTGAACGACTTCCTGGGCCCGGCCATAAATCGGCAGGAGCCTTAGCGCGTTAATTGGTTGAGGATCTATTTTGGCTCCCCTTACACAATCCTTCTCTTTTTCCCCCCCCCCCCCCCCCCTCTCTCTCTCTCTCTCTCTCTCTCTCTCTCCTCCCTTCCATCTCGGCAACACGTGATAAATCGATGTACAAGCTCGCCGGTGGGCTTTGATCTTTTTAGCTGGGTTCAGGTTGGTGTTGCAATCAACTACCTATTGCAGAGATGTATCGGCTTGGCTGAGCTATCGGCTTAGACTTAGGCTTAGGCTTAGGTTTAGGCTTCGGGGTGGGCTTCGGCTCGGGCCAATCACGATAAATACCTGCATAACTTCCTCATCTTCGATCAAGGGTAATAGGTTTCCCTTGGAATCTTGTCTGATCTTGTCGAGGGGTAGATTGACCTCTCTCGATGTCCTGAACGGTACATAATTTGATATAAAATCGAAATAAAATTCTAGGTGCAGAGAGCAAGGAGGAGAGAAAGGGAGAGAGAGAGAGTGAGTGAGTGAGAGAGCAAGCGAGAGAGAGAGAAAGCGAGACAGAAACGCAAAATCGCAAAAAGTACCAAATATACGAACCAACTTTTCAAGCGAAATGAGGTATGCCTTATCCCACCGTAATCGCTTTCAAAACCAGACTTACCGTCTCCCCATCGACTTGAGCATCGCCGGGCTGAGCATCGTGCACTGGAAGAGCATTTTTAGGGAAGGGGCTGGGGAAGTGGATGTGCACACGGAATGAACGAGGAAGAACAGCAGCCAAGCCACACCTTTAATCCCCGCCCGCAATAAAATCCTAATGACCCGTAAAAAGGTGGGATTCGTCGGTGGGGGGTTCAACCGTTTGGGGCCAAGGTGTCACCACACCGACACATAATCAGAGCTGCGGGTTGGACCCCCGACCAGGTGGTCCAATTTTTTGCGTTAACCCCAGAGTAATGGGCACTGGAAATCTTTAATTCTCTCGTGTGGACTCACTCTCTCGCCCCTTAATATGCACATTTATCAGCCACAACAAAGACGCCGGGGGCTGAAGAGCTATGGGCGGGTTGATTTTTAGGGTTCAACCATTTTGGCGAGCTCTCCGAAGTGGGTGGTAATGAAAGGTTTTCAGAGGGCGAGAGAGAGAGAGAGAGAGAGAGGGAGAGAAAAAGCGAGAGAAAGGGAGAGGGAGAGAGAGATGAAGATACATTCCAATCTACCAGGAAAATCCACTCACATCTAAAATCATCGTCTTAGAGCCGTTCTTCTTGAAGGCACAACCCCTTGAAAACGGGACAATATAGCTCGCCACTAGGTTTAAGGGGGCAGTGACAGCGGAGAAAAAAGTGAAAGGAACTGAACTTTTGAAACTGGCAAGAGACGAACTTCCGGTTTTGGTATATCTAGAGGGCCTAGAAAGCTCCAGAATCGACTCGGTTGCGACAACCATGAACAAAGCGTTAAAGCAGAACGAGAGCAGTTAGCCAAAGCAGTGAGAGAGAGAGCGAAAGCGAGAAAAGAGGAGAGAGAGAGAGAGAGAGAGCGAGAGAGAGCGTGGGAGAGAGAAAGATGCATCGTAAAATAGAGAAAACCATAATCCATGAAAACAACCTTTGCGAATCCCAGTTATTTGTAGTAATTAGCAGCTAGCCTGAACCCAAAGTGAGTCCGACTCTTTCAGCGACTCAACAGATCACGATGGCTTGATCTTTTTTGAGTGAACGCCGTGGCAGAGCGGCCACTCTCTAGCACACGTGTCCCCTCTGAAAACAGCCTCTCCAGCTCATCCCTAAGGGCCCACTATTTCGATGATTTATCCCGATAAACAAGGCACCTACCGCCCCTACTGAATGGCCAAAATATTTGGGGCAGTTTGAGAGGCGACAATTGGGGTTGGCAAAAGCGATTTGTCAGGAGGGTGGTGCCAAGATTAGAGTCTTAAAGGGGATGGGAAGCGCGCGAATCGCCCTGTGCTTTCCACTAGGCCTCGACAAAAGGTGATAGGCTAGTAAAATGACGCGGATAAGGCTTTTAGGTGAAAATGTCGGAACGCAATCCGGGCAATCGACAAAATCTCGAAAGCTCAATTGCCCACAGCCAAAATATCGATTGCCTTCATTATCCTTAGAAAAATCGCAAAAGCCAAAATACCAAAATACGGTAAGACTCCAGATACCCCCCCCCCCCAGCCGGCACCCAACTTTTGTATTTCGGCTCCCTGTTCATCTACAGGTGTGTAAAGTATACCAAAATGTTCGTCTTGCTGTGGCGAGTATTTTGGTATACTTTACACACCTGTAGATGAACAGGGAGCCGAGATACGGTGGGTGGGGGTCGGCTGGGGGGGGGGGTTATCTGGAGTTTAGCCCAAAATACTATTTAAAGGAAGCGGGTTTCAAGCTAGCGTCAGCGATATGTCGACATTTTGGCCTGTCGGTATTTTGACTCAGCGGGTTTGGATTTCGGGATTTTGATTGTCGATTATGGTTTCGGGATTATGGCTGTCGGTATTTTGGCCGTCGGGATTATAGCTAGAATTCGTGCAAATCGCTTGGCTACCACAAAAAACACTCCTTAAAAAAAGCTCTTTCCAGCGAGCTTACAATTTTTATGAGGTCGGAAATCGTCAGAGCAACGGCCAGATTTTACGACTGGGTAGATCTTACACGGAATTTAATTCTTAGGATCGTGACATCAAAAAGCGAATAGGGAAGATGAGATGACAGCGAATAGGGACTGTTAGTGACCGGAACGAGAAGCCGGACCGGAACTCATGCGGAAAAACCTGCCTTTAAAAGCAGTTTTACAGCGAAAAATGGGATGAAGTAAGAAAATAGTTATATCGCAAAAGGGATACCTTCCTAGATTTTAAAAGACATTAACACCCCAAAAATATCCTGCAAGATTGGATCAATCGTTTTTGAGGCCCAAGATCAGCGGATAGCCGGCGGGTGGTGTGGCAGAGTAATGGTGTGAAGAAGTAGCGGCCGACAAAAAACATACACGGACGGGTGGCTGTGACAAGAGAGGGGCCTTACAGCCGATTAGAAAGGCCAAAGACAGGGGGACCCAGACATTGAGTGGGGCCAAATGAGAGGAGATGAACAGAGACCCTGAACAGAGGGTGGCCTCGGGATATTGGGGGACACAACACTTTCCACTAGCCCCGCCATCCACCCTCACAATTTTGACGGGGACCTAGGGGGTGAATGGCACGTATTGGAGCTGAGGGAGGGAACGTTAAAGGACCGGCAAGGCAGAATTACCGATTCGGCCGTGCCGCGGCGCAACGCACAAGCGGCCTCTCCGCTTTTAAGGGCATAATCGATTACGCCATTGAAAAGTGCGTGAAATCCGTATCAGATTCTTATTCAAGAAAAATCCATAGCGCCACCGAAAAAATGAGAAGAGGCGAGGGCGGACAGGTCGCACTAGACACAACGCTCAAATTCAAAGGTTGCCTGGGCGATCGGAGATCGTGATGTTTATCTGGAACATTAAAAATGGACGATAAAAAGACTGACCCTAAAATAGGAAAGTTTTAAAAGCAGCAAAAAGCCTACGACACTCGGGATTCCCAAGCCGTCTCCGATCCATGTACTAACCGAGCCCAACGTTGCTTGACTTGGCAGATCGGACGGGATGCCGTGCTTTCAACGTGGTATGGTCGTAGGCGAAAGGATGAAGGCTGGCACTGTCTAAGAGGGACACTCGTTTGCTTCACGCTTTCTACGATCAGTAGCGAGCAGGGTTGTTCACGGACGGGCTCGGACGGACGCGGGCCCGGACCCGTCCGCGTCCGAATAATTTTCTCCGATAGAGCGGACGGGCTGGGACGGGTCCGGGACGGGCCGGACGGGCTCGGACGCAGGAAGTAGCTGAGCCCGCTATGCAAAGCGCGGGCAGCCAAAACTTGCATGATAATTGCTGAAATGACCGTTTTTCGCGTTCTTTCCGAAGTAAAACAGTTATGTAAATTAAGAAAAAGGCAACAATCGATCGAAGATGTTAATTTGCTTGCAATGAATTTGCATGTGCTTCCGGTCATTTGCATTGCGGACGCGCGGACGCCCCAGCCCGCACTGCGTCCGTCCGGCCCGTCCGGGACCCGTCCCAGCCCGTCCGCATTTTTTTATGCAAATTGCGCGGACGGGACGGGTCCGCGTCCCGGGCCGGACGGACGCGGACCGGACCCAAAATGAACAACCCTGGTAGCGAGTATCAGTAGCTCATAGAGGCCCGAGTTAAAGAAAGACATGCCTACGACCATACCACGTTGAAAGCACGGCATCCCGTCCGATCTGCCAAGTTAAGCAACGTTGGGCTCGGTTAGTACTTGGATCGGAGACGGCTTGGGAATCCCGAGTGTCGTAGGCTTTTTGCTGCTTTTAAAACTTCTTGTCAGTCTTTTTATCGTCCTTTTTTAATGCCCCGTACGCAGATTCAGATCTCCGATCGCCCAGGCAACCTTTGAACTTGAGTGTTGTGTCTAGTGCAACCTGTCCGCCCTCGCCTCGTCTCATTTTTTCGGTGGGTGACGCGACAAATCTTGACGGGATCGGTGTGACCCATGGTCTTCATATGCTCAGGGCCAGGGCCCAGATTCGGGTCAAAAGCTGGATGGGATGGAGGGTTAGAGCTTTGGGTGGGGACAGTTGTTCTCCGCCCATTTAACCGCTCTCTCTGAAATCAGCCGATCTGGTGGCTATCAATTAGAAGTCCGGGCAGGGATCAACGGATCTTCTAATCGAGGTTTCCACACTGCCAAGTCTGAAAACAATGTTTTAAGGGGCTGTCAACGCATGGGTGCAGACCGTGGGAGCTTCAAAAATCCCTAGGAAATCTATAACCACAGGTCCATAGTTATACCTTGCAGCCCCTTTAAATGAAACTAGAATAAGACATTTTTCCGAGAATTCGAGGGTAGGCGAGATAAAAAGCCCAGCCATTTTTGGCACCTCCCGAATTAACACCGCCATAAAAGTCGGGCGAGGTGATAAGTGCCGCGTAGCCAAGCTTCACACCTTTCTTTGGTCTCCCAGACGAAGCCGAACGAAATGAGGATCCTTCTGGTCGTTTTCTTATTAAGCGCGCAAATTTGGGCCCAAGTTACCGTACAAACTCCGCTGGGCTCCGTTACGGTAAGCTTTAGGTAGCGAAGTTCAAATAATATTTGACTTTTTGTCACTTAGAATTTGAAAAATACGAAATAACGTGACATCTCTATCTGTCTCTCTCGCTTTTTCCGCTGTCAAAGGATTAATGTACATACATCCCACTCCCACTTCTCGCACGGCTGGATATCGACGCTTTCATGCTAGCTTTTAACCTTATTTTGGCACAATTCGTAGCTGTATGGACCTAAACCCGTTCCAAAGTAGATTTCTGCGTCCTAGCGCCTTTAATTCCGAATCAACTTCCGGTTCAGGGTTTCCCACGTCGACTACGGGACCAACCAATCGGCACTCTGGTACGGCAAGGCCGACATTTTCCTCGGCATCCCATTTGCCGAGCCACCAGTTGGAGATAAGAGGTTTCAGGTAGGTTAATTTCTGCTTAAATATACTATTTTTTAATAGTTTCCAACCCCCATCAGCAGCTATCCGAATGGGACTATTAATGAGAGTGGATTCAGGTCTGTGCAGAATCGCTTAAATCCTGAAATAATCGGATTTTTAGCGCGCAGTTTTTAAATGGCATTGCGATTATTTTCAGACGATTCTAGACACGATAAAATATATCAATTTTTTCAATCTAGGCCAGCCTGCGTTCAGCCTGATTCTGGAACTTACCCCCACAAAGCGAAGACTGTCTGTATTTGAAGTGTTTACGCCCCAGGTTAATCTCTATCCTTTGCTCTCTCTCTCTCTCGCTCTCTCTCATCGAAAATTCAGGCGAACAGCCCGCAGAAGTACCCGGTGATGGTCTGGATCCACGGCGGATCATTTGCCGGCGGATGTGCCGCCCAGTTTCCTTGACAAGGTGCCGAAAATCTAAAGATACTGGAGCTATAAACCATCCAAAAATAAAAAACTCCAGACCATGCCGGGTACTTTGCGCGCTTGGCTTCCGGGTTAGCTTTGGACTTGGCTTGACTTATCGGTAACGGTAATCGGTAATCTCAAAAAATTCAGGCTACAAGCGCCCAAAAGTACCCGGTGATGGTCTGGATTCATGGGGGTGCATTTTCACTTGGATGTGCACAACAGTTTCCGGTTAAGGTATACAAAAATATTAATATTCATAAAGAGAAGGTATCTGCTTTGAAGATTATTAAAAAGTCTTCTCAAAAATAATGTTGAACGGACGGCCTAAATTGTCAGAATTTGAAGCTAATAAAGTAACCTACCTAATTCTTACAAAGAAATCTAAAACGATTAACCAATTATAAAATTTACTTTCTCCCCAGCTATTCTAATATCACCCCAGGGCGCCGTGCGTAGCTTGGTGTCGCGCGGGTGTCGTCGTCACCATCCAGTACCGTCCTGAACATCCCCGGCTTCTTCACCACCAGCACCGACGAGTTTCCGGCGAATCCGGAATGCTTGATCAGGTTTAGCCGATTTTTTACCAAAAAATATATTATTATTATTATGTAGATCGAAGCTCTGAAATGGGTGCAAAACAACATCCAATACTTTGGCGGTAATCCATATTCGGTCACGATTTTTGGGCAGTCGGCTGGCAGTATTTCCGCTTCTGCGCTACTTATTCTCCACTTTCTAGAGGTATGAATTTTTGTAATGGAGTTTTAAGGTATCGATTTCTAGGGCTCCTTCCCAAAGGCCATCTCCCAATCCGGTGCAATTTTCACGTCATTGGAGGGCTCGCTTGGGACTTTGGATTTAAGTCAGCAACGCGCTATGCAGGTAACAAAATTAATCAAATTTATGAAAGTTATACCATTAATATTTTAGTAGCCTTTAATATACCTTTACCCTTTCAGCTGTGCAACTTCACGCAAGCCGATTGGGATGGAAAACAATGGGACAAACTGAAAACCTGTTTCGCTACCATGAATCCGGATAAATGGAGAAATATGGATGCAGTGAGTCCGATTTCCAACGAAGCTACTATTTTTAGCGACTAAAATCTCTATATTTAGTTGAGGATTATACCAATAAACGTTTAAGGGCACCCTCTTCGGGTGGCGCATGTTCCAAGACAACTATTTTCTACCGGACACCCGGATAATATGAACGTCGACCGGCCAGTGATTCCGATTCTAGCTTGGCAATATGCACGATGAATTATGTGCCCGAGTACCTGTAAGTCACCTTAAGCAACTACAAAAACCGCTTTTGAGGGTATTACCAAATGTCCGCCGGCGTCACGTTTGATACATTTTCGAGGGCGTTTGTTAAAAGGTTTTCGACGATGTTTCGACAAGTTTTGGTGCTCGGGCAGCGGATGTCTGGAACGTTATTACAAAAGTAAAATTGTGTATCTTCAAAAATTTATAGTCTTATGGTTCAGAGCTATCTAAAAGCTGGCGCCACTGACAACGACTCCGTTTCATGGTTCCGAAATAGCACCACCGTACTTTATAGCACTTTAAGGTACAAAACTGACCCTTAGTTCTTCACCGCGGCTTCTTTTACCCAATTCATCGTCAAAGAAACTGAACTCTGGCGGGAGCGCGGAAATCCGCAGGTGTACGTCTACCAGCAAACCTACGCCTCCAAGCTGTCCCACTGGGGTCAGAGGCAGTATCGTCGCACCGCGTTTGGATGGTTATATACGTGAGGTTAATTAAAGGGAAAACATTATTAATTTTATTATGTTGTCAACAAAAAGCCAATATTGATCGTAAGCCCCGAATCAAAGAATTCACAGATATTCACAAAAATCAAGCCTCGCCCGGGCCTTTGAAACCATCGAGGGGTTAAAGAAGAAGTTTTGCTGGAATGTGGCATCGGCGCTGGTAGCGGGATCGTCGGGGCGCCATTCTAAAGAGGATTTTAAAGTTATACTGGTTAACTATGTCGAAATCACGCACGCAGAAAATCCTTACCCCGAAACTTGAATACTTAAAATTTCATCAAGCGTAAAAATTGGTTGGTTATTTGAGTTTTTCATCTTTTCAGGATTGCTCGAAATTTCGATGTAATTGATTTCGGTATAAGCAAAGCTCAATTTATTGAAAACCATACCTTCAACGAATGTAACATTAGTCGGTGGGTGATAAACGCCCGTCTCCACCGGCCGAAAGCCAAGAAATACGGGGCTAGGCTCCGCGAAGGACCTAAAAAAGTCCAGATACGCAAGAAAATCCTACTTCAATTGCGCATTTCGAATTGTCGACGTAGCGTAAGTAATATACGCGGAAGTAGGGATCGCGCATCGACGTGACTCCGGCAAGCTTTCCAAGCATTTCGACAGGCTGCCCTCTGCGTCAACGGTGGAGCACGGGATTCCGAGAAGAGTTTGAGAGATGGAAAACAACTAAAGCGCTAATACATATTTCCAATTTATGCGACATACCTTTGGCATTGTCAGTTGCCTGGCCGTCCAAAAGCCCTCAACGGAGCCGGAACTGTCGGACGTCGTAAATCCGCGCACACACTGCGTCCGATATAGCTCCAGCTCACCCTAAGAACTCTTATACATATATTTCACTAAACAGCACCTCCAAGTCCGAGAGCACTCTCGTTGTCCCGAGCCCAAGCACCAGCAAGTCATCGTCGACGCTCGTAACCGCTTGCGGGCTTCCAGAGGTATCTAAAGAAAAAAAACTTTGAAGATATCTACAACCTACTGTTGCCAAAACGCTCCAAGAGCAAACGATCGGCTTCCCCCAATAAGCTACCGGCTTCAGCTTTTGGTAGATGAACGGGTCAAAGATTGAGGCCAACTAAAAAATTCCAGTTTTTAGAGAGCTAAATCTATACCTTGGTCAGCGGGCAAAAGATAGCGTCTTCAGATTGTTTTAAGAGGTGACTCAAATCTTTAGCTGATTTTGTGTTTCTAAAGATATCTGCTTTATTGGCAACGATTTTGTAAACCTACAATATCTCCAATCCGTGAATTCCGGCCATCCAAAGTCGAGCCCTGAGAACGAGCGAATTTTCGATGATGAGAACTGGAGAAGAATTGTTATTTTACGCAACTTCCATCGATGTACCTTCTGCACCATAGACTCGGCACTTTCAAGCGTTTTGACAAGGTCTTTCAAAGCTTCGATTTCATCGAAGGATATTTCGGACTTACGGTCCTCGCTAATCTAAATCAATTTTCCCGAAATTCTGCGCCACAAACCTGTGCCAGGAATTTTCGCAGCATGTTCGTAGCAAATTAGCCAGTGCTGCTTGCTCTCTGGCCTCGAAGTAGGGCTAAAATAAAATAAGAATCGAGCTCCGAACCCTACCAATTTTGATTATTTTCTGGATCATCATTCCATAGGCCCAAATTGCCAACTTTGTTAATTAGCCCGGAGAGCGGTTCCAACAATTTCCCAACGGCAGTGCAAAGAATCTGTACCCCGCAGATTACTCTAAAATAAATGGATTGTGAGGAATTATTATGATTTGCATACCTCGGAAGGGACACATCCTCAGAAACAGCTGTATCTCCGTCAGTGACGATCGCACAAACCTAATTCCCTCGATATAGAATTATCAAGGTAAATTTCCATACCTTTCCCATGAGACCGTGCTCTTGAATTATCCCCTGAACGACACCTTCCGTGCTCTCGACCAGATTTTGATCCAACAGGCGAAGGAGCAGAACTCGGCGCTCCCCGTTCTGTAGGAAATGCGCCATAATAGCCTTTAGAGCCGAATCTAGACAAAATTTAGTCAGAAAAATTCAGCCATTACCTTGATTAAATCGTAGCTTACCCATCGTCAATGCCACAGATTGGGCCATTGCAAGCCGATGGATCAGTTCGGGTAGTCGATCTGTTCGTACTTCTTCAGCAACCTGGTCAAGTATCTCGGCGGATGGAAGGCGAACCTAAAGAGCCGATCTCTTCTATAAATAGTCACAAGTGATTGCTTATTAAAATCCTGAACCAATTTAAACAATTAAGCTATCCATTTCAAACTTCTAGATATCAAAACGAACCCCATTCTGCATTGCCCAGGTTTGGAAAAACTGGTTTTCCAAGAAAGCATCCGGCATCACGTTGATCGACGCCAAGCCCATCCACAGTTGTTGATCAGAATAGCTGGGGGCAGCTCGAGGATGGGCACGGGCGCTCGGGCCGGAGCTTCAGGCTTCTCCGGCTTTCGGGCGAGTAGCTCGGCGTAGAGGTCGGGATGGCGCTAAAATACCACATCATGAAAGCCCGACTAAAGCCCACATTCTTCATATGGGTCCAAGCGTTTCGCGTGGAGCTGGCGCTGAAGGACTGCCCGCAAAAGTCGCAGACATTCCGCATGTCGACGCGTGTAAATGCACTAAATTTAAGCTTACAAAAAGGACAATTCGACATACGCCCAAATTCCCGATGCTTGGCTCAGTTTCGTGCGTTTCGCCGTCGGTTCCGCGCCTTCATTCGAAAATTGGGCCTCATCTTGCTGGTAGTTGGAGCTTAAAAATTGCTTTAGAAATTGTATGCTACAAGAAACTTCCAGAATTGGGGCGAAAAAGCTTACAAATCATTTTCGCTTCCGTTTGGCGTTTCGGACATTGGGGTTAGTAGGAAATCACCTGAAAATTATACCACATCAGTACCGTACGAAAACGGCTTTTCTTTGAAAAGTGGCGGCAAATTCACGAAAAAAAATAAAGAAAAAACAAAACAAAAAATATTTACAAAAATTGGAACTTTTCGGAGTTTTCAGCAATTTTCGAAGTGAAACTATTGAAAACCACGCGGGATACTCAAATTACAAAAATTTTCCAGCTACAGGTAACCGACATAAAGGTGTTGCTCGTAGTTTTGAGCTTATTTTAAGCGAGCACAACTGCTTACAGCTTGTAAGCAAGCTAGCGTAAAACGATCGATATGGTGTGTGGGTCGGGGTGGGGGATGGCCTAGGCCAGGCCGGCCTCGCACCCCTCCAGAGAGCCGGCCAGCCGAGGCCACGCCCCCGGCCCGCATAATCGGCCTTGTCCGCGCCCATGGGCGAAAGAGCGCTGCGCCCCCACTTTTTGGGGTCGAAGGGCCGGGTGTGGATGTGGTATTTGTTGAGTCAAGACGATAGTGGTGAAGTGCATTATACGGTTTCCGGTCTAGAAAATGAGATTCTGGATCACTAGCGGAGACAAAAACGTGCTTTGGCAATGCAATGCCAATAACGATATAGTAACTATTTTGTCAGCATTTGGTGCTTTCACGTTATCGGGGGCGGGGGGTAATATTACACATTTTTACCAGAAAAAAAAATAGATTTGTCGACCGAAATTTGGAAATTTTCTATGCTGTTTCGATCATTTTTCTACCTGAAATATAGTTACATTTTTCTAAAAACTATTGAAACACTTACCCTTACTTGATTAGGCATCTTTGATCTCACAGGAAAAATACCCTGCCCCCCCCCGATAATGCAAAAGGACCAGGGTTGTTCATTTTGCGGGCAACCCGTATTTAACGCCCTTTCCCGCCCCTTCACGCCCTCCTGTAAATAACGCCCCCTGTAGTTGGCGCCCCTGTATTTAACGCTCTCCTGTAAATAACGCCCTGCAAAACGAGCTTTTCCTGTAAATAACGCCCTTTTCGTGGTCATTTGGAGGGCGTTAAATACAGAAGGGCGTTAAATACAGGGGCGTTATTTACAGGGGGCGCGAAATACAGGAGGGCGCGAAAGGGCGTGAAGGGGCGTTAAATACGGGTTGCCCATTTTGCGTCCGGTCCGCGTCCGTCCGCGTCCGTCTCATTAGCATAAAATTTTGCGGACGGACGCGGACGCGTCCCGGACGGACGGGACGGACGCCTGGCGGACGGGGACGGGGAGCGTCCGCCCGTCCGAGATGCAAATTAATTCATGGTAATCTTAAAATGAAAACCAGAAAAGTCGCAATAATTTTGCAGGTTTTGCGGTAAATTTGATTTTATTGGACAGTAGGTTACCATGTACAAGTATACATGCTAAAAACCAGACCCTACCAGAGGTTTTACGTCCAAAAATGAAAAACTAGGCGCTTCATTATGATTTGAATCTGTTTTTCTCATTTGCATCGCGGACGCAGTTACTTCCGGCGTCCGCCGTCCGTCCCGTCCGTCCGGGACGCTTCCCCGTCCGTACGCAGAAATTTATGTAAATGAGGGGACCGGGACGCGTCCGCGTCCGTCCGCGAACAACCCTGAAAAGGACCAAATATCCATTTAGCCGTCCCCCACTCCGCCGAGCTGCCCTTCATCTGGATGTACGAGGGCGATTGGGGAGACGGCCATCTCCCGAAACCTCACCGACCCTTTCGACTTCCAGCTGGGGGATTGGTACGGGGAGACGTGGACCAATTTCGCCAAGTACAGGTTCGTGTTGATAAAATTAAAATCTACTAAATTAAACTATCTTAGCCGCCCAACCCTTGATGATAGTTGGCCAGCAATGTCCAAGACGGTGTCGCACTTTAACATTGGAAAGCCGTCGGATGGTGGAATGAGGGTCGTGCCGGACTATCGGGAAACTGACCGGATCGTTTTCGCAAACGTAGGTCCCAAAAAATATTATTTTTAGCTTAAAAATAATTAAGTTTAGGGTATATATACATACAAACGTTACCGAATTCCAGGCGATCGATCAGCTCCTCAAAATGATGCCCTCGCAACCCATCCGCGAGCAGGACATGAAGCTGAAAGGGGCCTGGGGTGCCAATAGATGATAGAAAAGCTCATAAAACTTTATTATCATCATCACAGAATCACATGTGGCAGTAACCGTGTCGAGGCAGTAGATGTACATAAAAGTTAGACCCGTAGGCTATTGCATTGTTGCGGCTTCGATTGAATTTTCGTAGCAGAAGACGTGCATGAGGTTTTGGCTTTGAGGGTCACGGACGAGGGCGCTAAAAATCCAGTTTTTTTTTAGGTTCATAACTTTTAGGTGTAAGAGATACCAATAAAAACTCAATTTTTGAAGTCAGAAAAGCAGCTTGCATACCTATTCCCAATCTTCTTATTGCACAGCGCGCATTCTGTCATATTGTTGACGTCAACCTTCAGCCCTGCCACCTTGCGCAGCTTCTCCTCAGTGACGGCCCGTGCGCATTCGCACATACGACGTCTAATGGAGCTCCTGAAACGGCGTTGTTTTGCCTTTATTTCGCTTCTATAACATGGTTTAATTTTGTTTTATAACTCTGGACGTACTTTCGTCGCCTCGTCATCCGTCGCTTGTATCACCGCACTAATGGCCATGGAGAGAAGTTGAAGCGGCGTTGAATCCGGAATTATTCGGAGAGCGGCAACTATTTTTGGTAACTTTGTCTCTGTCTCATCTTTCTACTAACCTGTATCAATTTTATCGGCATGACGGCTCAGAATCCCGAATCGCCTGCTTCACATTTGGTTCCGGGATAGGAATCTGGCGCTCGCTCAACCCGGCAATCTTCAAAAGATATGTGTTCTATAGATTTTTGCATTTTCATATGCTTTTTATTAACGGCCAATAACAAGAAATTTAGCGGCTTCAAAGCAGGAAAATATAGCCGATCCATTTTTTCTTCATTTTAATCCCACCTGCCGGATCCTTTGGCGATACAAAAGCCTCGAAGAGTTGGAGATAGATCTGGAATAAGCGCAATTGAAAAAAAATAAAAATGAGCTTACCTGAGGTCCGGTTTTCTGGTTATAGTGCAGTGCACAGTACTTCTCGGCCGCCTCGTAGTCGTGCAAAATTGAGGTGTAGATCGTGAGGGCTTGCTCGTGCTGCCCGAGTCGTCCTAACATTAGTGCGCGTTCCTCGTAGAATGCTACAAGGTGGAGGTAAAAGCTCTAACTTAAATTTAAAACTTACCTTGATTACTAAGCTGGACCAACACCGTTTGTGGCGAATAAGAGCGACTGTTCTCCAAGAATTTCAGCAGCTTTCACCTCTACTCGCCGAGTTCCCCGTCCTCAGTACCCGCCCGGATTATCGTTTCGTCTAGAATAAAAACGTTTAAATTTGAAATATACCTCCAATTCCCTTCAATTTTAAAATGTACCTAAATAATTAAGTTTTGATTATAATTTACCATCAGGAAACGCGTGCACGTAATCCTTATGTAGTGATTTTAACTTTAGCCACGTAGTGCCTCGGCGAGGCATTCGTGGAAATTTTGGTCGCTGCTCGCCCCAGGCGGAGTTTATGTGCTCCTGAAAGTTTAAACGTACTTTAAAGGTCTTCTAAACGAGAAACAGAAGTCAATCCACTTCTGAAGCCTTTCCAGAAACTCACTAGATATGGGATCAACGCAGCCACACGGGGGAGTCTTTTTGCAGAAAGTCCACGACCTCTCTCGATCGAGGTTGCTGGCCAGGTCAGAATCGGGTGATGTAAATATCTAGAAGCCCCAGGAAACTACAGAATATAGTGCAAACACTTACCGCCAGTCCCTCCCTCCACATCGGCATCAAGCACCCATTTCGAGTACTTGAAGATCAGATCAATCTCGTTGTTGCCAAGCGTTTGTAGGTACTCGACCGTCCTATCAATAAATTTCAAAAAGTTAACTAAAGTTACTTGTAAGGCCCCGCAAAATACCCATCGCAATCCGGCCTCAACGATTCGCCTTTGAGCAGTTCGAGCGCTAAAAGATTTTTATACGGAAAATCGCGCGAAATTACCCATTTCATGTTTCCTTCTCGTTTCGTACAACACAAAAAGCGAAGAATTACGTCCGGATTTCTAAAAGTTTAAAAATTTAGGATCAAATGGGTTTATACCTTAATGATATCCTCCGCATCCGGAAACCAGCAAGCGTTGTCTCAGGTCGCAACAGTGAATCGACCATCATCGGCTTTGTCTACAGAAATTCAGTTTTTAGAAAAGCTAAATCAAAACTTACTCGGATATAGCATTTCAAGAGCGTGGTATCGACAATTTGCAAGTTGGCTTTGGCAGCTTCGTGCTCTTCTTTTGAAAGTCTTCCTGAAACCTCGAGAAGTCTAGAAAAAAATAATGTAAGCCCTACCCTCCGGAACGTTCATATGTTTCGCTTGTTGGTGTTGCTCCAAGCTGCGCGCCAAATCCGTGCGTACCTAGAATTCTATTCGCCGCTATTTCCGGTCACCCACCTTTGCCAGATAAACGGAAAGTGCTTGGATGGCCCGTTTCTTCTCATTTTCGGGGAGTTCCTTTTGTGGGGTTGGGGCGAGTTGTTGCTGAAAGAAATTTAACTTAATTATATTTGCATCTTCGCGACTTACAACTTTCGGCGGGAGCAACTCGGGGATCAGCTGGATCGCGGGACCAATGTCTGACAAAATTTTTTGCAGAGCTTATTCATAACTTACCGCTCCCAATATCAGAAAACACCGCATAGCACCCATCATATTCGGCGGTCGAGAACAGATAAGTGGCATATTGGCGCTTGATCTCCTTCTTCTGGTCGTCGGTAAAGATGGCGAATTGGTCCTAATGGCTTTTAACATATTCAGTCGATTCCTTACGGCCAATTGTATCGCCAATGGGTACCGCGCATCTTTGATCAGGCTGCTGACATTGTTACGCAGATTTTCGTGGCAATCCAGCATCCAAATATCACAGAGGCTACCAACGACGACACAACCACTGAAATTTTGAAGGTTTTTGTTAATTAGATCATGGCTGATTTTAGTCCCATCTCAATTTCTATAACTTACGGCACGGCATTTGTCAACAAGTGTGCCTGCTTGAGGGTAAATGATTGGATGAGCTGTGGCGAGTCGTAGGTCCGAATTTCGATCAACCCCTTTCGGCAGTAAACCCACGACAAATGGCGGGTCCCACACTAAAATTATCGTATAGTTATGTGTCTCTGTACCTACCTGGGTTGAGCAACGCCTCCGAAAGCGCACGTCCTTTCGGGTTTTCGCTTCTGCATCGACCGGGACCGTTACAAAGTTTTTACCTAGAGGGTTATAAATTTATTGCAAAATCGCGGAAACTCACCAGCTGCAAAACCTATCATCGCTCGATCTTCTAAATACGTCAATAATTTGGTGTGTCGAGAAAGCTCATCACCGCCCGAAAGTGGTGCATTACAATCCTGGCTTTAAATCGGGTTTTTGTCAAAATTCCGCAGACTCTCCATTTGGCTTCAGATCAGATTACGTGGTACTCGTTCCGGAGAGAGTAGGCTAGCGACAGGCCACACCTAAATTAGGTTAGAGCTTGATAAAATGTACTACCAAGTAGGGTTGGCGGGGTTGTCCTTCAACTCGAGGACTGGCGACCCATCAAGCAAAACTCCGACGAAATCGTTTGGAGGGAACTAAAAAACGGCTCAATAAGATGACGCGGTGTACCTTGAAGACATGTATTCTTCGTTTGACAGCAACAGCTACTTTCACGCTAGCATCGTTCTAAGCGAAGAAATATATAGCAGTTACAAGTACATACCGTATTTTGATGAACTACAAACGTATGGATGGGCTTTGCTTTAATTGCGCTATCAGCGGGTACATCGTGCCTGTGTCGAATTGGTGCCCGGATAACTAAAAGATCTTGATTCCCGATAAGCGGTAAACCTGTTGATCACTCATACAAAATAGAAGCTGCATTGTTTCGACGATGGCCATTTCAACCACCGGTTTCCGCTCATCCCGGCGCATATGCTTGAAGTCGGACCGGAACCGTGAAGCTAAAAGAGCTAAAATTTCAGTTCAAAAATTTCTCACCGGTCCTGCCAAATATCAGCAAATGTCCTTCCTTGCAACTGGCCAGAACATCTTGTGATGTCTCTAAATAAGCGTTTCAAGCATTTATTGGGATTTGAAGCCTACTTTGACTTCCCGGATCGAGCATAGCTCAACCTTTAGGCTTCTTCCGACCTCTCCGATCGAATAGGCATCGAACATAACCGAGATTTGTAAAGACTTTTCGCAAGATTCTTTGCAGCGGTGTTCCCTTCAAGGAAATTGATTGCAGATAGTGCATAGACCGCACTGCAGAGTAGCGGCTCCGGAATCGCAACATCTGTCAAAGCTAATCCAGGTGAAGCACTAAAGTCATTTCCTCTCAACAGGCCTACCAATGTCTCAATCAACTCTGTCGGAAGAATACCCCCGCCGTCTGCCTAGTGTGTATTTCGACCCGGGGACCAATGTACGATAGAATGCTTCATTAACAAAAATACACGGGTAAACAGTGAACACGTAAATAGGGTCGCGAGAACATGGAAAAGTAGTAGGGCGAAGATTTAGAGGGGAATCAAAGCGGAAATACAGTTCGAGCCAACCACATAAATATTTTTCGAGATCGTTTGTTCAGGCGCCGAGCATCTGCCGCTGGACGACCTCGGCGTTGTAACGTTGGGCTTCACGGCGCACGCGCTTCTCGTATTCCACCCTAAAACTGATATGAAAGAAAGGAAAGAAAATTGTACCGGTTCTGGCAGTAGATCTGGTAGGCCTCGGCCTGTGCCGGGTCATCGGGGTTCGGGTTGTGAGGAGGTCCTGGATGCCGACCAGCAGCTGCTTGATTGTGATCGAAGGCTTCCAGTCCTTGTTTCGTCTAGTAGTGAGAGGCAAACGGTGCCGGACGGGTAGACGTTTGGGTGGAAGAGCGGCGGACTCGAATTTGCACTTCGGTGGTGTGGAAGGGTAGTCGTCCTTGAATGTCATCCTCAACTGAAAAAAATAGATTAAAGCGCACGTTCAGGCGTTGAACGTATATTGCCTATTGACGCCTGTCTCCTTCTTTTCCCAGGCTCTCTCGGCGTCAGCCAGGCAATATACGTTCAATAAGATATACGTCCCTGAACGTGCGCTTTAAGTACAGCAAACCACGACAGCCCGATCAAACCCAAATTATCAAAAAAGTACCTTATAAAGTCCATTCTCCCAAATTGATCCTTTCTTTCCGGGGATGGCGCATTCCCACTGGTAGAGGTTGAGGGAGCCGTCCGGGTTCTTGACGGGTTTTGCGATGAAGCCGAATGGGTGGTCCTTCCGCCAGGCCTTGCGCTCCTCGCAGAGCCGGTTCATTGCGATGCCAGCCATCTGAAAAGGAACTGTAAGTGTGCATTTGATTTGGGCAACAATAATTGAAAAGGCGATGGGTGAGAAGAATATGGGTAGGGGAAGAGCAAAGAAAAACAAAGAAGGCATAAAGTCATAAACGGACCACCAAAAGTAAATGATACTTGAAGAGCTGCCAAAGTCAGAGAAGGATCATAAAAATCAAATGACAATTGAAGTGCTGGTGGATCATCGTCAACTTTCAATTTTGGTTCTGCCGCGATTTTCGTAATTATTTTTGGAACGGAACGGGGTTGAAGAGGGCGCGAAATGGGGCGCAACCGCGACGCGCGCTACATCGATTTCCTGACGTAAGCGGATCAATAAATCGATATCGCAGAGAGCGCAGACGAACAGAAAACGACAAAAGTTTGGCGGGAAGCGAGAGGGCGGAGAAGCACAAAAAGATGGCCTAATGCTCTGCGGAGCATGGGCTACTGTAGCTGGGGTGCATTTTAGGCGAGTCGACGGGCAAAACACTTTATTGTGAAAAAAGGCAAAAAAACATGCGATATGGCGTTGGGAAGAAATACTTTGCGGCAACAGCTACCCACAACTTCCATAAATACGTAATACTGCGTGGCGAAGAAAGTGGGAGAAGGCTATAAATTAGGCACAAGTTGAAATGGTGGCTATTTAGAAGCGGTTTTTCAGCTGCTCTGCCATTTGGTTTTGATCTTTTTGCAGCACGTTCATCAACTACGTCGATGGTGGATGACTGGTCTTCTTGCGAGGCTGTTGGGGGGTGGATTGGCAGCGAGGCGGCCAATTTGCTGTGCTAAAAAGAAGGATATTCCAGAGAATTTTGGTTTTTACCTTCAGCGACCTGAATTTGGCCTTGAGACAGCAGATATTCGGTGCACATGGGTCGTATTCTGGCATACATGTGCACGGGGATGACTAGAGAAGTTTTATAGCGTCGGTAACTGTTTTTTTACCTGAACGCCAGTCGATACATAACACATGTTGTCGTGAGGAGGATATGCGGGCGCCGTAGTGATTACATCTTGGGCAGCTAAAGTTTTTGAAATAGTTTTTGGTAATGTATAATCCTACGGGTCGGGGCAGCAGTAGTAGGTGGCTGCGTGGTCTGTATGGTCGAGGGTTAGAGGCTAAAATTTTAGTTTTATTTTTCATAAATTTCGGATTACCGGCAAGGTCTCTGTGCTGAATGTTTGAATAACAGTAGGGGAGCGCCTAAATTTTTTCATTTTGGTAGTCGAGGCAAAAAAGGAAAATTATTTGATTAATAGAGATAACCTAATAGCCTTTACTTTTCAATGTTTGGTGAAAGTCAGTAGCAGTTGGCGTTAGGTAGGTAATTAATTTTTTGAGAATTTTTATTTTAGCTTAACTAGGCTGTTTGCTACTAAATTACCGTGCTGGGTTGCGTGGCCGGTGGTAAGGTATCCGGGATGGCCGTCTGCGGCGGGTAAGTGATTGCAGCTTGTGTAGTCATCGGCGGTTCAGCAGCCTAGAATAAGATCCAAATTTGAGTTGCTTTTTAATTTGTACCGTTTTTTCTACTTTGACGATTTAATGGTTTTTCGTAAGGATTTAATCAAGATTTAAGCCACTTGTCGATACATACGGGGGGTTGCTGGGGTTGACAAGCAGCTGCACTGATATTGTGCGGAGGCCGGACCAGTGATGGTAATCATGATACAGTGACATTGACCATTTCCGGGGTTTCGGTCTGAATTGTACGTAGTGAAACCGCTTTAATACTCACCGTGATATAAGCCGGTGTCGTGTTGATAGTCGTTGTCTCTGGGGGTGGCGTGAGCTCGGTCGTCGTGGTAGTGGTTGTCGTCGTCGTGGTCGTTGTGGTAGTTGTTGTCGTGGTAGTGGTGGTAGTCGTCTGGAAATACTTCGATGATCCCTCAGGATTCATACAGTTGTGGTGGTGGTGGTGGTGGTAGTAGTGGTTGTGGTAGTGGTCGTAGTGGTGGATGTGGTAGTGGGTGTTGTGGTTGTGGCCGGCGTCGTTGTGGCCTATGGGTGCAAAATGTGAGCCAACCACGGCTTTCGGCACTATGATATGACTACACGTCTATGACTACAAGTGCACGCTTAGAACATCTTCATTTCCAATGGTGTGGTGCAAACTAGAACTTCAATACTAAAACACTGAACCACGTCTCAATCTTAACACCACCCACCGGAACCGTGACAATTACCGCTCTCCCCACAATGGCATTGGTATTGTGGCGTACCGGCAAAGACGATTTGTATGCAGGCACACCTAAAGAAATATTCAACTAAACAAATCCCTGATGCAGGGATGCCCAGGGACAGAACCCGGCATGCGGGGCGGAAATTAAAACGGGAAATACATAGAAGGGATTGGTTGAATTTAGAGTGGACAGACTTACGATAGAGGGAGAGAATTGTCCGCTGAAGGATTTTTTGCAAAAGGTTTAGATGGCAATGGCTTACTTTGCTGCTGGGTATGATTGCGACAGCTCAGTGGCGAGCTCATCCTTTGACTGGTCGCATCTGGTGCTGCCTAAATTTTTAATATTTTCAGCTTTAATCAGTTTTATAAATGTTATATTTTGAGGGTTTGGGTTAGGGAGTCGATAAAATAAAAAAATACCTACATAGAATTCTTAGCTAAGATATTCGTCCTAACTCGTAATAACCTAACATTTCCTAAATTCCTAGTAACGTAACGTCATAACGGGGCGTTAAAAGTCTCTCCAGCGAAATTCTGTAGTTAGCAACACATTTAATTGGGGTTTTTACTCGTGCGAGTGAGCTTTTCTATTATTATTATTATTTTTCTATTTCATTTATAACTTTTAGAGGCTTAGCTTTAGCCCCAGGTTATCTTACCAGTTTATGAATGAAAATTAGGAATTTTTAGCG
Organism: Mesorhabditis spiculigera; assembly: GCA_958295435.1. Classification (NCBI taxonomy): domain Eukaryota; kingdom Metazoa; phylum Nematoda; class Chromadorea; order Rhabditida; family Rhabditidae; genus Mesorhabditis; species Mesorhabditis spiculigera. Next base: position 50,437 of record CATQJA010001493.1, read on the forward strand.
TTATTTGCAGGTACCGTCCTTTCTCACGCCCAACTTGGGCCCTAAACAATGACCCAACGCGGCCAATGACTTTACGGCGGAGGCGGATTGTTTGTTAAGCCGTGTTGCCATTGGTGGGACAAACGGTCCCTAGGCGGTGTCGGCTTCCAATTCGGACACCGGCCCATCGCAAACAACTCCCCGGTGACTATCCGGCTGTCGGCCATTACCGTCAACCTGACGCGCTACTTTTTGGTTGAGAATGCTTAAAGGGGCTCGCTGGCTGTCTAAGCGAGTGGACATTACGGGCCCGATCTATTACCAAAATATCGTTAAGGGTATCCTAGCAATCCGAGAACGTGATTTTTTTAAGACTCACTGTTGCCGTAGCTTGCGGGCAGCTGCACTGCACGTTATTGGCATAATCAAGGCGTACGCATCTGCACCGTTGTCGTTTACTCCTCAAAACGACCGGGGGCTCCAGCCAACCAGTCCTGTTGGTAACTTTCGACCTAAACGGCTAAAATACAACTTCCCCGAGGACAAAAACCCACCGAGCAAGCGAAGACCAGCGCCAGAAGCCCGACGGTTAAACCCCAATTGCGCATCTAAAAAATATCGAAAGGTTATAAACTTCATCAAAATTAGTATGGACTTTCGTTAAGATCTCCAAGAAAGTGTAGGTTTATTTTTAAAGCAGACGCGTGGAGCAACATAATATCTATAACGTACAGTGAAAACCTGGGAAATTCGAAAAATGTACCGATTGCGTTTTATACGCTTGGCAAAAAAAATAACGGATGAAGGTAGTAAATTAATGGATCTTTAAAAACTGTCCCTATTCCAGTAATGTTGCAACGAGTTACAAGAAGTATTGATGCCTTGCAACACCCTGAAAAGTTCTAATTCAGCTTCTATTTAAGAAACTAAAGCTAAATTCGATGAAGTGGTAATAGATCTAGTAGGGACTTCAATAAAGCAAGCATTTTTAGAAATTTAGAGGTAAGCTTAGGACTTAAGCTTCGGACAGCCGGAACTTCAACGAGTCTTTGAACAAGGCTGTAGAAATCTGGGAAGGTACAGAAATGGCGTCGGTAAATTCAAACTTTTGGAATAATACGAGTAATAATCAAACGTTGAGGGTAACTGGTAAATGGGTAGGTAATAATGCGTTTAAGTTAAGGTAATCACCGTTTAGCCAGTAATTTGGTCAAAAGACCGCTAGCAGCGATGGCACGGCCGAGGGAATTGAAGACGCCCCCTCGGAGCCTTTTATATGGCAGCCGCGGAAGCGGAGAGAGAAGCAGTCGCGGTAGAGGCCACAGGGGGCCAACCAGGCCACCCCCTTTCCCATGCCAATTCACAGGCCATTCTTCTTCGCCTTTTTCCGGGCGGCTCTCTCCCACGGAATACCGGGTTCTCCGGCGACAATTCTCGAAGGCTTCTCGTCGTTCAACCCTCAACAAGGGTAGACACAGCTAAGAGAAAAAATTGCGAGCTATTGTCTTGGCGCGGGGGGTGTTCTCGGGTGGGGTGCGCAAAAATATATGGCTTGAGAATTTGACGTGAATATTTGCCAGAATGTTGTCGGGTGGTTGGGGGTTTGTTGGTATACTTTTTTAATAGGCTGTGGAGAGGCAGAATATTTGTATGAAGAGTTCAAGTGACTTTCCAGTTGATAACAAAAGTATATCTAAATCTTTAGCGATATTGTAATCAGTAGTTGGATTTCTGTAGTTATATCTTTTTGTCAGAAAATGCAAAATTTAGGGCCAATACCTCGAGGTAATTAAAGTGATGACGCATAAGCTCGCTAGGTCTGAGCATAAGCCTTTTCTAAGCTTAAATCCACGCATAGGAATGTTAAATTGGTCTGAACACGTTAAATTTCCAGGGAATCACAGACGCATCACTACTCCTATCGTCATTGGTATCAATTTCGGTGTCGATGTCATGTAAGGAAAGGTAATGATACCATAGGTCAGAACTAGCGAAAAGTTGTTTAATGTTTCCCACAGCATTTTTACCCGTACAACCGGTAGTAGAGAACGTTAGCTCATTATTTACCTAACCTACGCGCCTTGACTAAGCTTACCCTACCATCAATGGGCCATCATTCCATTCTTTCACGTGCTGGCCCAAAAGTGCACAAAAAAGTGGACGTTCCTTTGAGCCGGCGCACAAAGTGCTGATGCCAACCTAGGAGAGCGTCGTAGATCAACAAGGGTGCTGGTTTTTGCTGCAACTCGTCCACAAGAGGTTGGCAGTCGGCCGGCTAGCAGAAATCCTTCAGGAATGTACGCCTTAAACAGACCATTTTCCTCTGAACTCCAAGAAAACCAGAATCCGACACTTTTTTTACCCATTACGCACCTTGCCCTCCTCAACACCTGCCCGCCGTCGTTCCCATCGCCTTGCCGTGGAGCCGGATGTTGGCGGATGGAGTGTTCTGTCTGTTCTGTCTGCCTGTCGATCTCAATACCACATCTGTTTGTCTGTCCGTCTGTCCGTGAAGATGATTGTCCGGCCCCTGCCTGTATCGCTGTCGCCCGAAATCCGATACAGACGGGACCTCGGGATGCAATGGATATTCTCGCAGCTGACGCATCCCCCGATGACGTTTGGATCGGAATTGCGGCGGTGCCGGGTCATAACAGAGGATTAGCAAAATGAGAAGCCGTCTGGGGCGACTGTTGAATAGTAGCGATTCGAAAAAAAAACAGCAAAAAGCCTACGACACTCGGGATTCCCAGGCCGTCTCCGATCCAAGCACTAACCGAGGCCCAGCGTTGCCCAACTTGGCAGATCGGACAGGATGCCGTCTTTCAACGTGGTCATGGTCGTAGGCGAAGGGAGGAGGGTAGAGCTACTGATGACAGATCTATTACTTCCCGTTGGCTTCATAGCCAAACCTGCAAGGTCGGCTATCTCTCATCAGCGTTCGGTTCCCCTCCTTTCGCCTACGACCATACCACGTTGAGCACGGCATCCCGTCCGATCTGCCAAGTTAAAAGCAACATTGGGCTCGGTTAGTACTCAGATCGGGGCAACTAGAGTCCCGGGTGTCGTAGGCTTTTTGCTGTTTTTGGGCGATTTTTGCAGTTTATTTGGGTTAGATTTTTGGGGGGAGTAAAGGGACAGATCTTGCTAAACCGTATTCGCGTTGAAGTTTATTCGTTCGTGCCCGATTTGGAGGAGTTTCTAGTACTACATTCCTATTATTATTTTCCTGCCGTTTCTCTTTAACACGCGCCGTTCGCCGGTGTTGAATGGAAAAGCAAGCGCGCAAATAGTTGGCGGACGCCTAAAAAGCGTACTCCCGGGGACTTGTTGCGGGCAAATGGGGCGAACACAAAGGGCGTTCTGAATGGGCGTACAGTTCAGCGCTGATCACGTGGTTGTTGCGCTTCCGAAAAGCGTTCAGGTGCAATATTGTCAAGTTCCGGTTTTTCAACACAGTATTTATTTGGAAAGAAAATATTGTTAATAGGGTCTCATGGGCAGATGGCGTCTCGGAGGTCCATGTAGAGGTCAGGCTCATCTGAAGGATGGCATGGATTAGTTAAATTAAAGATAGAGCATGAGACTCTGGTAAAAACTTATGGCTAAACGTACCCGTCTTCCGAATGTCGGCGGGAGCATCTTCATACAGGCGGCTTTCATTGCGTAATATTCTCTCATCTCGTCCGTGCCAAGTTCGGCGCATGGCGGCGGTCGTAGCCGATGGGCCCTAGAATTTAGAAACTTAAGCCTAAGCCTAAGCCTAAGCCTAGCAATAAGGTTAATCTGAACCCTTATAACAAGCCTAATTACTCTCATGAGCCCTACCGATGTGCCCTGCATGGATCACACTCGACACATGGATTGCAAGCCACATCTGTGCAATTCTTCTTTTCCGCTTCTAGTGATTCGGATTGAGTTATCGATCAGGATGTCATCCTTCTAAAAATGAAGAAATTAGTGATTTGGCCGTCAATATGTATCCAAAACTCAAAGCAGAAAAGCCGTGTTAAAGAAGCGCATAGCTCGCAAGCATGGAAAAATCAAAAGCTGACCCCGGAAAGGTATAGGAGAGTAAAAGCCGAACCCGAAGGAAAAACCCCCGAAGAAAGGCACCTTTGAAAAACCAGTTATTACCCGCTTCAGAACAGCTGCCGGTTTTCCGATCATAGCTGCTTGTGTCTTCGAATCTCTGTCACTATCCGAACTCAAACTCCCACGACCCTTTCCCTTCTTCCCCGGGCTTCGAATCGGCGCCTGCGACTCAAGCTTCTGCGCCTCAACCTGGACCCTGAGACTGTCCACCGCCTTCTGGGTCTTCTCCAAAAGCTGCTCGACTTGAGTCTTGGGCTTCGGAAGGAATGGCCTCTTCCACGGAATCTTCAGAAGCTGATGAAGCTTGCTTTTGCAATCCAGCCTTCGCGGGTTCTATGAGCCAAGGCTTGATTTTCCTGCTTAATCTCGAGAGCTCCTGTGGTTTCTTCTCCTGGATTCCGGTTTGGTGCGCAACTTCACCATGAGTCTCCTGTTTTTCTGTGATGCCTTCTGACGCCACTGGCTTGATCGGCTTTACCGGAAACACCGGACCAACAGCATCATCCGAGATTTCCTCAGAACTTGCGGAGCTTGAGTGTCCCTCGCCGCTCTCCCAGGAGGTTCGATCGTCCGATTCTGAAGCCAGTCCCTTCTCCTCGTTGCTCTTGATGGAAACGCTCATTTTCTCGCGCAGCGGTTGAGGGTGGGCTTGATGGCGCTCCTGCGGTAAGGCTAAATCTGAAGTTGGAGGTCGGAGTTCGGCGTCCTGGGATTCTTGGGTTTGGACAACGGGTCGAACTTCCTGAGCTGGTCCTGGACCTCCAGACTCGACAGGTGGCAGGTTCGAGGGCTGGTTCTGCTTTTTGCTCAAAGGTGTTAGATTTGGAAGTGAGATTTCCTGAAGCGGGTCCAGGTCCCTCTGAGTCTACAGGCTTTAGGTCGACTTGTTGATTGGCGTTCGGTGTCAAAATAACGGTATCTGACTGGCTGGCCCCTTGAGCTTCTGGCCGCTTCTGCCCAGCTTCAGCCTGACGCTCGACCTCAGAAGCTCTGGCTTGTTCTTGCTGGGCGGACTCGCTAACAACTGGAAGTACAACTGCGGGTCGTTGTTCAGGCCCCAACACCTTATCCGAAGACACATCAGCGTTCTGATTTTCCGGATGTGCCTTTTCGACCTCCCCGGAGCTTGAACTGCTCCAGTGGCCAACACTTGTTCTTTTGGCTGGTCGAAACCACTTCCTGGTTGATGTTCGGCAGCCGGTTTTCCATCGCCGCTCCGGACTACCTGATCCTCAAGCTCCGCATTCGAGTCCCACCCCGTAGCAGGTTGCAGAACGTCATGCTCGGCTTGGTCGTCGACAACAACAAGTTGATCAGAGACAAGTCCTTGGTTTCGGCTTTGGCTGAATTATCACAGCTGCTGGCTCGTGCTGGGTATTTGACTCCTTCTGGCTTTCAGATACCGGAAGCTTGGCTTCGAGGACTTCTTCGGATGTCTTCGAGTCGACCTGGCTTGGTGCCTGCTCCTCAAGTGTAGGCCGAATCACAGGATGCTGCTCATCTTCTGCCGACTGCCACTCAGGATCCTCTACTTCTTTTGAGTCCCAACCGGCCCGTGCCTTGAGTTCTGGGTTTTGTGGGGCTTCAGCTGCAGGCTTCTCCTTCGGATCCCTGTCAACCGGAATTGGTGGGTCCCCAACAAGCTTCCTTGGCTCTGAAGCATCTGGTGCCTTTTGTTCAACAACGATTTCAGCAGGAGCTCGACCCAGAGCTTCATCGGTGATTGAGTGCAAACTTGCAGGTCGCTGGGCAGGCACATCGAGATTATTGGAAGCAGGTTGGTTGTTGGCTTGCGCGACGTTGACAGGTTCTGCAGATCCCGTGGCAATCTTTGGGGAATCAGCCTTTTCCTTAGCTTGCTTTGCCGCAAGAGAAGCCTGAATTTCATCAAGCTCTTCCTCAGAAGTGGGATCCCATCCAACGATCGGCCGGACAACATCTCCGAAATTTTGGACGACTGGAGCGTGTTTTCCGGAAGCCGAAGCGATCTGGATGAGGGGTTGAGCTAGATCTCCAGGTGGTGGAACTTTAGACCCGGAATTAACGGCCTTCTCACTTAGGGTATCTATATTCGGTCGATCTCGATGAACGTGTTCTGTGTGTTCTGCAGAACTCGGCTGGAACTCTTCCTCCTCACTGGATTCCCAGCCTTCATCTGGCTTGATAACGCCATCCACCCCACCTTCAGTATTGCTCGGGCGGTTTTGTTGTTCTACAACCTCTGCTTGAGGACTTGCCGATTTCTGAGCAACTTCATTTGGCTTTTGTTGTGCTTCTTCTTTGTCAATCGGAAGCTTTAGCTCCTTCTGTTCTTTGACAATTCCCGCTTCGCCACCAGCAGGCTTGGGCTTAAGGTGATCCGGGTTCGGCGGGATTACATCGGGATTCAGGAAATTGCCCGGGCCCTTATCTGATTTCGATTCGATTGGACTGTCATTTCCTGGCTGATTGGGCTGCGCGGGGTCGACAAGGGCTTTTGGGGTGGGTGAAGCTACTGGTACTTGATTTCCAGGCTGTGGCTCGCCTGGCTGTCGTTCATCCGACGATTCGATTCCAGAAATGCCTTGAGCTACCGGCGATCTATCTGGGCTTTGTTCAGGTTTGCCTTCTTGATCTGGCTTCGAATCGGGATGCTCGTTGTCAGCCCTAATTCCGGCCAGTCCATTCGGCCCAGGAAGCTTATCTTGAGATCTTTCAGGATTAGCGTCCGGAACGGCGTGTCCGGTGTCCTTCTGCTCAACGTTCAGGCTAGAAAGCGCCTCAGGCACCTTGTCGTTCTGCTCATTCTTTTGGTTTTCACCAGCCCCAACTCCGGCAAGTACTTTGGGCATAGCAGGTTTATCTTCAAACTGGCCAGGCTTGGTATCACCGACTGTCTGCTCAGCTTCTTGCTGTTTCGGAAGTCCAGTGCCCTGAGCACCAGGTGGTCGTTGTTGCTTAACTGTGACAATCGGAATTTCCGCAGGCTTATGCTTAGGATGAGGTACAGCCTTCTGCTCCTTATCGGTTCCGATGCCAGCATCTCCTCCAAGTCCGGAAAGCTTATCCTGCGCCTGATCGGGCTTAATCTCTCCGGGAGCGCGGTTTTCTGGAATGCTTTTCTCCGGTACACCTGGATCCTGCTCAGCAAGGGGTCGTTGGCTGGCTTCTGACTTCTGTTCTGGTTTTGGCTCTTTGGTCTCGTTCCGGTCTGCTTCGATTCCGGCTACTCCACTGGCTAGCGGAAGCTTCTCTCCGTCCTTTGCTTCCCCGGCAGCCTTTTCGATCTGTTGAACTTGCTGAACTTGTTGACCCACCGGCTCGACGGATTTCACCGTGGCTTCGATCTCCTTTTGTTGCGCGCTGCCCGCCCCGATTCCAGCAACTCCATTAGGGCCAGGTGGCTTTTCGCCGTCGGGGCCAGACTGTGCTTCCCAGTTGGTTTTGCGAGCTCCTGAACTTTCTGAGCTTGATGATCATCGGTTTGGTGCTGCTGAACGACAGCTTGGCCCTTTTCAGCGGAATTCACAACTGAATCTACATTTTTATGATGTTTATCTGCCTCCGTCCCAATTCCGGCGAGTCCACCGGCTCCCGGAAGCTTCTCTCCATCTTGGCCAGGCTTTTGCTTCCCGGCCGGCTTTTCGAACGTCTGCGTTTGCAGAACCTGATGGGCACTTCGCCCTGCGTCCTTCTTTTGATCTTCATCAGCCCCGATTCCGGCAAATCCGCCTGCTCCCGGAAGCTTGTCGTCCGATTTCCCGGTCTTGGCTTCCCCAGTCGCCGGCTTAGTCTCAATGCCGTCCCTTCCAATCCTTGCCGCACCTTCCGGCTTTGGCGCGGCCTTTGAATCCTCCCCGATTTGCGCTTCACCCTTCGCAGCCTCAGGCACAAAGTTAGAAGACACTGGCCGCAGTTCTGGTGGGGAATTTAGTGCCTTAATGTCAGAATCCGCGCCGATACCAGCTAGACCCTGAGGTTTAGCTTCCTTCAAATGCTTGTTTTCCGCGCTCTTCAGATCCCCAGCGGCCTCATCAGCTTTCCCAGCATCCGCCCCGATACCCGCAATTCCCGATGGGCCTTCTACTTTTCCAACTCCAGCATTCGGAGCTCCATCCACTCCTTTCTCTTTTGCCATTCTCTGCTCGGCCGATCCGATCCCGGCTTGACCCCCGGGGCCCTCCCAAGCAGTCAGCTGCTCTTGAATTTCCTTCGAGCTCAAGGTCTCAATACGCTTATGTTTGTCACTATCGGTTAGGAGGCTGCGAGTGAGTGGTAGTGGGTTAGTGGAGTTGTTCTCTGGTTTACTGGCCTCGACGTGATCTACCGGATCGTCGCGGGCTGTATCCATCGCTGGGAGTGCAGCCGGTGCCTTGGTAGTCGTCGGGGCAGCTGTTGTTGTGGTCGTAGTCGAAGTCGTCGTTGTGGGGGTCGTGGTAGTCGCCTTTGTCGTTGTCGTCGTAGTCGTTGTCGTCGTGGTCGTAGTTGTTGTCGGCTTCGCGGTGGTCGTCGTTGGGTCTTCAGGATCTAAGAAAATGGTCTTTTAAGGTTATACCAAAAATCCGATACGTAGTAATACACTACATCCAAATTCTTCACGCTAATAATCATCAAGCTAAATTTTTTGAATTCCGGTCATAAGCAGGGCATTCAAAATCCCGACAGCGAAAATCCCGACAGGCCAAAATACCGACTTTTTCTGTCGGGATTTTGGCTGTCAGGATTTTGAATGTCGGGATCCTGGGGTTTTGTTTGTTTTTTTTTGCATAATTTCTGTATATACCACTACAATTACACAAAATTCCGTTAGTTCTGAGCCTCACCTTTATCCCCAACATCAGAAAATCCTGCAACACCACCATCTTTCTTCACCGGCTTCAACACCTTCGGCTTCATCCGGGGACCACGGACACGCCCCGAGCGCTGGGCCACAAAAGAAGTCTCCTAGATTTTTGGTCTTACCCATTTTTTGGAAGTCCCCTACCTTGCCCCTCCCCGCCATGTACTTCTCCACCTCATCCTTGGTCATGTCGATCAGTTGGCATTTCTTGTCCTTGATGACGCACTTCTTGCCCTCCCGGCCGACCATCACCTGGCCGCCCACCTCGATCTCTTTCCCATCGTAAAGGCATGCTAAAACAAGGCGGCGATGTGGGATTGATCCAGGAGTTGAGGGGGTGAACTTTGGAACTTTAAAGAGTCGTTCGATATTTTGGATTTTTGACATTATGAGAACGAGCTTCACCTATCGGCTTCCCCTCAGCTGTTGCTTTCGCTCCATTAAGCGTAAAGTTGCACAACTGCTTGACCCCGTCCTCGACGAACTCGACGCCAAAGTGCACAAGGGTCCCATTGGCCATAGTGCAACCCTCTAAAGATCAAGAAATTCCTACTTTGAAAGTTGAGCCCACTCTTATCCTGGAAATCAACAAGACCGGCTGAGCCGGAGCAGAACTGCGGCTTATCGTCGACGTAAATGAGCGTGTACAACTCCAGCTTCTGGCCCTTGGGGTCTTTGCAATCTAGAAAGAATCTCTTGGAGTTTTCATAAAAACTGTAAATTACAGTCAATCGTCGCCTCTCCTTCCTTGCACACGTAGAAGACCTTGGCGGGGACGTCGGAAAAGTGTTCGCCGTCGGTGAAGTTTTTGCCAAAGATGAAACAGGGTGGGGCTGAAAGTAGGTTTAGGTTTAGGCTTCGGCTTCGACTTCGTGCTTAGTGCTAGGCTTAGGCGCATGCGGAAACCTTACTTCCAACAGCCTCCAGCACAGCTCGATATCCCTTTTCAGATTTTCCCCTCTTCACGCATTCCATCCTAAGAAATAAGTTCGTAGTAGTAATTAGTAAAGTACTGTAGTAACCTACCATTGATCATCTACCTTCTTCTTCTGCCCCACCGGAATCACTTGTCGATTATAGGCGATGCAGGCTAAAAATTCCGAATTTTTTGTTGACCACGCCACCAACCAATTTGGACGCCCTTCAAGTATTTTCCCTGGTTCTGACATTGCACTTGCACGCCGCTTTGCAGCGTCTTATTCGCCTAAAAATTATTTTTGTCTTTTACAACCTTTTTAAACACCTCCTTCGGCGGATCCTGGGCCCAAACGGCACCATCAGCCTTTTGCATGCCCTTGCTGTCCTCGCAGTAGGTCGCTAAATTTCGGAGTCCAGATTTTTGCTAATGACAAACATTTCAGGACGGTTTTCCGGACAGCTCCGTTTTCGAGTTTGGTGCATTCGATTACAGTATCTTGGCCTTCTGTGTTAGCGGGGTCCGAGTAGGTTTCACCAATATCGATGCGGCCACCGTGCTCGTCAAGGCAATCTGAGGTTTAGAAGGTAGCTTTATGACCTTCCGGAGGTCGCAAGTTATCCTTTTCTAAAGCTCATAAAAATTGCTTGGTCTTGTCAAAGCTTTGTTAGATCCGAAAAGTACGTAAAATTGTCATTAAGCCGTACGCGTAATGGCGTATTCAACTTCGGTGTACCCGTCGACCTTCTCGGAGAGGCACTTGAATACAAAGTGCGGCGACAGGTATTCGCCGTTCAGCGGGATCACCGGCCCGGCCGCCGAGTTGTTTGGTGCGCACCCTAATCGATATTTGATTTCGCGAACGTTTCAACCAACCAATTGGCACATAGCCGATCATATCACTCGTCTGGTTGCATTGGAATTGGACGTAGTCCTCGATATATTTCTGAAAATCGGAAGTTTTGGGCATGAAGATGACTTCAGGTCTCTTAATGGACGCCATCAGGCCCACTTAGATTCGCTAGGCGAGCAACTATTTACGCAGAGCTCGCAAGTAGGTAGCACGGCGTACTGTACATGTTAAACCTACTGTGCCAAGCGTCTTTTCCTCACATTCCGGAGCGTCGGCTCGGATTACGGACACGCAAATTAGTACAGAGAATAAACCGTGGATTAGGCGACGCATTGCCTGCAAATGGGGACCCGGGTTTGCTTCTAAAAGTGGTAGCTGAGATTCTATAGTCGTTGTAATAACTCAAAAGCGGAAGAGAAAGCAACAAATTCTAAACATAGTTATAAACGTGTGGTGAAATTACGTAGGCCCGGTCTCGACTCTTAAAACTAATATTGCAAGTTATGCAAGAAGAAAAGAGGCTCTAGAAAAGCTCAAAAAAGTCCCCAGAAAATCTTAAGAAAGTACGTAGAGATCAAAGATAACATAATCAATAGGTATCAACCTATTGGATAAGCTTCAGCTTATAGAGAAAGATTTTCTGAAGGGTTTTGATGTTTCTAGACACTTTACGCTATTTTACGAAGCTGACTTCACCCTAAACACGCCCCAGAATTTCCCCCAGATCCAACATCTAAAAACTGTCGGCAACTCCGACTTCTTCGATCCCGTCTATAACTCGCTGCCAAGGTGACACGTAGTTATATGTTTCCCACCGTAAACCGGCAGCGCTTCGCCCTCCCGACCGGACGTAAGATATTGACTACACCCACCTCTACAACCCCGAAACCACAAAACCCGAATCGACATTGCAAACAAAAATACGGCAAAAATCAAAAGCAAGAAAACGACGCCTCTCTCCGGGGGATGCACGCTCGAAACGGCTATTTGGTAGTCAACTGATTCCCGAAAAATTCGACATCGATTCAGGTGTATGACGACGTAGGGGGTGATGTTTTGGGGAGGAATTCTGGGAGCAGCCGGCTCGAAATGCCTCATTTTCTAGTCAGCCGGCTGAAGGCTGTCCGATAGGGTCAAGGGGCTGGTTGGCAGATGCTTCGGAGTGCAACGTGAGTAAGTTTTATGTTGAGGAAGAAAGAAGGGATGATCTACGTGGTCTGCTCGAGGTTGATCTGTTTGTATCCGAATTTTTGCGATTTTGAAATTCTCGGCGTCTGTTACACAAACTAAATTTTGCGGCATGATATGACTGCCACCCTCTGAAGCAATTTTTCATGCTTGACGGTATTTCCTGGCAGAATCTCCTTGAAAATTGGGCTTTGTTAGACAGGTCGCTTGCGAATCGTTGAAGCGCACGTCGTACATATAGAATTCCGGTCACTTTGCCTAAATCCGTTTCGCCTAAACCCGTTTCGCCTAAACCCGTTTCGCCTAAAACCCGTTTCGCCTAAATCCCGTTTTGCCTAAATCCCGTTTCGCCTAAATCCCGTTTCGCCTAAATCCCGTTTCGCCTAAAACCCGTTTCGCCTAAATCCCGTTTCGGGTAAACTATAAGGTTCGTCGGCAGAAACGACCTGCTTGGATGTAAGGAAAACATAATACGGTTTATTCATTCTTTTCCTGCGTTTTCTGGAGCGGCTGCATGCGTTGCACAAGAAGGTTGCCGTCAAAATTCGCGAAGCGAACGAGATCGCCTACATGCCGAAGCGCAAAATCAGCCGGGATTTTGACGAACAGCGCGCGATGTGTTAGGCTTACGACGACAATAACCCGCGAGCCCTTATCGAAATTATTTACAAGACTGTATTAATCATTGAATGAATAAACCGTACTATGTTTTCCTTACATCCAAGCAAGTCGTTTCTGCCGACGAACCTTATAGTTTACCCGAAACGGGTTTTAGCCGAAACGGGATTTAGGCGAAACGGGATTTAGGCGAAACGGGATTTAGGCGAAACGGGATTTAGGCGAAACGGGATTTAGGCGAAACGGGTTTTAGGCGAAACGGGATTTAGGCGAAAGGGGATTTAGGCGAAACGGGATTTAGGCGAAACGGGTTTTAGGCGAAACGGGATTTAGGCGAAACGGGTTTTAGGCGAAACGGGTTTAGGCGAAACGGGTTTAGGCGAAACGGATTTAGGCGAAATGGCCGTCACCCGTACATATACGCCTTTGAACATATGCGTCACACGCTTTGCCTCAGCCTTTCTACGCAAAGAGGTGTAAACGTAGCGGTATCTGCAGGCGGAGCTAGGGTTGTTATATGAGTTGGCTTGCTGGCAAATTTGTTTGCGTGAAAATGCGGTAAGCAACTGTTTACCCGCAAGGTTGTTTGTGAATTTTTTACTCAACAACCGGCAAACAATTTTGTGGCAAGCAAATTAGGAAGTCAAACTCAACTCGATTTCCATTTTGTTTGACGCGGCTCTTGTTCAGACCGGGTCAAACAATATTTGACGCGAGTAAACTCGACGGCGAGTTGTTGTTTGAGCTCGAAATTGTTTGCCGGAAGTTGCAAAGATGCTAATTAGAGAAGGGAAATTATGGAAAACAACGAAAATTGGTACATTTTAAGTTTTGCATGCCAAATTTATTGCAATTTCCCTTCTCTAATTAGCATCTTTGCAACTTCCGGCAAACAATTTCGAGCTCAAACAACAACTCGCCGTCGAGTTTACTCGTGTCAAATATTGTTTGATCCGGCTTGAACAAAAGCCGCTTCAAACAAATTGGAAATCGATTTGAGTTTGACTTCCTAATTTGCTTGCCACAAAATTGTTTGCCAGTTGTTGAGTAAAGTCCTCGGCAAATAAATTTGCGTGCAAGCCAACTCATATAACAACCAGCGCCCAAAACCCGCTTCGCGGGCCTTGGGCGCTGGAATTCGGCCTTTGCATGAAAAGTTTGACTTTCTGATAGCTCGGGTCCTGCGGACCCCCCGCCCCGACCACACGCGCGAGTGCAACTGGCTAGAATGAGGAAATTTGTATTTTTTCACATTATGCAAATTAGCCTGCCCGGACCCTCAAAAATCAATAAAACGGGCTTTAACTTTGTAAACTTGAATTTTACCGGGATTCTGAAAACGCCATCGGAAAGCGGAAGGCCGATTCCCCCGGGTGACGGAGAATTAGGGCATTTTGGACACGGGAAGGCCCTCAAATCGGGCCTCGAAACTGACCTCCGCACACACACACAGACAAAGATACGCGACCAAATTATATAAGGTAGGACCCTAGGCGGAGCGATTTAGAATAAACGCTCCGCTGTCATCATCGTCTTTCTTTGTGCACTCCCTGTGGGGGAATGCGTTCCAAAATTTGTTCGAAACACTCTTTGAAGAGGTCTCGGGGTTAATGCTAACCTCAAACTTGGGTAATTAAACCGAAGCTTTGGATGGGTGGGGGCTCTTCTCACATATGGACACTCCAGGTCGATGTGTCTATCCGGGCAGTCCCACAGAGAGCGATCTCTCGTTGTTTGCGTCTCGGAGTGTCTCGTACACCCTGTGCAATACTATTCCCCCTCTTTCCTATCCACAGTTTCCCCTGATCTGAAAGTTTCGGACCGTCCTAGAGAGACGGAGACAACGAGAGATCGCTCTCTGTGGGACAGCCCGCATAGACACATCGACCTGGAGTGTCGATATGTAGGAAGAGCCCCCACCCATCCACAGCTTCGGTTTAATTACCCAAGTTTGAGGTTAGCATTAACCCCGAGACCTCTTCAAAGAGTGTTTCGAACAAATTTTGGAACGCATCTCCCCACAGGGAGTGCACAAAGTAAGAAAATTTTGAATGCAGATATCATGCTTGTTAGCGCGGTAGCTTTTAGTATGAAACGCTGCACTTTCTACCAGCCAACAAAGAATCTCACCTGACTATTACCAAAAAAAAAAGCAAAAAGCCTACGACACTCGGGATTCCCAAGCCGTCTCCGATCCAAGTACTAACCGAGCCCAACGTTGCTTAACTTGGCAGATCGGACGGGATGCCGTGCTTTCAACGTGGTATGGTCGTAGGCGAAGACAGAAACGCATAGAGGGGCTACGAAAGTTGAAGCTCACCGGCTGAAGCGTACCCCTCATCAACGGCTCATCCCTCCTCGCCATCGCCTACGACCATACGACGTTGAAAGCACGGCATCCCGAGTGGCTTTTTGAAGGTTTTTGGTAGAGTTGTCCCCTCGTGGGTTTTTTTAGTAAGTTTTTGGCCGGATGCCCTTTTTCAGTGTGTTTTCTTATTTATGCAAACTAGGGGGCTATCCCCGGGAAATGGGGCATTGTGTCGGTCAGGAGGTCGCCATTCTGGGGGAGGAGTGGAGGATGATTTCATCCTCTCCCTCGGTTCGCCAAAAGTAGAGAGAGGGAGAGGGGGAGAGCGAGCGTGCGAGAGAGGGAGAGCGAGAGTGCGAGAGAGATATTTAGAGGTTTGTTGATCAATCACAAGCCACAAAAAAGGAGCATCCCGAAACGTCCTTGCGCGCCCCATCTTCATGCCAATTTCTCTCCAGTTTCCTGATTATTTTTGGGGTTTTTGAAAAACCGTCCTTGCCGGGGCCGTCGTTTTGCGTTTGGCCTCGCCCAGTTTATCCGGGGGATGGGGGCAGAGAGTTTTGGTTTGGGGAACAGATCAGTCTGCGAATCGACAAAATGGCGTCAACCAGCTGGGGCTTGGCCCTTTTTCTATATTTTATTATAATAGAAGTGATTAGTGCGGCGGAGTCACCGTTTCAAGATTATTCGTATGAGGACCGAATGGAATTTCATCGTAAGTCGGCAAGTGTTATAGAAGTACATCAATCTTCCGAAAAACCGTACTTTCGGCTAAGCGTCGCGCATCGCGTAAAGAGAGAGCGAAAGAAAGCGAGAGAGTGAGAGAGACAAAAAGAGAGAGAAGAATATAAATTAAATCGCATGTCTATCCTCCATCCTTAGATTTCTTTACCTACCTTACTTACCTTGTTAGTCTTAGTGTCTCAAGAACAGCGACGCGTTCTCCTTTTTAAAAACGTACAAAAAAACGTCAATGATTCGAATTTTTAGGATGGTTCTGCAGTCGACACCGAGCCGTCCTCTCCTGCCGACGTCCATTCACCAGCAGGGATTACTTGATTGAGAAAAATAAGTTTCGGTATAAGTTTTTGACGCCTCTATTGAACGATCAATTGCTTCAGAACCGAGCTCGAAGAGGAGTTTCGCACAAAACGAGAGGAGCAGATACCTCGACCTCGTAGGTTAAGGGAGAAATCTAATATTTTTTGGACTCTAGAGCGTCTTAAGCGCCAAATCGACGACGACGAGGATGCGGACGAGGAATATGAATATTTCATGTGGAAGAAGCATATAAAGCGAAAGTGGAAGGAGGGGTACGTTAAAAAAACTTATTTCTCTCTTTACTTACCTGATGCTTATTAAAGGAAAGCGTAAGACAGGGCCGCGCTGCGACGAGTGGCTTTTCCATTGCGTAGTCGATTCTTACCCCCTTACGGCGGTGAATTGGCGTGAGCGTCGCGTGTAGCAGATTTCCTAGGACAAAATAGCCGACAAAATGCCATGCCTTGCCTATCCCTTTAACCCATTACGTGGTATAACCCATTTTCAGAGACACCATCATCCACAACCACTACCATATGGAGCAGCCCCAACAGACGTACTATCAGCCAAGTACGAAAAAAATCCGCATTTTCAGTTCTTTTCTGCTACCCTGAGTTTCGCTTTTTCAGCTTATCAATACCCCAGCTACGGGCAATACTATCCACGCTACTATTATCCACGCTATTATCCATACGGTAGCCACAGGGTCTGCACTGGGAAATCCTTATTTTAGGCTACGGTGGCTATGGGAGCGGATATGGATATCCGAGATACGGTAGGTGGGGCGGAAATCAGGTGGATCGGGAAATTTTCCGTTTTAAAGACCGCGGCAGGGGATAGAAGCGAGCTGGGACATAGATCAGGCACTGTTAGATTTTTGGTTTTTTTTTTGGTTTTTTGCGCTATGAATCTGAGTTTCATCTGCGAATCCATTTTTTCTGCTGGCACCGTCCCTTTAGATACCGTATCCCAGCGGATTTTATCGTAATTTATTGTATTTTCAGGTTACGGTGGCTACCCGAGCTACGGCGGCGGCTACGGTGGCGGCCAAGCGTTCAATTTTGGACTTGGAAGTGGACTAGGTGGGTTTTTGGTGCTTTTGCACTATCGGCGGCGGGAGGGGGGGCGTTTTTTCTATAAGACCAGAAATGCCTAGTAACACAGGAGTAGGCATTATAATAGCGTTGTTAACAAAGTATGACTATCTTTCAAGCGGGAAAATAAAAAAAAAACTATAAATTTGTTAAAAGGTCTAAAAGCTAAATTTTTTGTCCAAATATCTATGTTTTTGTATGTTTTTGAATGAAAATGTGGATAATTTTTGCGATTAGTTATTTATAACATCGTGGAAAAATTTCTCCATATTAGAAAAATTGGATACTAAAGAAATTGGACTCTCCCTTGGAGACAGCCCCCCCCCCGATAATGCCTAAGAACCAATTTTTTGAACATTCATGTCTGTCAAATATAAAAACGAATTTTTAAGGTATCATGACGCCCGGTTTCGGTTTTGGGCTCGGCTCATTTTTGAATATCGGGGTTGGCTAATGGTCGTACAGTTGCGCTACGCTACGCTCCTATCGGCACCGCACTCCAGTTACGCCATTAATTAATGCTTTCATGCCCATCTCCAATCACGAATCTCAGCCGTTTTGTGCATTTTGCAGTTTTTATTGCAATGCTTGTATTTTGTAGTTTTTAGTGGTTACTAAATGTATGTTTATTTCCAAAAACACAAATTGTACACAACAACAAAAACCAGATGAAGCACCGGAAAAAGCACAGGCATTGGGGGATGTGGATATGCTCTCCCGGCTTGGGGGAATACCCGTAGAAGAGGACGCTAGCAAAATGGGCAATGGGTAAAATATGTAATTCAAGGAATTCATTACTATATGAAAATGTATTAAATTTTATATCGTGTTATACTAACCTTTAGCTTTGGATTAAAAACCAAAAAAAGCGGAAGAACCCCTGAATATGACAATTTTGGAAGGTTTTTGATGGCTTAAAAGAGGATGTAATTACTGTAAGACTTTAAAATTGAGAAAGTATGAAATAAAATTGTTAATATGATGGCGTGTACGGTTATGAGGTGAGGTCCTGCTCCTTGACGAGCTTGTAGTATTTGCCGCGGCGAGCCATCAGTTGGTTGTGAGTGCCGGATTCGCGAACCTGAAGGGATTGTTGGAATTGATCGATGGAAGCGCTTGATCGATCGCATCGCTTGATCTCTCTCTCTCTCTCTCTCTCGCTCTCTCTCACCTTTCCGTCCGCGATATAAACAATCAAATCCGCATTCTGAATCGAGGACAGCCGATGAGCAATTGTGACGCAGGTACGCCCAGCTCGTGCTCGGTCCAGGGCTTCTTGGACGGCCTGAAAAAGACAAAATAAGCTCTCTAGTCTCTCTCTATCTCGCTCTCTCGCTCTCTCTCTCTCTCTCACCTTCTCCGCCTCAGAATCCAACGCCGACGTGGCCTCGTCGAGCAGCAGAATCTTGGGATCTCTGACGATAGCTCGTGCGATGGCGATACGTTGCTTTTGACCTCCAGACATTTGCGAGCCCTTTTCTCCGACCTAATTTATGGTTTATATCTTAAATTGCCATATTTTCATACCTCAGTATCAAGCCCACCCGGCAGCTGTGAGATGAACTTGTCGGCGTTGGCCATGTTCAGCGCCCACTTGATCTTCTCCATCGGGACGTCGCCCAGGCCGAAGCACACGTTTTCTTTGATGGAACCGCTAAAATCAAGGTATATTTAAGGTAAGAGGACTAAAGGTAGATTAACATTGACTTTGGTATCATCAGGACTCACCTGAAAAGTCTCGGTTCCTGCCCGACGAGCGCCATCTGGGTACGCAAATTATGGAGCGAAAGTCCCTTGATGTCTTTTCCGTCGATGCGCTGGAAATAGTTAACTTAATGCATGTTTTGCTATTTATAAATTATACCTAATTTCTATTCGTTTATAATGCATTACATTTTTTTGAATTGATTTTTTATTTACATTTTTGCGCTTTCAAGTAGAAGCTTTTAGTTAATAGCAGTAAGATACCCACCACAAACCCGCCGCTCGTGTCGTAGAAACGCTCCAGCATGGAGACACAGGTCGATTTTCCGGAGCCGGAAGGCCCGACCAGGGCGACGGTTTGGCCGCGTTGGGCGGTGAAGTTGAGGCCGGTCATGATCGGGTTTTGAGGACGTTGAGGGTACCGGAAGTTGACGTCTTCGAATAGGATGTTTCCGCGGAGCGTCTAGAAATTTTTGATGTTTTTAAAACTACGGTCTCTACGAAAAAAGGAAAGAGAGAGCGAGCGAGAGAGAGAGAGACAGTGAGAGAAAGAGAGAGAGAGAGAGAGAGAGAGAGAGAGAGATCAAAAAAGAAGAGAGGGAGAGGGAGAGCGAGAGAGAGCGGGAGAGAGAGAAACACTTACGATGGTCTCGCCGGCCATGTGGTCGCCGGTTTTCGGCTTGCGGTCGATGACGTTGAACAGCATACCGGCCTGAAAATTGGCGCATTAATGTTAGGGAGCAGAAACATTTTTAAAGGGTCGGGGAAGGTTTGGTTATGGATTTGTTGAGCTGTATGCCCAAAATTTGCCTTGCAAGTTCCTTTAAACCGAAAAACTTACCGCCGCCTTGGCCTTGATGAACTCGGGCAAATAGGGGGTGGAGTTCATCACAGCTACCGTACCCAAAAGCATGGCGGTGATAGCCCTAAAGATTTTTATGGTCATTTTGGCTGATGTTTAGAATTTTCAAGACGTTTAGAATGAGTTAAACCAACCTGAAGACGTCATCCGAAGACTTGTCCCCCACGTAGATGACCCTGATGCCGACGGCGTACACGATGGCCAACATCATGTAGAGGATCGACTGCGAGAAGGTGAAGTTGACCGCTTCGTACCAGCCTGAAACACGGTAGATGAAGTTGAATTTACTGGAATTTTCTTACATTTGTTCAACTCGCGGTATTTTTGCTTCTTGCTGGCCTCCTCGTACATCTTGTAGAAGGCCTCTTGCCGGGTCAGCAGCTGGATGGTCTTCACGTTCTCGATGGTCTCGATCGCGATCTGAAGTCAGAAATTTGGTAAAAGTTTGTGGGGATCAACTGACCCTGCCGGACTCGTTGTTCTTCATCAGGAAGAGGTTCTTCTTCATGATGAGATTGCCGAGGAAGATCATCCACGCCCAGAGGAGGAGCATGAGGCCTAAAGGTCGGATAAGAATCTGGCTAGAACATTTATCTCTCTCTCTCTCTCTCTCTCTCTCTCTATCTCTCGCTCTCTCTCTCTATCTCTCTCTCTATCTATCTCTCTCTCTACTCTATCTCTTTCTCCTCACCTGTCCCAATCGTGGCCACCTGCCATGCGCACACGAAGGCGATCACAATATTCGCAATGATAGCCGTGAGGGCGTAGATGAACTGCAACATCCTCGTGTCGACGACCGCCTTGATGTTGGGAGCATCGGACGCCAGTCTGGTGATGAGCTTTCCGGGTGTGTGGGCCGGGTTGTCAAAGTAGGAGGCATCTTGGTGGAGGATTTGGCGGAAGGAGAGCACCCTGAAGCGCATCGCCAACTCTTCGGAGACGACCGAGAAGAGGATGCTCTGAAAAACGGGGCTTTAATTACCAAAAAGTAACTTTTAAACTTACCGATAAGGTCTGGAAAATGAGACATCCGACTCCAATGGCAGAGTAGACGATGATGCCAAGCGCCAATCGATGCATCATCCGTCCGTCGGTGTAGGGGGTGAATTGGAAGCCCTGGAATTGAAAGGTATAGGTTGTTTAACTTACGTATTAACTTTACAAATTTTTATGAGAAATCAGAATTCGCGCCATAACCCCGACAGCAAAAATTCCGAAAGCCCATAATGCCGTCAGACCGAAATCCCGACAGTCAAAATGCCGTAAGCCACAATTCCGCCATATTCGAGGCCAATTTGAATGCCACTTCCGCTGAAACGGCTATTCTACATGTCGGCATTTTGGCTTTCGGGATTTTGGTTGTCGGCATTACGACAGAATATAAATAATATCGATTTGCCGACAGAAATTCCCTTTTTCGACCAAAGTTCGAAGTTTTCAAGTATTTTCAAGCTTTCCTCCATATTTTTCACGTGAAAAACGTGAATTAAAAAAATTAATAAATTGATGACTATGGTGTAATTAGGCACATCTGGAATTTTAAAAAAAATTGCTTTGAAATTTCTATATAACTCCGACAACCCTCTCAAAAATTACCTCAAAAACATATCCGAAAGCCAGCGCCAACCCAGGCAGCTCCAGGCCACGACAAATGGCGCAGATCACGCCCAGCGTCATGTTCAGATACTGCCCCTTGGCGTTCTTGAAGATGTCCAGGTAGCCGGCGGTGATCTTCTCGTCCTGGTCCATGACGCGTTGTACTTCCGCTGCAAATTCGGCATTTTCGGTGGCCATGCCGCTCGGGTCAAGCCCGCCGGCGCTGAACGAGCTGTTCATCGTGGATTGTCTAAAAATGTTTATTAAATTATATATATATATATATTAAGTATTGTTTAAATATTAAGTAAAACATATTTTATTAAAATTAACTAATTGGATATTATTTATAATTATTGGGTACTTTTGCATTATCGGGGGGGAGGGTCTATCTATAGGTCCCCGCAATTTTTGAAGTATCAATAGACGTTTTTCTATATTTTTTGCTATTCTTCAGCGTAAAGAGCCAGGAATTCGTATTAAAAATAAATAAATATCTATTTTTCGATCAAAATTTTTAGCGTTTTTAGAGGTTCTATCTAGCGAAATTCTAACAAAAACGGTAGTAAAATCTTTGCCAACAGATTATTAGGCATATCTGGACTTCTAGAAACTCCCCCCCCCCCCCGATAACTCACAAGCACCATATCTTACTCCAAAAAACCGGAAACCCACCGGATAAACTGATCACGGCCGGAAACTCTGGTCTCCGACTGCATCCGCGACGAGTTGCGGTGGGTGCCTTGGGATTGAGAGTCACTAAAAAATAAAAAATTCGAAACATTCCAGTTGACGTACCCCAAATCGATCTCATCTTCGATCTCGTCCTGAACGATTTGATCTTCTTCGGGCTGGAATTGCTGGGCCTTGACGAGGCTGTAGTACTTGCCCTGCTGGGCCACAAGTTGCTCGTGGTTGCCCTAAACCATGTTTATAGATTCACGCTTGAAATTTTATACCTATTTTCGAAAACAATTAAAATTGGTAAAAACTGACCTGCTCCAAGATCTCGCCCTTCTCGAAGACGACAATCTTGTCGGCATTCCTGATGGTTGAGAGTCGATGGGCAATGACGATAGTAGATCGTCCTTTTGAAGCATTGTCGAGGGCAGCCTGGACGATGCTCTCGCTCTTCGCATCCAGGGCGGAAGTGGCTTCATCGAGGAGGAGGACTTTCGGGTCTCTGGCGAGTGTCCTGGCAATCGCTACGCGCTGCTTTTGACCACCAGACAGTTGCACACCGCCGTCGCCAATGAGGGTGTCGTAGCCCTAAAAAATAACCATGATAAAGCTTAAAAACGAACGAACTGCCGCATGAAACTCATTGAGGACTCCTGGGCTGTTATCGGGGGGTACCTATTACATGCCACCCCCGCAAATTCTAGCATTCTACGGTATTTTTTAGCAGATTTTTACGAATCAAACGCCACAAAAAAAAAATTTAGAAAGTAAAAAAAGCCACGCTCTAACACCCTCCCCCCGCTAACAACCCAGTACCGTGGAACGCAAAGCCAAATTCTCCAAATATTTCTCCGCTTACCTTTGGTGTCTTCATAATAAAATCGTGCGCATTCGCCATCTTGCAGACTCGTTCCATCTCCTGGCGGGTGATATCCGGCTTGCCCATCTGCAGATTTTCAGCAATCGTCGCGTTGAATAGGATCGGTTCCTATAAAAAATATCTACTTTTAAGGCTAATCATACCTGTTGCACAATGCCGACCGTATTTCTGAGCCATTCAATGTTAAGGGTGCGGACATCAGTACCGTCTAACGTTACGAGTCCAGATTCGGCTTCGTAGAGGCGGGTGATCAGTCCAACACTTGTGGATTTGCCGCAACCACTAAAAGGTGGTAAGTTTACGGTAGCTCTCACTGTATTTCTCTATCTTTCTCTCTTTCTCTCTCTCGCATTCTCACCTGTGGCCAACCAACGCGACAGTCTGCCCAGGTTCGATCACCAAATTGATCCCGTTCAAGATCTTTTGCTCCTTTCGGGAAGGGTATCTAAAAACGTAAATTAGATTTTTAAATTTATAATGGTTATAATGATAATTATATTATAATGATAATATAATGATAATTTTATAAACATAATTGTTTAAGTTTCACACCTGAAGTGCACGTTTTGGAAGACAACGCGTCCCGCGCATTTGTTTGGCCGCAGACCCGCGCTTGAATATGGGTCGATGTGGGGCACCTGGAAAACGTTTTAGATTTAGAAATATCTTTCTTAACTTATTCTTATATGTAAAAATATGGGCGAAAATCTAGCTAATAAAAATATTACCCTTTCAATGATTTGATAGATTTTCGCCGCGGCCACGCGAGCGTTGAGGAGCACCATCAGCTGCGGCGAGATGAGACCAAGGAAGTAGGCTCCGAGTAACATGGACATGACGACGATGAACACGGTTCCGGGTTGCGAGACGTAGCCCTCGCGCAGGAGATGACCACCGAGCCTGGAAAACGATTTTATAGACACTGAAACTTATTTTACACTTTTTTTTAGTTATTTACAGGCCTTTTTATACCAAAAATCAACAAATTTTAGAAAAATTATCGTTAAATTTCTTACAAAAAGGTTTCGTTGGTTTTGCGAATAGTTTTCAATGCATTTTACGGTCCTAAATACTCTAAAAACCCACAACATGCCCGCGCCCAAGAACGCGAACAGCACGCAGAAGAACAGGCCGCCGAGAAATCCGCTCCAGAAGCCCTTCTCCACCGCGAAGCGCTTGCCCTTCGTCAACTCGTGGGAGTACCTTAAAATTAAGATTTAATCTACGAAAATGGCCCGAAACCCACTTGTCGATCATCTCCTCTTGGCCGTTGAAGGCCTGCACCGTCCGCACGCCCATAATTGACTCTTCAGCAATCGCACCCGCTTTTCCGACGCCCACCAATTCCTTCATCGTGGTTGACGTCATTTTCTAGAACTCACAAATCCAGTCCGAACTGCTTGTGCTCACCCTAGCCATCATGGCCATACAGAAACAGGTGATCGGCGCGACGCCCAACATGAAGAAGGCCAACCGCCACTCGTAGATGAACGAGATGACCATGGCGGCTGCGTACATAGCGGTTCCTCGGATAAGCAGGCCCAGCTTGTCGCCGATACCCTCGCGGATACGCTCCAAGTCACTAAGAACAAGTTTTTGGATCCAGAAACTTTTTTACTTACTCTGAAAGCCTGGAAGTGAGCGTGCCAGAGTGATTCTTGTCCATCCAGCCGGCATTTTGGCGTAGGATCGACTTGAGGTAGCGGTGTCTCATTTGGGCAATTACACGCGAGCACACCGATGCAAAGCACATGAACTGAAAATGGGACGCTATTAGGTGGTTTAATTTTGTATAAAAAGCTTTAAAGTTGAGAAATACGTTTAGGTAGTGATTTTAAGGTACTTTCCCATTATCGGGGGGCGGGTATGCTATCTAAAAACTTTAAAAACGTTAAAAACACGAGAAATCGATATTTTTGCTTTTTTAGTAAATACTTGTAAAGTTTAGGATGACTAAAAATAGCTCCGAAAAAAAATTGATAATTGGATACTAAAGAAAAAAACAGGTTTCCCCTGCGATACTCCCCCCCGGGTAACGCGTAGGAACCGCAATTTTTTAGCCAATAGACCCAAAAAAATACTAACACTTACCTGTATAAAATTAATTACAAAAACCGCCGCTCCGACGCCGATGAAAATGTACACGTTTTCGTAGGCCTTATCGCGGAATTCTTTCGAGGTCGGCGCGTAGGTGATGAGCACGTTGGTGACGCGCCCGGAGATCAGGGCCAGTGTCGGCTGCGCGATTCCTGCAACGGATTCATGGCTTTAGTTTCAATACCGTACCTGACAGAATCGAGCATATGATGCCGATCGTCAGCGCGACGTAGTCCCATTTTGTGCAGTAGCGGAACTGGAAAAGGAAATTCTGAAAGTTAAAAAAAACTTTCAAAACTTTAAAGAAATTCTGGAATTTTCGGGTACTGTGCTGTTATTGGGGGGCTTTCAAAAAATAACTTTTCGGCCTTTTATAGTAAATTTTTCCCGCGTTTAGCATAGCTTTTGGTTACTAAAAACCCAGCGAAACATTTTGATTGTTCCAGAATAAAAATTTTTCATCAATAACCGGAATTTGTGTATTTCGCTATTGGGACCTTACAGAACGAGATAAGCCACTACTATGCTCCCCCCGCTAACAGAATAGTACCCAATTTTGATAATCTAACTTTCAAGAGAGTCTTATGTACTTTGATCCCCTCCTTGCCGGCCCCTTTAAACGGTTGACCCGTCGTTCATCTCCGGAAAACCGGGGGCAAACAGTTGGCCGCGAGGGGCCCCTTTCAAATTTTAAGTTTCTGAGAGGTTCCGGCAGTAGTCTGTGGCGCTGCGGCGGGTCTCTATTATTTTTTGAAAAGTGTGTGTAGAGAGAGAGAGAGAGAGAGAGAGAGAGAGAGAGAGAGAGAAACATGGAAACAAGGCAAACACCGTTCTCCCCCTGCCGCCCGGGTTGCCGAGAAGTACCCGGGGGACTAGACGGTATGAGCACCGGAAAATGCCGACCCCTACAATGTGTCCGTTTGCTCACTTGCCCCCCGAAAAATTGAGCGGAAACGGTAGTCGTGGAGTTTCTGGCGTGTATTTGCACTTTTTTGTGATCTTTCCCTGATTTTTGGCGATCTCCGGAAAGTGTAAATTCTCTTACCAATCCGGGAACAGACACCGGCTTCACTTCGAGCTGCTGGTTCGCGAGATCGCCGCTGAAATTGGGGAATTGGTGTGGATTTGGATAGAGATTAAGCAAAAAGTCAAGCAAGCGGATGTTTCTATGCTAGAAAAAGCTGAATATTCGTAGCTATAAGCTTACCAAGCCAGGTCACAACTAAAAATGGGCAAATTTCTTTGATTTTGACCCAAAATATCTCTTCGTCTCTAGCTAGAATTCTTGGGAAACGCCCTGTTTCAATCACTAGGTATCGACAGCCACGCAGCACTCCAAAAGACGCATGAAAAAGTATCAGAATTGTCTTTTGACATGACCGAATCTATCGATATCTAATGGATTCTACGGGTCGATTCTGGCGCTTTCCAGTCCATTTAAAGGGTTTGTAAAGGTATACTATTCCTTAAGAGTCCAAAAAACATACCGGCACAACAAAATATTAATAATTTTCTCGGCCAACGTCGGCGTGTACATGACTTTGGGCCCGTCCTCGTCGTCATCGTCGGGAGGGATCACCTAATAACGAATAATATTTTTAAGTTATGGTCTAGGTAAGAAGCCCAGACCCTTAAGGTATCCTCACAGCAATGAAGTGGTCAAAAATATCTTTATGCCACCCGTAAACCCTGCCCGCACTTACCGTAGCCGGCACAGCGACAACGGTGCTCTTCTGTGAGGCCCGCCATGGAGAGTCGAAGCCCCTCTCCAGGGGGTCCTCCTTCGCATTCGGAGGCATCTACAGAGGAAGGGGGAAGGGGGTAGGGATCGTTCACTCGTCGTTGTATCGGGGGGTAGGGGATGACGTCTGGAAAGTGGTATCATATTGATCCTCGTGGTTGCGCGAATTCAATGGAGGCACGGAATTCCGGATGATAAGAATGACGGGGACTGGCGAAATGAGTGAAAAAGCGTGTGGGTGAAGTGTAGGGTTTGGGATCAACAATATTCGAACCAGGAGGGCGACTGAGCACCAAGTATTTCTTGAATTTCGTAATTATATAACTGACATTACGATATTTAGGCCTTTTTCTCCCTATAAACTCCGAATTTAAAATGTCCTCCAAGTTATCTAAAAAAAACAGAAAAATTGAGGCTAGTTTTTTTGAACAGAAGTGCCGAAATTTTTGTAACCAAGGCCATAAAATTGCGTTAAAAGCCTTAATAAACATATAAGGAGCCTTTTTGGGCCCTTTTCGCACTCCGAAATCTGGCCTTTAAATTGGGATTTTCCCAGCTTCATTACAGCTGCTTGCGCAATTCTCCCCCCTCTGATTTCCGGAGACCAGATAATTGCAATCTGGCTACCGGAAAGGCTGATAAGGCTGTATGGGTACTGGGGTGCTAGCGGAGGGGGGGGGGGTTTCGCGTCGAAACCAATTTTTATTTTTCGCCTATACCTACTCGCTAAAAAAATAGAATGTATTTTTATAGCGTTTTTAGGACTTTTGACTATGAAAACTTCGATTCAAAAATTAACTTAAATTTTAAATTTATATAGCAAATTTACAAAAGCCATATGGAAAAATAAAGGCAGAATTTTAGTTGCCGCCGAAAAATAAGCTGCAACATTTCGCCTCCAGGAAAACCCCCGAAAAGGGCCACACTTACAGTAACGATCCTGTTATCCCAGCGTAATTTTTGAGTAGCAGTAGCAAATATTCAGTTGTATACAGCCAGCAATAATTCAGTGCTGCTGCTGTATCTTTGTCAGCAATTGTCCGTGTTTGTGGGTGCCCGGGGGTCGGGGGTCTGCTTTTTGTACACCCATCGAGAATGGCGGAAATATAATCCACCCCCTTGAATTATGCAGGACAGCGGGGGAAAACAAAACGACGACCGTTACACCTGCGGGGGAAATATGGCCCAGATTGGGTGGGTAGTAAAAAAGAAGGGGGTATTACAAAGGTTTAGTTATCCTAAGACCAGGCGATTCTGGAAAAAATTAGGGTGGATTGTAGATTTCAAAACGCGTTAAAAATAGTCATAAAAAATATTAGAAAGTAAATTTTCGCAGCACGTATCAAGCCAAAATCTATAAAAAAGTAGCGTACAGACAGATCCAAAAGAAAAACTAGAAAACCTCTAGAAAAAAAATTACGTTTTCAAGCGTACCTTGATTCGAGCAGTTCAAAAAGGTTTGTCGGCGTCAAAAGGCAAAAAACCTATAAAAATTATGAAAAGTCGATTTTTACAGCGCCTTAAACAAAAGTAGCTTTAAAAAAGGTAGCTTAAAAACCAAAACTAACTTCTAAAAATTCCCCAAAAAATCACTCCCTGCTTGAACTCCGGCGGAGCGGCAAAAAAAATTCTGAAAATGTAACTCAGCCCAGACTGAGCCTGGTCCTCGACCCGTCTCCCCTCGAATGGCCCGCATTTATACCAGGTTTGCCTAGTGGTGTCCACGCTGAGAAGCCCCCCCCCCCCCGCCCTTCTTTTCCGTTACTTTTTACTCTTTCCTCTACCATGTTGGCACACAGACGAGAACCGCTGCCCCGCGCCTCCCTTCTCTCCCCGTCCCTGCCCGGCCATCTTGTAACATTTTGTGCCGAGACCAGGGGGCCCTCCGTCGAAATTCTGATTTCTGTAGCGACCCTCTTGGGCACCTGCCGCCGCTCGTACTTGGGCGACTGGGATCTGTGGCCCCGTCACAAACTATGGCCAACCTGCGAAAAACGGCCAACGAAACGGCCGAAATCCGGTGATGTTATCACACCCTGGGTGCGAACGGTTGAATCTGAATATTTTTAACGGAGCAGCGGCACCCAGAGGCAAAATGTCGTTGACGAGAATGTTCTACCTTATGACGACCCCTAAAAAATTGGCCGCGCTAGGCAGCGGGGTTTATTTGGTCTTTCAACCCTACTGGAACACCCAATAGTGGTCGTATTTCTGCATGAAAGTAGTATATAAAAGACGAATATCAAGTTATGAACTGGAGAAGGATTCCCTAAAAAATTCCTAGCTTTTTAATCCAAAACCGTACTTTTAGACTTATGGAAACGCCCTCGATTTATCACCTTTTGTCCAGCTCAAATTTAGATTCATCATCTTTCGAAAATTCACGTTCCACACGTTTTCCAGAGTTGCAAAATTTTTTCAATGCCGTTTCAATTCACTACATTTCCATGGACGCCCCCGCAATACTGACCCATCATCCCGAACGGGGGAACTTTGCTTGAATGATACCTTCAACACCACCAGTGTATTTTTTCATTCTTCGTACCTGAATTGTACCCTACACCATCATCACTCTCCGCGTCTACAACATGGCTAAATATTGCACAACGCTTGAAATGCCACTGCCTCTTCAAAGAGGCGCACAAGTCACAAAATGCTGCCCGGGCCTCGCCTGTGTTATATTTGTCCAAACACCACGGCGACATGGGGGTCAGGGCCCACCGCGGGGGGGATGGCGTGAAACGGGCACATAGACTACATCGACATTTTTGAGCCGACCCAGCCGCACCTTTGAGCATCACAAATAGAGAATTATTAGGCGGGGCCGCGGCGATCAAACTGGCTAGCATACCACGGCAAACAGCAGGCCCTTTTATGGTGTTGACCGGGAGTTGTGCCAAAATGAGTTGCGTGGCCTTCTATGTCACCTTTCGACAGCTCAAATGTAACTACCGCGCAAAATGAAGCGGTTTGGTTTCGTATTTTTATGTACAAAACAGACAAATTTATTGCAACAAATCCAAACGAGACATACAAGCATGTTAATCACAACTGTTGAGAAAGAAACACCTAGGAATAAAAGCCAACATGTTTCAAAATCCATGCAAAATTTAGAGCTTCTATCGGCGAGGGCGGTCACGATCATCACGGTGGCGGTCGCGGCGATCTCGCGAAGATGGGCGGCGGCGACTCTCACGGGAGCGGCTAAAACACGAAATTAATGCGAAAAGAATCAAATACCTTCTGCGACGGTCACGGGAACGCGAACGGCTTCTACGGCGCTCGCGCTCTCGATCACGGCCATGGTCGCCGCGGTCACGCGTATCGGTAGACCGTCTGAAAAACATCGATTTAGGTAATAATAAGGGGAAAACCTCTTTTCTTTGTCCTCCTTGCGCCGCTGTTCGATCGTATCCTAAAAAAGAGCGTTGAAAAAACCTATACGAATAAATACCTTCAGTTCGGCCAGCCGGCTGCGCACTTCAACCATCGCCAAATGCAACCTTCCGCCGAAGTGGTCGGACACGCGAGTCTCATGGTCCATGATATTCAGCTGGGCAAAATTATATAGTTAGGAAGCTTCTCACACCTGGCTTCCACAATCTTCGCAGACGCGCATGCGCATCGTCATGTGGAACACCGGTCGAAGTGCCTCGCTCTATATATAAGGTGTCAACATAGAAAGTGAAAAAGGGTGAAACTCACCTCAACCATCGCTTTACGATCCTCCAACTCTTCGACCTGTCTCGCGCAAATCATTGCTTGCCCGACCCGGCCTTGCGCTCCTAGTTGTGCAGATTCGTCGAGCAGGCGGCTGATTTGCGCGTCAATGCCCCGGAGCTTTTGCGCCTACAACGGCTTTAAAATCTAGAATTGAAAACGATGCCTTATCCGACTCGAACATCTCGTTTTCCGAGCGGATCTGCTGATCCTGTCTGCGCCTCGTGACTGCCACATCACCATCGACCGCGCGCACTGCGCCCTCGAGCGCCTGATAGAGCTAAAATCGAGATTGGCACTTATCAAGTTGGGGGGGGGGGGGGGCCACTTTGGTTTTCGACTTTTTGAGTCTTTCTAGGCTAGTTTTTTGTGCTGGTTCCGAATATAACAAAATCAGAGTAGTAAAACACAATTATCTAAACGTTTTTAAGATTTAGAGATGCTTACACCCAATTTGAGCCTAAAAATAAGGCTTCGTGCCACCCGGGGCCTAGTCGCTTCGGATGGGTGCGAGCTCGTACAGGGTTTCGAAATCGGGGCGCCCGAGGCGCGCGAAGCGGCCAGGCGCCCCGATTTCGAAAGAGTGGAGCGGCAGCCCATCCGAAGCGACGGCCCGCCTTGCCTGACAATGCAGCAAGCCCTAAATTGTGCATAAGTACACCTTTATTAATAATTTTTTACACTGTTTTTCTGGATAAACCCAACCGTTTCGCATGCTGTTGCGACTCTATTCGCACTCAGCGTAAAAAACTACCCCAGAACGAGTCGAAAAACCGATAAAAAAGTGTCTCCTAACAGGTACCCAAAGTGGCCCCCCCCCAACTTGATAAGTACCTCGAGATTGAATTTAATGAAAAAACAAACTCACGTCTATATCATAAAAATGGTCTTTCTTGGCTTGCGCAGCTTCATAGTCTGCCCTATGCGCCGGCTCGTGCATCTTGCGACAAACGACGAGTGACTCCAGCCTAGGCGCAAAATCCCAGGTATTTTTGCGAGGCTCACTTCGTATCCAGCAAATTGTAGCCAGGGCAGCAGCCGAGGAGGTAAGCCCGGCAGACGGTGGGGCTGTCGTATGGTGGTAGGTTGCGACCTAGATGAGATAATTAGTTGAATATAAAAAAATTACCTTCTTCCCGGGCCCGTTGATCTCCCATCAGCCCAGCTATCATTTCGCGCATGGCATCCGTCATGGCGGCGGCCTGGATTGATCAAGCTCTAACGAATCTGAAAAGGAAAAAAAATTTTTTTTAGACTCGAATAGCTATCTTTTATTATGATAAAGGCAAACTTTCAAAATTAGTTCGAAAGAAAGTTTTTGGCGCGTTCCGCGTGGCACCACTTTACGGATCTTACCGTAGCTCCTTCCCCTGATTCAGGGAGGGTGGCTCCTGCTTTTTCTCGCATTTTCATTTTCCGTCGTTTTTGTCAATTTTGTTCTAGTAGTTCCTCTAACTTCATTAATTACTTACCCTTTTCATGGTTTCATTTTCTGCAATTTTGTTTCCTACAACGTTTTTGATGCCTTATCGTTCCTTCATTCCTTCCGCTAACTCCATCGATCCTGTTTTTTCAGGTTGACCTCCTCTCAGCTTTTGCTCGAAGATGCGCATGTCTCAGGATTCTTACGGCTTTCAACCTACCGACTACAGCCGGGCGGAAATGTCGAACGCGTTCTTCGGTTCACGCTATCCTCAGCAGGTATCCTAGTCGGATTTATTCAACTAGTTTTTTATAGCAATCTGGCCGCTCCGCGCGTCAGCTCAGCAATGAGGAGCTCGCTCTGCTCAACCAATGCCGCACCGAGCAACAGCGCACGAAGAGTTCTCAAGTCTTCCCCGCTCTGCGCACCGGTCCGGTCTCCATCGAGGAGCTGATGGGCGTCAACCTGCAGCCCCCCGCTGAGCCACCGAGGCAAAGCGCCTTTCTTCAGCAGCTGAAGCTAGCCTCCGGCCGCAACCCCACTTATGATGCGCTGGGCCCGTACATGCCCGCCTTCTCTGCCCAGCATAGTGCTCGTGGTACGTTTTGCTTTTGCCTAATTAGCTTTGTTGTTGTAATAGGCATATATACGTAGTTCTGTATTTTCGTTGCAGGAGCGGCTACGCCATCGCACAGCACTCGTTCCAATTCGTCGGTCTATCGCCCTGAGCCGTTCCAAACCTCTATGCAGGCGGCCTTTGGACCGCAAGGCGACACCGACATGCTTCGTCTTCTTCGTAAGAATTTTGGCGCGTGCGTGATTACTCTCGTTTAGACATGCTGCGTGATGCTGGCCGTAACGGCTACCAGCGCCAGGAACGTCGTCGTCCCTATGCTGAGCATAGCCCGTTCCAGCCGCTCGTGCCGTGGAAGTGGAATGGCCCGGGCCATGGTGATCCGTTCGCCAACCCCTCGCCGCCTCGATCTCCGAGTTCTGCCGAGCTGCTTTCAATCCCGCTCCAGGGCCCGAAGATTCGGTACACTATATTACCGGTGGCCGAAAACCAAGGTTTAGCGAGGGTAAGGGTCGTCCTGGCCATGTTGTTTCGAAGGCGCGCAAGCCTCAAGATGCCTACATGACCTCCAGTGCAGTCGATCGCGCACTCAAGGATCCGAAATCTATGTTGTGCAAGGTATCACAAATGGGTCATGGTGGTTTATGTTGGTTTAGGGCACGCTTCGCATCCAGGGCCCTAAGCTCGAGGAGGCCGTTCTTGAACAAGAGGACGGGGTGGAGAAGAAGGACATTGTCATCGTTGGCATTCCGGACAGGAACCGCGCCGCTGATGGCGATTTGGTCGTCGTGAAGATCAAGGAGCGCGATAATTGGCTGGTGAGCTTTGGGACTTCAGCTCAAAATTTCCTTGATCCAGATCCGTGGAAGCCCGTATCTGCTCTGGCGCCGACGCGGTGGAGCCAAGAACAAAAATAAGTTTGACAAAGCTATGGCTCTGGAGGGTTCTGGTGACGCCGGAAACACAAAGGACGGCCATCTACAATATAGCCGCGAAGACCTAATCAAGATTGGTGTGAAGGTAAGATGGTCCTGTTTTCTCAGATTTTGTTTCAGGCTACTAAGGGCTCGTCGAAAGATAAGCATTACCGACGCGCAATGGACGCTCAAAAGAAGGCCCTTGAAGCCGTGAAGGTCCTGCGCGCACCGGACAGCGAAGGCGTCGGCGAAACGCCTTTGGAGAAGCTCGTGGCCGCTGCGGATCGTCCTACCGCCCAACAACTGTTCCTCAAGGATGGCGTGCTGCCCCGTCGCATCACTCTCCGCGCTGCGACCGAGCTTTCCCACGACAAGCGACCGGTTCCTGACAATTGTTTGCAGATGACCGCCGAGGTGGGTTCTTGCTTTCCGAGAGCTTAATTTCTTGTTAGGTAGTCTTCGTTGCTGCCCCTGCCACTGTCAACAAGTTTCTCAACGCTGGCAAAGAACAGGAGGCAATTTTTTTAAAAAGTTTGTTGAATCTTGTTTCTTCTAGGTCCCTGCAAAGCCGTCGGGCGCGGCGAAGAGATCCGCTGCCGAGAAGGTCCCCAAGCAGCCAGTAGGCACGAAGCCATCCGGGGGGCCGGCCGTTGACCATTAGGGCTACCTGTGTCTGTTTCACTTGATCTCACCTAATTTGCAATGGTTGTCCTCGCCAGAATTACTTGCTTGGCCCCCGCTTACTTGTGCATCGTTGTATGTTGTTATTTCCGGGGCCCTATATCGTTCTTATCTTATTGCAATAAAATTTTAACACTTATGAACTCAACTATGTAAGCTGCCTACCACATCGCACGGGTAAAAGGAAGGCAAGAATTTGCTGTATGGAAAGTGCGCAGAGACGAAATTCAACTGTCCCGGAGGCTTTATTCACACAAAAGTGCTCGTGTTATATAAATCGGTTTTATAGGCGTAATTGTGTTTGCCGAGGTGACGCGGGCAGCGGCTCACTTCTTGTAAGCGTACGTCTTCTTGTAGGCGGCGGGCTTCTTGTACTCAATCTTCTTACTGGCTGGCGGAGGAGGAGGCGGCGGCGGGGGAGCGGCAACCGGGGGAGGCGGAGCGGCGGCGGGCTGTAATTTTCGACTTTGACGGTTTGATGAACATTTCTGACCTTCGCTGGGGCCTTGGCACCCTTGCCGAAGAGTTCATCGTCAATGTCGATGTCGAGCTCGTTCGGCTTGTTCGAGCCGCCACCGACGTCGACGGGCACGAAGGCGCTCTTGTCAGCCATTGCTGGGGATTCGGCTCGTCGACGAGGAAGTTCAACCACGCTGATATGGCCAGATGATAGGGCCGAGGTTTTTTTTATACGTCATATTGCATGCTAATTAATTACATCTGGTTCCGCTACTGACGATTCGAAGTTCTAGACAGGGAAATTAGTGAGTAGATTTTGACGTTTTGGATAACCTCCCTAACTTTGTCGCCATCTTTCTTTTAAGCTGTACCAGATAACTTCGAAACAACAATTTATGCTCCTCGCCTAAGAGTAATCAGTAACAAGTGTCTGGAGCAAGAATAAATAACTTTGGTAAACAACGGTAAAAGCTGCGGGGCAGGGAGACGAACAGTTTGAATTGCATAGTAGACTATTTGCTGATAATGTACCTGGAGCATTCGGGGGAGAAAGAGGGATAGGACTCGTTCGACAAATACTGGTCGATCACAGTGCAGTGACTATCACAACAAAACGGAATGTCTTTGTGCCGGGAACGGGAGGGGGACCCATAAGCTCGAAAGGAGTTGGGCTGGCAGCAAGGGGTTAGCGAGATAAAGAGAAAGCATCAAAGAAATGCAGAGCGTGCAATTTGGTTGCCTAATATTTGTGGATGACGATCTCCGAGTTGCCGCCAACCATGGTGATGCCCCAACGCCACCAGCCGATGGCCTAAAAAAGGAGGTGTATTTAAAAGGAGTAGCACTCACCTGTTGCGGGCCCTGACGACGGCTCTTGATCAACTCGCGGAGCTGCATCAGCGTCTCGGAGTGTTGGTGAGGACCTGAATCGAGATAACAGGTAAGAAATATAAAGGCAATTTTTCCCACACACGGATTTTCGAAAACTGCTGCCGAGAGCGCGAATTCCGGCAAACTCAGTTTCAAAAAATGATCGCGCGTGTCGGAAAACTTACCATGAGCATGATGTGAAGCCACTGCCAGCTCAAGACTCGGCTCCTTCTCGTGATCGGGCAGCGTGGCCGACTTGTTCTAAAAAGAAACAACACTGAATCAAAACCCGAAAACCGACATCCTCAAGCTCAATCCAGAACTTCCGAACTTCAGGGCGCTCGGCGCCGTACGTCATGAAGACGAAGTAGGTGGTGCGGCGCCCGAACGTCTCCAAATTCATCGGGGTGAACGACCAGGTGGACAGCTCGTAGTTGCCGAGCGGGGTCACGTGGAGCGACATCTTGTCGTAGCCGCCGCGAAGCTCAAAATAGAGGCGCAGCTTCGTGTCGCCGACTCGCTCGCGGTCCACCAGCTTCACATCGATAGGGTACGGGACCTTGGGGTAGGCGGGGACGGCGATCCAGCGGGAGTGACTAAAATGGGATCTTTTTTTTGTTAGTCATAAACGTAAAACCTTACACACTTTGTCTAATAATAAAAAATATAAATTTTTTGATACTTCAAAGCAATGAAAGTATTTTCTACCTTGGTGGGAACAGTTCATGGATGGCCGTATAATAGGGCAGCTGACAATATTCGTCCTTGGTATGATCGCAATTTGGAGGCTCGCTGCCCTAAAAATGGATCTAAAAAATAGAATAGTATGAACACAAACCGAGAGGAAAGAATGGGCTGGAAGGTCAGCCACACCGCGATAGTCCAAGGATTGGATGAAGAGCCCGGTGTCATGAGCAGTACGGGCACCCGAGAAGTCGTGGACGCTACGAGAGGCATGCTAAAGAGCCTGTAACAGCTTAATCAAGGCTAACTATACCAGCGCAATAATCCGGCGAAGTCTGGGGTTCTCATGGGAATACTTGTACGGGAAGCCGAGCGACGTCATCGACAGGCAGGCAAAGAACAACAAGAACCCGCACAGGGCCAGCTTGATCAGGTAGTTCATCTTGCGCGATATGTAGATCAAGTTAGACTACAAGGAATGTCAGCATATTCGGTAAAGCTTACCGTAAAGAGGATGAACGTGTAGGCGATGACGAGCGCGAGAGGGGCCATGACGAGCTCGGGGTTGACGGCGTTGCCGAGGCGGCCCATCACCGGCACGAAGAAGTCGACGCACTGCGAGATGGCATAGACGGCGAAGACTAAAAAATTTTGTATGGTAGGTACATTTTAAACTACCGATTATCGGCGCATAGCAGACCATTTGGGCGTAGAATACGACTTTTGGAGTGACGTCTAAAATCAAATCAGAAGAGACGAAAGGTGCAGCTTACGCTCAACAATGCCAAAGATGCCCAGCAGACAGATGAGCGGGTCTTTCAGAAGCGGGAAGAGCACGTAGTTGAAGATGAAGAAAGCCGACGCGATTTTCGAGGCAGTCATCACGAACAGGAGGAAGGCGAAGACCAGCAGCACCGAGTCGCAGTGGGCCATTTCAGCGGAGCGCATCTAAAATTAGCTCAATTCAATAATAAAGTAAAACGGCATACCTTGGTCGTCGACGCAAAATACGAATGCGTGGCAGCGCCGGCGATCAGCATGGGAAGCACGTAGAGACCGCCGATTGTCTCGGGCAGAGCGTACCTATAGCAAACAAATTATCGACAAGCACATCGGCTTTTTTCGTATTTATTATTTAACGTAATAAACGCACCAACACATCACCATGTCCAGGGAGATCACCGCCGTAACAACAGCAACCATCGTCAACACCATTGCGATCAAAGCCAGCAAGTGGTGGACCAGGGCCTCGAAGATGTCGGAGAAACCTAAATTAATTTATCCGGAAATGACGATAGACTACCGTAAGTTCCCTTCCTCAGTCGGAAAGCCACCAGGACCACGACGAAGAATGCGGCAGCGTAGTTGAAGCATTGAGCTGAAAAAAGCATATTATGCATCAATCAATTAACAAACCGGCCGCAACCGTGTAGTAGACGGTGAACAGGCCGATGACGTCGTAGAACACCCAGCGATTACCCTCATCGAAATCGGCGGCTTGGCGTAGGTAGGGGGAGGTGATGATTTTCCGAACCTAAATTTCGGATTTTGGGGTGGACGGGACGAGACGAACCACGGCCAGGATATTTTCTCCAGCGCGTTGGATGGCTCCAGGCTCGATACGCCACTCCTCGTCGAATTCGGTGTGGTAGACCCATCCATTTTTGGTGTAGGCTATGTCCAGTCCTAAATCAGGAATTCCACAAAAACTTTTAGTACGGACCGGAAACGCGGCCGTGATCGCGGAAGATACGGAAATCGGTGTCCGAGGGGATGATGCCCGATTGGAATACTTCTTGGGCAAGCACTAAAAAGTACATATAAAATTTTAAATGGCTTAGAACCTGAGCAAAATGGATGAGGGGCAGCCTCGAGGTAAGTTTGCAACAGCCATGAATTTCCTGGTCCAGCTTGGAACAGGATTTCGCGGCCTCCGGAACCGGTGCCCTCGAGGTTGATGAAGGCCTAAAAATCTAGGTTTTCACGGAAGTTTCAGCAAAACCTTGATAGAATGACGCCATGGGTGCTGTTCGATGAATCCATGAGCGCCTTGGAGGAAATTCTCTTCGGCTGGAAAAGAAAGTCTCGTAAAAGCGGGGTGCAATACCTCCGTTGAAGAGGAAAATAACATCATTTTCAAGCGGTTCCTTTGAATGGGCCAAAACGTTGAGAATCTCCATCATGATGGCGCAAGAGACCTAATTCAGAAATTTGCTAAAAACTGTCAGGTCGAACCCCATCATCAGTGGCTCCAGGCGTATCAGGCATCGTGTCGAAGTGGCAGTTCAACAACAGGGCGCTGTCAGATGGCTTTCCCTAAAAATAATGTTTTCAGACTCGATGACCTAAAAGTTTACCTTGCTTCCAATGCGCACAACCAGATTCGTCACCTTCTCATAACACAGCGTGAAGCTGGAGAGAAATTTCAGGTCGAAGCATCCGGTGGGGCGTTGCACGTCACGCTAGATTTGAGGTCAGGAAATATTCTGTAATGTACCTCGACGCGATTGACGCCGATCGCGGTGACATTGCTTTCAACGGCATCAAGCTGGCGTAGCAGTAGATTAAGGGCGGCACGCTGAAGGGAACGAGCATACATTTTTGTGCGAGATCTCACTTCAAGACTATCCGAACCGCTCGGGCGTGGACCGATGGCCGTCAGTTCCTTCAGCAGGGCTCTAGCGTGAGTCTCGGAAAACTGGTTGAAGTGAACGTCGTCAACGACCGGAGGCATGCGCCTAGAAATATGAAATACGATAAATTGATCAATCGAACCTGTGCAAATAGATGACACCGCCATAGATACCGGCGACAAAGACGACCAGCAGGAACCAATGACGGAAGCCGAGGTTTGTCTAATAAGA
Source organism: Mesorhabditis spiculigera (assembly GCA_958295435.1). Taxonomy (NCBI): domain Eukaryota; kingdom Metazoa; phylum Nematoda; class Chromadorea; order Rhabditida; family Rhabditidae; genus Mesorhabditis; species Mesorhabditis spiculigera. The sequence continues at coordinate 89,101 of CATQJA010001493.1, forward strand.
AAAAAATCCGACCATGGAAGTTTACACTACCACTTCAAGCTTTTCCGGCTCGAAATCGACCGTCTCGGTCTGGCTTGCATAAACAAGCTTCTCGCTCGCGGCATCGTAGCCGGCGGGCACCCGTCGGCGGATTTCCATGCAGCAAGCTTCAACAAACAACATTTAGAAAAACTAGCCAAGCTTTAACACCAAAAATAGCCATACCCGAAGCCAAGGAACTGTCGTTCAGTGTCGAAGACAAACAGGAAACATTCCTTTATTATTTCAACCACTCGGATCAATAAGTTAGATGCTCAACCCAATGACATTGGTAAGAGGGATAAGTTCATAAAGATTTTTGGCACTATACTGGTTAGGGGGGGCCACTTTGGGTACCTATTAGGAGAAACTTTTTTCTCGCTTTTTCGAGTCTTTCTGGGGTAGTTTTTTACACTGAGTGCGATTAGAGTCGCAACAGCATGCCATGCCGTTGGGTTTATCCAGAAAAACTTCGTAAAACTTTATTAATAAAAAGTGTACTTATGCACAATTTGAGGCTTGCCGCATTGTCAGGCAAGGCGGGCCGTCGCTTCGGATGGGCTGCCGCTCCACTCTTCCGAAATCGGGGCGCCTGGGCGCTTCGCGCTCCTCGGGCGCCCCTATTTCGAAACCCTGTACGAGCTCGCACCCATCCGAAGCGACTAGGCCCCGGGTGGCACGAAGCCTTATTTTTAGGTCAATACCGAATGTCTGCATCTCTAACGCTTAACAAACGTTTAGGTAATGATGTTTGACTACTCTGATTTTGTTATATTCGGAACCAGCACAAAAAACTAGCCTAGAAAGACTCAAAAAATCGAAAACCAAAGTGGCCCCCCCTAACCAGTATAGTGCCAGATTTTTATATGGACCAGGAAATAAATCGCGGGGTCAGGCGATACTTGGTGCAAGTTTTGAACATCAGAGAGAGAGAACTTTAAAGTTTTTGCAAAACAAAAAACGATTCCCTAACTATAGTAGAAAACTTAGCAGCAAATATCGCCATATTAACAGAAAATGGGGGATAGTCAACGATAACGATGTCACAAATTTATCGGCGGCGACGATCACGGTCCCGATCCCGCTCATCACGACGACGGTCCCGATCGCGACGGTCACGAGAAGTGGAGCGGCGACGGCGATCCCTCGAACGCGAACGACTAAACAGCGATTTTAAGTTACCATATTTTCTCAAAAAAATCACCCCGGAATTTTTTCCATCAACTTGGAGCTCAGATTTCCGATTACAAAAACAAGATATTGGTTTGAACTACCGAATCTTTGCAAAAATGAAGCTTTATTTCAAGGGCTTTTCATTTCATTTCAAAAAAGAATCAATTTCAACAAGGCTTAATCAGATTAGAAAAAAAAGGCAAAAATCAAAGGTTTTTTACCTGCGGCGACGGTCTCGGTCACGACGATCACGATCACGGTCCCGATCCCCTCGGTCGCCACGATCACGACGGTCGGGTGAGCGTCTAGGAAAACCAATTCAGGACTAATATCGAAATTTACCGGTCCCGTCCGACAGCCCCTTTCTCGTTTTGCTCCTTGCGACGCTGTTCAATCGTCTCCTAAAAAGGGGTCTCCATTAGAAGTGCCTGAGATCGCCAATGCAAAATTCAAAAACTGTCATACGGAATTTTGGGGAGCTACCATCTCCCAGGATATCACCGCTGTGCATCGACGCGCAGAGAGCCTCAAGGAATCGCAAAAGAAACTTGGACCAACCAAGCAACCACCGGGGGTTTTTATGAGGGGGACATGGGATGAGGGAGAGCGAGATGCGCGAAATATCTAAACCTCTTCAGGGCAACCCACGGATGGGAAAACAACAGCGGGGACCGGCTCAGGGCCGAGTACACTCTCTAGCAGGCCAGCAGGGTGGCTCCACGGTTTTCCTTAAAGAGGCGAGCAGTCGACAGTGCATTCGGAGGTGACGGTCGATAGGGGCAGCCGGAAAAACTTACTCCCATCTCGGTGAACCGCTCGCGGACTTCAACCATGCCGAGGTGCATCTTGCCGCCAAAGTGATCGGCCAGCCGAGTCTCGTGATCCATGATGTTCAGCTGAAACTGTCGGACGTCGATTTAGTGCACGAGAAAATTGATTTCAAACGCTCAGTTCCTTAGCACCCCAAAAATTATGCAAGCAAACCTGAGCTCCACAGTCCTCGCAGACACGAAGACGCTGGGCAGCGGAAGTTCCACCGGCGGCCCGAGCCTCCGACTAAACATAGGGATTATAAAAAACGGAAAAATTAATAGTAAATCCAAAGAAGTTCGAAAATTACCTTCAATTCTTCTTTGCGCTGCTCCAACTCTTCGATCCTCTTGGCGCAGTGCATAGCATCTTCAACGCGGCCTTGAGTGCCCAGTTCCTCGGATTCGGTGACAAGCTTGCGGATCTGTTCTTCGATCTCACCGATGCGCTTCATCTAGAACAATAGAAATTTACCAAAATAAAGCATATCCTAACCTTGACGATCTCGGCGCCCTCGCCAGCCTCGCGACTTTCACGGTCAAGCTTCATTTTGGTCTTGTCGATCTCAGAGTCGATAACTCGAATCGTGTCTTGCAGCGTGTTATAAAGCTGAAATTCGTATTCTGAGAAGCGCTCGAATATGATACCTCAACGTCGTAGAAATGATCATTTTTGGCCTGAGCGCCTTCGTAGTCAGCTTTATGGGTCGGTTCATGCATCTTGCGACAAGCCACCAGATTTTCAAGTCTAAAAATAACATAAAAAGTCAAGATGCGGGAAATAACCTGGTATCCTGTAACAATTCCGCAGGACAACACCCTAACAAGTAAGCACGGCAGACGGTGTGGTGACTGTAGGGCGGCAGATTACGACCTGGGAGGAAAAATGAGGCATGAAAATCAAAACATACCTTCTTCCTTTGCACGCTGATCCCCCATCAGCCCCGCAATCATTTCTCGCATGGCATCCGTCATGGCGACGGCTAAAAAGTTATTGAAAAAAAAGAAAACTTTTACAAGCGATGGAAAAAAGCCTCTAAGAAAACCAAATATTACAGCGACCATCGCCAAAAGGAATAAACCGAAAGTTGAACCGAAATTTTTATTCATCTCTGTCCTATCAACAATAAAATGTACACAACTACGAGATACTATATTCAACCCGAATAAATTAAGCCTTCTTGTTCTTTTCGGCTACTTTTCTTGCGATCAGACGTCCATATTGGGTGCCCAGAAAAATGATGATCAGCAGGCCAGCGATTAGTTGAAGTACTCTGTAAAAAGTAGTGTAAAAAGTTCTACTGTCCAAAACTTACTGTCCGGTGCTAAAAGTTTGCTGCAACTGTAGGTCAACACCTTGCTGGAGGGGAATGCCCATAGACGCTTCAACCTGCAAGAATACTAATGAAGCCAGCTTCAAAAGAGCGTACCCGTCTTATTTCCGCCCAGAATTCGGCAGGCGTTTGATTGGCGTTGATGGTTACAGTTTGTTTCCCGACCTAAACAAAAAGTAAAATATGGAGAGATGGGCGAACCAAGCGTCCGTCCACCACCGCGCCATCGTGAAGCACGGCAACGGCCTTCTGTTCGGCAGGCAAATAGACGATCTTGCGAACCTAAAAACAAATGTAGACCAGAAAATGGGCCCAACCTCGCCGCGCTTCAAGTACTTCAAGACGAATTCTTCTAGTGAGGTCCCAGGATCATTTATGGCATCTCGGGTTACTTCTAAAACAAAGTTAGATAAAAAAAATATACGGTACCTGGATTCTTCTCCGCTTCTAGCCGAACTTTTCGAGTCACCAGATAAATGGTTCCCGTTAGAGATATCGCCAGCATGGACATTAGGTAGATTCGCAGCCTTTTGACTAAAAAAAAACAATAAGAAAAGCGAGAAATCCCTTACTCATTTCCGGAGATGGCGGTGGCGGCATCTTCTTGTCATCAGAGTCCTTTTGCTCATTCGAGGATTCTTGATGTTGTTCTTCTTTTTCCGCGTGCTGGCCCTTGTTCTCATGGCCCTTTGTGCGTAACCCTCGCACAACTTAAAAAATTATGTAAACAAAAACAAGGGATCACATCGAAGTAATGCTAACCTACTTGTGAAGGACGTGGAGGGGGTGGTGTTGGCCAGAAGGGCGAGTGGAGTTGAAGGCGTGCGGCAGAGCTTTGTCGCACAGCATCTCGAAATCAATATGGCACGAAGTATTTTAGTCATGTTTTGAATGGTTGCTTTTTCGTCGGCAAGGCAACCGAAGTGGTGGGCGCGCGGGGTGGCGTCGTTCAGGGGAGCGTAGCGGAATGTGTCCGGGGCCGACTGTGGCTTGAAAATTGTTTATTTTTAGAAAAAATTATAGCAAAAGTAGGTATATTTATTTGTGCTTCTAAGATTGGGCATTTTTCTGTAGATAGCCGACTGCTATCGACATTTAGTTTTCGTCGGATAAGCATCAAAAAAAACCGGCATTCTAGATTTTGAAAACATTTATTTTGAAAAATCTATTAAACAGATAAAAATTTCAGTTAATTCGGAGGTGTGGAATGAAAATTCGTAACTATTCTGCAAATATTGAGCGGGATGATCAGTTTATTTGTTTTAAAAATAAGCACCAAAAGTTATGATTAATTTCAAGGCATGTATTCATCACATAGCAAGATATAACCCGTAAAATGATCAACCGGTAGCAGCAATTCTAAAACAAATTTCCGATGTCAAGCCTTCACCGAGGCATATATTTTGAGCGCCTTGTTCACCTTGAGGCTGACGCAGTTCTTCATTTTTGTCAAAAACCACAGGCCGTTGATAGCCTGGCGGGCCATCTGTAATGCAAGATTGTGGAAAAGTGTCAATTGTTTGCCTTATTTTCCACGCCTACGTAGTAGTTGTTATTGACGATGTAAGGATTGTAGCGTAGGCGTTCGTTTGTCGACATTTTGAACCTAGGAAGATAGATTTTATCATTACCTTTTTCTTGATTTTCAGGATTAGGTTAAATTTTAAAGTAGATTACGTTTTAAGCTACATAATATTACCACTTTCCGTCGGCCACTTCTTCCCAGGCGAATTGACGGCAGATTACGCCGTTGAATTGTGATTTGCACATTTCTTCGAGTAGATACTAAAGCGAAAAATGCTCCCGTTTTTCGATTAGCTCTACCTGATCATACAATTTCCGGTTAGCCACAAGCCGGCGTTCCATCTCCTTGAAAAGGGCCTGACTTCCAGAGGTCGGGTAGACGAGCATCGGGTCGAAGGCGTAAGTTTCGCCCTGAATTTTTTGGTTTTAACTTTCTTTTAAACCTGTTGTTTGTAACTTCTTCCTAACCACTTACCCGATGTGTATATCCCTTCGTTGGCACAATAATATCGGCATCTTCAATAGAATTTTGACTCGCAAAAAATTGAGCGGGGTCTTTAAACCAAACGGCGTCCGTTTCGAATAGTAGAAAAGTGATGCCGTCCTGGAATTTTAAGGTCTCGTTAAATCGAATAAATTACCTGAACGAGCTGCCTTAAAATCTGGGCTCGGATCGTTAGCAGATTTATATATTGCTGTAGACCCCATTCGAAGGCGCCCTCGTATTCATCGCCCAATTTTAGGTGTAGGCATGATACCTGTAATAGCGCTGGTTTTGGGGATTTCTTCGGGCCTTTGCGTTATCGGGGGGGGGACCAACTTTTTACGTAGTTTCCAATTGTTCTAATATTAAAATGGAAGTATTTCTAAACTCTTTTTACTATTCCTAAACGTAAAATCTTTGCTAATACGTATTAAATAATACAAAAAAGGTTTTTAGACCGAAAGTTCTGATTTTCGGACAAACTTTCAAAATTTGAAAACCTTTCAGATGAATTTCGCCTCCAATATAATTAAATTTTACCAAAAACGTTATTAAAACGCAATATATGTTGCTAGGCTCGCTAGACGTCTAGGGAAATTACCGCCCCCCCCGATAACGCAAAAGAACTTATTCTTTCCTGGTTACCTGTTTCCAGTCGTGTTTGATTTTTTTGCAAGTTAGGGCGCTGGTGGAGATGATGATCGTGCGGTCCAAGGTTTTCTAGGACGTCCAGATTACTTTTTTCTTTTTTTTTTTGGACTATGATTAAATTGTAATAGCTAGAAAAGTCGCTATAATTGATATAAATTATCTGTATTCCTTTGGCTAAAAAGCAAATATGGATCGATTCAATGGATAAATGATTAAAGTTAAGACTTTATTCTTGTTCTTTAGACACCCACATTCATCCCAGCCACATTGCACATCCAATTCAGCGTCAGATCCCGGTATGCCGAATTGATTAGGGTGACATACGGGAACCCTCCGGTTTTCTCAGCCACTTTTCGAGCGGTTGATACGAGGTTCTAAGAAATTAGATAAGCCTTTGAAAGGTTGAAATCACCTTCAAAAAGTCCCCAGAAAACTTGGGGAGCGGCGAGGAGGCGTTGAACGGCTTCAAAATGGGTTTGCCGATGGGCTGGTCGAAAGCTGCTTGTGCATTCACAACATAGACGCCGAACACGGTCTGAACGGAAGGAGCAACTTATTGAAGCTGTGAGCTGGTATGTTAGGAAAAGCTAGCGGCGGTACTGGTCTGTTAGCGGGGGGGGGGGGGTTAGCTAGGGGATCAATTTCCGGCAGTATGGTACTTGTCTGTTAGCGGAGGGGGCTAGCTAGGGGTGGAACCATTTTCCCCGATAATCCGGTAGGATACTATAATGAAATATAGACGGTTTTCATAGAATTTGACACAATTGGTTTGATGTAAAAGGCTCAAAAAATTATCGAAAATGTTGAGTTCTTGGTTCAAAACGCGCGAAAAATTACTTAAAAAGTAAAAATTTCAGTTTTTTTCAAGTATTTTGATCCTTTTTAGAAATCAAAGACTACTATAAAACGCCACAAAAATAAACATTATATTTGTAATAAGTATATCATGTTAATAGATATATGCGGAAAAGTAAAAAAAGCTCATCCCCCCGCTAATAGCTTAGTACCCTAACGGCAAATGGTTAGTGGCATAGCAAAGCTTGGTAGGATGATAGTATGAACTTAATTCTGTTAATACTTACCTTAACTCCCTTCCCTTCTGGAATATTGTATTTCCGTAACAGTGGCCCTTCGAAGAGATCCTTCTTCGTAAAGACACGTCTCGCATAGGGGATCGTGTATAAGTTGTAGAATAAGGACAACAGGTTCAGGGCTGCATATCCAAGGGCGAGGGAGACGAGCACGCGTCGCCACGATGGCAATTTCATCGGGGCATTGCTTCTGACTAGAGATGATTCAGATTGAAGATTTGGCGAGGGAGAGAGAGAAAGAGAGAGAGAGAGAGAGAGAGAGAGAGAGAGAGAGAGTGAGAGAAAGTATAGAAAAAGCGTTCGATACAGATCGGGGCCCGAATTGATTGACCCTCGAGCTGTCTTCCTGATCCCCGCCAGGGATAAGGGAAACCCACCGGAAGGGTAAACAATAATGACGGCTGGAGAATTTCCGCTTTTGATTCTTTTTCATTATCGGGGGGGGGGTATAATTGTTTTTCCTATAAGGGTAGATATTGCTATTAACATAATAATAAAAACCTTAATTCTGTTTTTAGCGAAGTTAAACTCTATTGAAAATGAAAAACTATCTAAAAACCCGTTTTTTGGTGAAAAATATATTTTTTGCATAGTTTAATAAAAACTTGTCGTTTTTACCTTCCAATGACCCTCAAAAATTTTTGAAACAGTTCTTCAATTTTTAGGGGAAAATTGATTAGAAAGAGAAAACGATAAGCTCCGCCCCCCCCCCCGCGATAACGCAGAAGCTCCCAGCTTTCAACAGACGTTATAAATAAAATAAAATTCCGATCCAGAGCGGTCAACAGAAAATCTTGAGCGAGATAGAGCGCCAAGGCTCGCAGAGTGTTCAGGCGGGATGAGCGTTGAGAACTAGTTTCGTCCGTGCTCGCACTCGTGCTCCAAAGGGGGCATTTAGAGGCGGAGGAATAGGGATTGGAAGGAGCAGGAGGATCGGGAGGTGCTGGAAATGCACAGGGAGTGGCATTAGCCCCCGTAAAGTGTATAAATCGGAGACTGTATGTGGGGTGCTTGAGGGGCTGGAGTTTTTAGAAAGGAGGGCGAATAGACGGGAGGTAGAAGACCGACTGTTCGGTTTTTTAAAGGCATCGGAAAGTATAGAGCGTGCTCGTATTTTAATCAACTTCGGCTTAACTTGGGCTTTGGCTCAGGCGTAGGCTTAGGCCTGGTCTAGGTATTGGGATTACTTCGCTGTCTTCCTAACCCCTTTAGAGAGTCAGGAAACCAGCGTAAACAGAATTTTCGCGGAATAACCTTGGGCGGCCCCCCATATGCATAGCGATTGGATGGGTGCGTGTGACCTATTTATTAGGGATCGACGGGTGGATCATCGTCATGACTAAATAGATATTAGAATAAGGTATAATATCCCCTTTAAAAATAAAAATTTTTGCGCAAATACAAAAACTAAAGCGAATGACACCGTTTGAAGGTGCAAACGGAAATCTCAAAAGTTTTTTCTTTTTTGAAATGTGAAAATATTTCTAAAAATCTTTATAAAAATAGCAAAAACGAGGGTTTTTTTATTGCTTTTACTCATGCAGATACTATACTTTACAAATTCGTTAAGAAGAGGGCAAACTTTCGATTTTTCGACCAAAATGGCGGATTTTGACCAAAAATTTCGAGGTTCAAATTCTTTAAAAGTTTGTAGATTGTTTTTCCAGTTGGAATATGGTTAAATTATACTAAAACACCATTAAAAATTTGCAATTACGTTACTAGACATTTATGGAATTATAGAAAAAAATTAGGTACCCCGAAAATGCGAAAGAACTAACAAAAATGTTTTCTGTAAAATTTTGTTTCGTCAGTTTGTTTATCCAGTGTGTTTTGTAATGTCATGTATTTCATATAATCAACGAAAAAAATCAATATTATTTATCCAAAAAACCATCGACACTAAACGTTCATCAAGGTCGAAAAATTTCCTGGAGACACTTTCCACACATAATTCAAAATGTAATTCATATCACAACGGGGGCGTGGGGGGACTGCATAGAAAAATGACGAATAGATTTGTTCGCTCGGGCAATTTCACAATTCATTAAATGGCTACAAAGTACAAAACGTAAACTGATCAATCGTTGAGCACATGGTCACACAAATATCGGAAACTAAAATAATAAAATTAATACAAAAAAAAAAATGCTTGGAAAAAAACGCGGGGGACAGCCCGTGGTGGAGGGATTGGATTGGTTGAGAAGACGAAAATTCCGGAAATGCAGGGGTATACTTGGGGTTAGGCTTACGTCTAGACTTAGACTTAGGCTTAGGTCCAGGCTTAGGCTTAGGTATCGCTTGGCTTAGGCTCAGGCTTGGGCTTAGGCTTGGCTTAGGCTCAGCCTAGGCTGGTTTTAGGTCTAGGCTTAGGTCTGGGCTTCAGCTTGGCTTAGGCTTAGGTTTACGCTTAAGCTTAGGCTTGGCCTTGAACCGCATTAACATGGTAGTACGGGGTATTTTTGGCAACATTTAGACACGAGTGGAAACTTGATCGTTGTGGCACTTTGTTGGGGGGTTGAATCACAGATGGGTTGTTCACGAAATAGACAGCGTTTCAATACGGAAAAAGCGGAAATGACAGTGTATATCGAATAGTATTATTAAAATTCAGTATTAGACGTTTTGCGTAGGTACAGCACACGGTATGGCGGCAGTGGAGGCGGCCGATTGGTTTTTGTTGTTAGCTCGGGACGCGGACACGATGGTTAGGGCGCGGAGCGATGGTAGTGATGGTGGTAGTAGTGCACTTTAGACGTCACTGAAATTGGTTGGGTGGTTAGAGAGGCGTTTAAGGTAAATTTTAGGATGGTTTAGGGGTATTATATAGCTTTCTAATGACACGAAAATAGACAATTTTTTGGAGGACAAAACATTTAAGTTGTTTTTGACGTCACAAAGCGCTTGTTATTTTTTTATTGAAGTTTTCATACATAAAAATACACAGTTTTTGGCGGTTACAAGTTTTTAATGGTTAAAATTGGTTCCTAAAGGTTATCTATCGTTTTTTTGCATAGATACCTCGACAAATAGCCCACGAATTCTCTTATAGATGCAATTTTTATAAAATCAGCGGATTTTGATGATTATTAAGCTTATTATTGCACACCCAAACCAGGACAACCCCCAAATTTAATTTCTCGTCAAGGAAATGAATTTTTGAAGAATAATATCGACGGTAATAACGGATAGGTTTCGAAAACGTATTAAAGGGATGACCAGCTTCAAATTTTTCTGTTTTTAGGCATACATAAAGTTACAAAATCTACTAAAACGTTATGAAAAAAAACAGCGAAATCACGAAGACGAGAGCCAGCCACCCCTTCAAAACATTGCAGTCAAGAGAAAGCGAGCATGAACTTGAGCAGGAAAAGCCTACGACGTCTCCAGCTTGTTGTCCATGATGAACTTGAGGAGCTGGTGCTCCGGCCCGATTCCCATGGCCATCTTTTGCGACACGGAGCAGGGCGGCCCCGTGGGCTGCGGCGGAAGCGTGGCTGGCAGGGGCGGGGACACCTGAAAAATTGGAGGTTGAGCTATAGAATTAACGCTTTAAGGGCGATTCAAGGACCGTAGTAGCCGGAATTTTTCACACAACAATTCCGGACCGCTACTAGCGACTGTAGAATTGTTGCTCGTGAAATTTGGCTGTTACAGCTCTGTGAGATCAAGCTCTAGAAGAATTAAGCGCTGGGGAAAATCATAAAACTAAAAAAATGAGAATAAAGTTAAGCACCAGCTAGGCCGAGTCGCCGTAGATGCACATGGTTCTTTTGAAACTTCTGAAATAGCAGCCAAATGTTAGTGAAGCACTATAAAGACCGCCAAAAAATTAGGATAAAGCCTAGATGATCTACAACTTTTTCTATGTAACTTTACAAAGTATCATGTAGAACCAATCTAAAATGATAGTTTTAATGAAATTAGAGAGGTGATAGTATAATTTTAACGCCTTTACCACTTACCAATGGCTCATGGATGATTGGAGGGGGTTGGAGAACGGGCTGATCGTCATCATCAGCAACAGGGGGTGTACAGACGATAGGCGGAGTATTTCGAGCAGTACAGCCATTAATAGACACTTCCGGTGGGTATTCGGGAAGTGTTTGAAGGGGCGAATCCAGCGATCCATTCAGCGTATCCGAGTCCTCGCCGATGCAGATGGTCGAGACGTGGGTTTTACCCTCATCGTCTCGTCCTCCATCCAAGTGGCTTCCGGTCGAAGATGAAATTCCGGATGTCGAAGACCCAAACGACTCCGAGGAAGCGGCGGTCGAGCTCTGGGAGTGGCGTCTGGAGTGCTGCTCTTGCATCCTGGAGCTGATCTTGCGGCTGCTGGCGCCGACGGCGGAGGAGACGTTCCAGGAGAAGCTGCAAGAATTCAATTTTTGACTTTTTTTCTATAGGAATTTCCTGATAAAATGTTACGAACTAGCCCTCAAAAATGCAAAATTTTTCGGGCTACAAACTGGTGTATGACAACGACTTAAAAATGGGCAGGAAAACCATCAAAATTGGCAAAAACAAAGTTGAACTAGCTTTTTGACCCGTGTTACTTGTTAGTGTCTTACCGTTTCAAGATCCCGGTCGGCATCGGTCCGCCCTTCGGCTTCAACACGTCGATCCCATCGGCCGTGTGGTAGCGCTTCTCAAAACGGCGACCACTCCCAGACGGCGTTTGATCGTCTTCCTCAGTCGAAGTGACGAGGAGGGCCGGGGATCCGGTGGAGCGGTCTTCGGGGCTGTTCGGTTGGGGTGATGAGGTTCTGAAAAAGGAGCATAAGCCTCAGGTGCTTCTAAGCCTACCTTGGTGTATCCCTCGGGGTATCCAGGCGCGAAGCTCTTGATGCCGATTTTTCGCGGGTAGGGGATGGGGTTCTGGATCTATCGTGGTCGTCGGGTAGTTCTGGGCCCGAGGAGTTGGAGCGGGATCTGGCTCTGGGTCGTTCGGGGCTTTGGGCGCGTCCTGGAAAGGTATAGGTAAGGTAAGGTATATGGATAGTTACGATAAGGTATAGTTAAGGTATAGGGAAGGCTTAGATAATGTCTAGGTATGGATATGTAAGAAATAGGCAAGGCTATGTAAGGTATAGGTACTCCACCTACCATTAGTATGCAAATCCACTGAGCTCTTGCTCTGCGAAATCGGCGCCGCGTGGCAGGACGCTACCGACAGCTTGTGAGCAGGAGGTTGCCGCCCGGCCCACTCTCCACCCATCCCTCTGTCGAGCTGCTCGGTTGATGAGATCGTGCCGGCTCTTCTCATGTCTGAAGCAAAAATGATACCTTAACTTTTTTCATTAATGTCGGACAATCAGCAAATCGTAACTGAAGCTAAGGGAATCGAAAAACGGTGGGTATCTTCATGAAATTCTAAAAACAACGGGAAATTCCTCTCTACTTACTCCGACCACGTTCCTGTTTGGGGCTGGCTAAAAAAAGGAAAAAGAGATCTATAACTTTTTGATACCTTAAACTTTCAGTATGCAAAAACTCACGCTGTAGATGAGCATGTGCGGCCGCGACGACCTGACTGTCCATGCTGCTGCTCTTGCGATGGACCACCGACTGCAGCGAGTGGGTCGGCGAGTCGAACGTCCGGAAGCTGTTGCTAAATTTTGAATTCTGGCTTTTTCAAAATGTGCTTACCCCCTGTAGAACTCGTCGAGCGGTGAGGCCTCTTTCTGAAGTTGGTACAGCTCATCCTTGGCGGTTCTGATCATCTCCTGGAATCGGCCGGTCTCCTCCATGCTGGCGGTGAACATTGTGTACATGGCGGCCGGGACGTCAAAGTCGCTCATCACAATCATGTAGAAGCTGCCTAAAAAGAGCTCGAGCTCAAAAACCCTGGACTTACACGCTTGATCCGGCAGCTGCTGGCACCAGATTTTCCCAATGTGAATTGGTGGCCGGGCGATTCTGAGCTTGTCGCCCTTCTTGTTCGGGTTCTTGCACATGAGCACCATGTCGGTGAAGATGATGCAGTGCATATCGGTCTTAAATAGATTTTTTTGGGGAAGTTATGATAATTTGGATACCTTCGCTCCTTGGCGTCCCTCCTTGACCTTGACGTCAGCACGCATGTGAACTCGTCGAAGTCGGTGTAAGCCGCCGCGAAGGGCCATCGGATGGACGAGGTTGGGTTGACCGCGGGGAGGGCCTTGTTTGGTGCAGAAGACCTGGAAAGGTGGCTTAGCGCAGGCTTGGTTTAGCTCGGCTTGTGCTTAAGCTTAGGCTTAGGCTAGGCTTGACTTAGGCTTAGCCTGGAGTTAGGCTTCGCTTCCAAAATCTCTCACCTTCTCGAACTCCTCGCTATCATAGTAATCCGCTCCATCTATACTCTTCATCACGTCGATGAGGTGCACCCGCAGGTCGTTGTTGTTCATCTCGAAGTTGAGCTGGTACGTCGCGGAGTCGGCGCTAAATTAAGCCATTAATAGGATGAACTTTCGTCTTACCGATCGATCATCAACTGGAGCATGGATTGCTCTTCGCTGTCCGTAGAGGTTCGGAGTACCGCCTAAGTTTTTTATAGACGAATTAAGTCTCTGCATACCTTTAGAAGAAGGCTATATCTCGTGATCCTCTGCATCGGGCACTTCAGCATGTCCAGCAGTTTTTGACGCCGCATCCCGTCTTGAGATTCGGCCCACTAAATCGGGGTATTGTTGCTTAAGGAAGGGCTTATCTACCGTCAAGAATTCTCTGAACAGCTCGTGCTCTTTCGCCTTTTTGCTGATGTAGGCATGGGCGACGTCGTGGCCAAGGTGGAATTCGATGTAGCACCGGGACCATTCTTGGATATCGATGAAGCCGCGCCACAGGTGGATCGGGTCGAGGGGACAGCGCTTTTTTCTGGAAGAAAGAAGCTTTAAGGTAACTATAGAGTAGAGAGCGCGTTCGTGCGCGTTGCCTGTCGTTCTCTAGAAGACATGCAACGCGATCGCGACGTGTGGATCTTTTTTGGGAATTTTGGGACTTTTAGGGGTCGCAAAATGTGACGTACCTCGCTTCTGATAGCATATGGAAGATGGCTCGATCCCAGAAGTCGGCATTGGCTTGGCAGAGCACGGTGTAGTTGAGGAAGACTCGGCGCGCATCGATATCTTTCAAAAATCCGTGTCGCTGGAGGTCGGTGAGGCTGCAGGAGAGCTCTTCCATCGTTCGTAGAAGCTGAAAAAGTTTATTGTTTGATACGCTCTTTAATGCGTCTCTCTCTCGCTCACACTGTCTCTCTCGCTCTCTCATTCACTCTCTCTTTCACTCTCTCGCTTTCTCTCGCCTTCTAAGTGTGTCTCTCCCTCTCCATCGCTCGCTCTTTCACTTTAGCTCTCCTTCGCTCCCAATCTCTGTCACTCTCGCTCTCTCTCGCTCTCCTCTATCTCGCTATCTCTCTCCCTCTCTCTTTCTCTCTCTATCTCTCTGTCTCTCTCTCTATATCTGTATCTTTGTATCTCTCTGTCTCTCTCTCTCTGTCTCTCACCCCCACCCGGAATTCCGTGCAACAATCCGTCCCCCCCCCTTTCAGACGAATATTTTCTGCAATAAATTGTGCCCCTGACCCGAGGGCCCACCGCCCAATGAATATTTCAAAAAACCCTTTGTCCGCCCGGTCCGGGAAATTGATACTCACTCCCCGGGCTTCATCGAATATTCTACTCCCGGTGGGGAAATTTTTTGGTGGCAGTTTAAAGGGACCGGGAAGCCAAAATTTCCTAATAATTTTTGAGTGCATAACCTGCACTTAATAAAAATAATACCCACCGAAATATAGTTGTACTCGGTGTTGACAATCTCCCAGATTGCCTCCTGCTGGTCGTGGGCTTTTCGGGAGAGGTTTTGCATCTAAAAAAGAATTCATAGGGATTTAAATGTTTATTTTCGATACGTTTGGCTTTTGCTTAAGCTTGGGTTTAAGCTTGGGCTTAGCCTTGGCACTTACCGTAGCCGGATCCACAATTGCCCTCCAGGATTCCTCAATGTCGAGCCGGGGGTCGGGGCGGTGGGTGGCTTCCCGGAACGAGTTCAGCCGGTTCAGCATTTCCGTCTTTTCCTGAAAAAAATACAGTCAACTGGCCATACCAAACATGATTTAGGTACTGTAATTTTTTTGGCAGCCGATCGGATTTTGCAAATTTTCGGACATTATGTTACGCTCCTATTTACATTCGGTTGAGCGTACGAATGTTCATTAAACCAATTAAGTAAAAATCCAGCATTTTTTACCTTTTACAAACGACGCTACGCTCCAAATGACGCACAGGTAAATATACTAATAGAATCGGCGCCATCGCGGGAGTATAAAAGTGAAAAATCACCCAACTAGCCTCATAAAACGCTACGTTAGGCTTCGAATGGCACTTGGACACTTAAAGTCACTTGGAAGCGCAAATCACGATGAGGTTTTTGAAGCAGTGCGTTACGCTCCTGATGACACTACATTTGATGTAATAACGACGGATTCACCGAGTTTGGAGACGCATTAAAGATAGCTAAAAGATTCTCCCCCCATTTCCACCAACCCAAAACGGGCTCTTCATCCCGGCCACCGTCTGCACCGAGTCATAGCGAAATCGACGGGCCCCACGACGTTGAATTTTTGACACAGCGTAACTCTGGGAATCAATACCCCAGGTGATGGAATATAGTAACAAAAGTGGGTTGCAGAGAAACAGAGGGCAGTTCGAGGTTCGATCGGGCCCTTATCAAGGTCTCGAAATAAACACCGAAGGCCCACAGCCTTTTTTGAGTGACGGGGGGTTGGAGGAGGGCAAAAAATTCTTGGCATTTTGGGGGTAAGATAAGGGGGATGAACCCCAGGTGCGATTACACCATCTTTTCCAAAATTGGTTGGGCTTCTGAGGGTAAGCTAGGAAAACCGCTCAAGAGAAAACAATTGTTTTTACGTTTCCTTGATTATGGCCTGTTTTAAAATATTTTAGAAAAGTTTTTTAAAAATTTAAATATAACGTAAATAGTTTTATTCCAGTTATTAATAGAAAAATGACTATAACCCAGCAAAATCTATCATTCTGAAACCAATAATTAATCTTTTTAGTGAATTCGAGCAAAAAGCAAAAAGTTTGTCGCGGCCAGGATTCGAACCCCGACCCTCAGATCGCTATTTCCAAGTTTTGACCATTAAGCCATGCCTTCTATGGTTAGCGCAGTCATTACAAAACATAACAGAAATTTTCGAAAGTTTAAAGCAAAAAGCAAAAGGTCCGTCAGTCCCAGGATTCGAACCCTCGATGCCATCTCATCAGTTCTGAACCCCAACCATTTAGCTATACCTTCTATGATAAGCACAATCCTTAAATTCATAATTTTCGCAAAATTCAAGCAAAAAGCAAAAAGTCTGTCAGCCATGGGGTTCGAACCCTTGACCCTCGGAACGTCAGTCCCAACTACTTACCATTAGACCACGAAAACCATACCCATTTTTTGTCAAAACCATACCGAGGCGGCCATTAACTCCGACAAGAATTCCGTGTAAATACACCAATTTCAGGAACTAGAAAGAATACGGTGGTCTACTAGAGGTGGGCGCGTGTGTTCTTCCTGCTGTGTTCAGGATGGGTGGGTGGAGGGGGGTTTGTCGTGCGGATCATCGGGGATGAGGCTTCACACCGCCCGGAGAAGTCGAGAAAGAAAGAACAAGAGGAAGAGAGGGACAAGACAAGAACAAGAATAAGACACAACCATCCTGAACCAACACCCGGCCTGGGTAGATGCAACATATGAATAGAATTTTGGCTTGGGTTAGGCTTGGGCTTCGGCTTAGGGATATGTATATGCTTAGGCTCAGGGTTAGGCTTAGTTTTGGGCTTGGCTTGGCCAGGCGTAAGCGTAGACTGAGGTTTGGTTTTTAGACCTAGGCTAGGCTTAGGCTTACGCTAGGCTTAGGCTTAGACTTAGGCTTAAGCTTAGACTAGACTTAGGCTTGGGCTTGGCTTAGGCTTGGGCTTGGCTTAGGCTTAGGCTTGACTTTGGCTTACCGTTAGGCTTGCGCTTATGCTTAGGTCTTATAACTAAAAGTCTACAAAGAGTTAAAGCTACCTTATCCCTACCTCATCCTCCTCCAACCTCATCGCCACCATAAAATTTGACTTCAGCACGACGGGGTCCAAATATAGCATAGCACAGGTTGACGGACCTTTTCAAGCCGTACAGCCCAGGTATTTTAGGGCGAAATTTCGAAACCAACGTCTCGGCTAGCAAATAAAAATAGACATCATGTCAATAAATATATTTTTGGGTTTTTGCGGGGGTGTTGGTTGGTTTGGAGGGTAAGTGGGTTGTACTACAAGGAGCAGTAGGTGGTCGAGGAGAACGAGGTGTTGCGGCTCAAGTGGTTTCTGCGCCGTTACAAGGTCAGGGTATGGTTCTTGGCATGAAAAGGCGAAAACGGAATTGTTTGGATAAAAAATTCTAGAGAAACCGAGCTTCTTGGAGCTGAGGATCAATTACGCACTATAAATATATAAATACCTCGGAAACTGCTAGCGTTTTAATACTGTTAAATATGATATTAAGCGTGGTAATTCTTCTTCTAGACGACCAATGACGCGGTGTAATTCCTACAGTTGTTAAAACGATACCTCACCAAAACCTTTAAAAAAAAATGCTGATATATTTGCCTCTATTTTCGAATCTCTTTTCCACACCCACTCAAAAACCCGATTCCCAGAAATCGCCCACTCCAACAATAATCATTATTTTTAAGCGGTTGGCCCGGGAAAATAACCACATTCTTCGGGGTATTGATTAATAAGCTGTGTAATTACGCTGTGTAATTACATACCTTTCCAAAGAACAGCGAGATACGTGAGGTCGATTGGGGGCGGATACGCTTCGACGAGAGCCCGTCGTCAATTTGGAGGCTTTCCGAGCATCCCGGCTCGTCGAGATGGGTCAGATCTCTGAAATTCGGATAAGGCATGAGCCATCGAATTAGATCATAAAATTAAAGGTATAGGCAAGTGAAGCATACGCTGTTATGGATTTTATACGGATTTTTCTGTGCCGCGAAATGCACGCGACGCCTTTACGTTGCGTCCTGGATTTTACGATCCATGGTTCTGTTTCATTGGCGAGTGGGACTGGCATTAGCCCCCCCCCGTTAACGAAACAGAACCAGATATACGTCGTAGATACGCAAGTAAATCCATAGCCTTTCCTTGCGAGCTAGTTCTCCCACTAGTTTTTGAGCTAGCGGAGATTTTTGAGGAAACTGCGGTAGGCAACTTGAAGTTGGCTGCGAAATTCGGTGTTAAAGAAATTTTCTACTTCCGCGCCATGTCATAAACCTTAATTTTTATGCGTAAATTTCTACGATATTCTGGATCCAAACTTCTATATTCTCAATCCTGATTTTGATGAATTTTGACGTGACTCCCGCTTCTACGCGCGGCCCCCCCGTCCCATTAGTCTCCCTTCTTGGCCTCCCCTTGTCATTTTTGGGTCCTACACGAGATGGGGAAGAGGCCCAGGAGGAAGAAGTGAACTAATTTGTCTTTATGTCTCTCTCTCTGGGTCTCTCTCTCCCGCTTTCTCTCTCTCTCTCTCTCTCTCTCGCTCTCTCTTTAGGGCACCGGCCGGTCAAAGAACTATGTAGGATACATTGCATCCCGCCGTCGCCTTATGACCCTTTTAACGTAATAAGCAGGGTCTCAAATTTTGCAGAAAATGAGAGAGAGACCGAGAGAGAGCGAGAGAGAGAAAGAGAGAGAGAGAGAGAGAGACAGAGCGCGAGAGCAAGCGAGAGAGGGACATTCAAACCGAGACAAATTAGCTCACTTCTTGGTCAGAACCGTTTAAACGTAAAGAACTTTTACAGCATTGTTGCCATCCACTCCCCCCAAAATTGATTTTTTAACTGATTTTAAATCCTTTTATCTATAGATCTTGATTTTCCGCCTTCTTTAAATAATAAAGACACGACAATTTTCCGCAAGGAGTCATTAAAAAAAAATTCGATTTTAAAACGAACCTGTGCGATGAATCGCGGCTCCTCGCCGAATCCAGCACCTCTTCCGATCCATTCGATCGGCTGCAATCCGACGTCTGCCTCGATTTGGCCAGCTGGAAAGACATCTTTTAGAATGCCGCGTAAGACTGCGGAAAACTGTAATTTATGTATGCCCCCCACATTCTCCTATTGCGTGCCCAAATCTGACTCTTGAGATGGCTAATCCCCGGTAGACAGCGTGCCCCCAGGCAAAGTCACTGTTTTCAGCGATCCCCAGAATGGTCTTCGGACGGAAAATCTCAAGAAAAGAAAATTCCATTTCGATCCGGGTGTGGATTAAAAGGAAATTGTTGTCATTGGTTCTAAAGGGTAGAGGATGGCTTTTTGGCCATGGATTACGATGGTCTGGCAGATTTCCTGGCTTGACACGCGACTCAAGACCCATTTTTCCTGCTTTTCGACCTGTATATGCAAAGCGGAAGCCGTCTTCCGCAACACGACGCTCTTCCGCACGAGTATCTCGGGAATCAGCGCATTTTGGGGAAGGGAGTGGCGATGCGCGCTCGACGCATCCGGACATTTCAACATTTGGACGCTGCCCTGCTCGGCCGCGGCACGCCGGCCTTTCTCTTTGCCCGACGGCAGATTGGCAGTGGCTGAACAAGGCAAGGGGTTTGGGCGCAAACATTGAAAAATGGAGAACGACTTATTGAAGGAGCTCAAAAAATTTTTGCGCCAGAAATAGACCACAAGGTATAGAAAGCGATGCGTATTCAGAACAATTTTTTAAATTCGATTAGCCTAAAGTTGAGCAAAACGTTCTTGGCGACGGCTTCAAGGAGTTCAGCTGTTTTTGGCAAAATAACCTAAAAATCAAATACTTAAATCGGCACTGCCTTACCGAATTTGTATTTATAGAAAGTGGCTCGGGATTTACAGGAGGACGAGCCGAGAAAAACTATGACGACTTCAAGGAGTTCAGATGTTTTGATTTACATTAGGAGGATCGATGATTCACACAGATTATTTGTAAATTGGAGTAGCAACTCGTTAATTAAAGGAGAACGAGCTAAAAAATTCCACAAATAAAGTGACGATTCCAAGAAGTTCAGGCTCCATTTCATCTTCCGAAATAATTACTGCCTCCTCGCCTGAACCCAAAATTGCCGGGTCTGAAAATGCGAAGGTGGAGAAGCCCCCCAAAAAACCCTCAAAAAATGGGATTAGAATAGATGCCGGGGTGATGGGGGCCCGAGCCGGAAATTGGGCACCGCTGGAAGGCGAAGATTTCTGGCCCACTAGGAGGGATGAAAACAATCTCGAGGAGTACCCAGACGTGTGCATAGGAGTCTAGCGGAACCGAAAAGATTGACTTCCCGGTCCCTTTAGCTTCAGCTACTTGCTCGTGAAATTTGGCCAATTTTGGGGCGAGTGCGCAGCTTTTGGCAGCCAGACAGTGGTGATTGGCCAATTTTTAGGGGGGTTCACGTCGAATCGAGACCTTTTTTGTAAGTGGATCTTCGCTATAGGGAGTTAATATGGAATTCCTAGTATTTCGTCTATAGTTTCGTACCCGGAATGTGAATTTCAAAAGCTTCGTTTTATAGAAATTTTGAGAGATTTTTCGTCAGTACGAGGCTTTACGTCTAAACGTCTAAACGTCTAAAAATCTAATAACAACCAGGGTTGAAAAGCCGCTTCGCGACTTTTCAACCCTGGCCCCGTCTTGGACCCCATACTATTCTGTCCTTTGCATAATTGTCCTCCATTCAGAAGACAAAAAAATGAAAAACAACTCCTGCTGCCTCTTTATATAGACGACTGCCCACTCCCGGTCTATGCTAATTATGCCTAACAAAGAGGTTTTTACAAAATCCTAAATTTAATAGCGAAAATGGCTAATTTTTAAAAATCTGATATGTGTGCAGTCATCCCTAGACCATTACGCACCTAATGACGTATCATACGTAGCCTAATACCCGTCCCTCCTTGAGATATCCTCCGGACAGACAGACGGAAGTGGATGCAAAGTGGCACACACACACAAACACACACACAGACACCATTTTTTTATATATAGTAGGATTCCGAGGACTTGTAGTTTTTGATGGTTTCTCAAAAAAGATGCAAATTTATTCAGGTTTAAACCACTTCAAAAAAATTCAAAAATACAAGGAACCGAAAGCGGCTAATTAGCATAAGGAATTTTTCATAAAAATTGCCCGACCGTTAAAAGACGCTTAAAACTAAACCAAAGATTTTCGCAGCCCTAATTAGCATATAGGTTATCCCTTAAAGATCATCTCTTTGTAGATAAATAAATTAACTCAAAAAGAATAGAAAACGGTAGAATTTTAGCAAATTGTAAAAACCCTGAAAAATCCAATTTTCACGCGCAAAGCCTAGCTCATTAAAAAAAAGGTGACCAACCCCGTGGCCTAGTTGCGATATTTGAATGAATTGCAAATCATGAGATTTTTCGATGGCTGTTCAAACGATAATTCGAATCCCGGGGAATCCCGAGGCCCAATTAGTATCAGAACGGAACGCGGAAGAATGTATTCAGACGGAATAGTGGTAGAGAGAAGGGGGGATAGGGGTGGTGCTGCTGGCTGGGTGGTTGGGTTGTGGGTTCTAATTGGAACGTTTGCATAGGAGCGGGGTGGGTGGCCGTCTATAGGATGGGGGCGGAACCAGCCGACCGGGGGGAACACAACCGCTACCCGGGTAAGGCTTTTCACTATAACGAAAACAAGCTGGTGTTAAGGGGTGTGTAGCGGAAATTGGGAGGTTAGGATGGCTAGACGCAATCTTAAATTAGGCTTAGGCTTGTTTTGGGTTAGCCTTCGCTTAGGCTTGGCTTAGGCTTTGCTTAGGCTCTGCTTAGGCCTGGCTTTGGCTTGGCTTAGGACTGGCTTTGTCTTGGCTTCGACTTTGCCTAGGCTTAGGCTTAGACGTAGATATTAGAATTCACGAGGTTTAAAGAGATAGTGACAGCCAGAATTTACTTTTTAAAGGGGCAGTGAGATTGTAGCTCGGCTAGCATTATGGATTGACTTTTTAAAGGGACACCTGGAATGACCCATTTCAAGATAATTTTTACAGCTTTTTTGTATTGACATTTTTTGGCCCCCTGAAAACCCGTTCCCATCCAATCAACCCACAAGAATAGCGACCCAGAACTCCCCGATCTCAAAAGAGATTAATTATCCCTCACAAAAACCCGCAATCTCCACGTATTTTCGGGAATCCCAAGTCAGGAATTTTGGGGGGCAAAAATTAGAATTTTGATTCCGTGCACGGGGGCTGGGGTGGGTGGTTGTAAAAATCAGGTTTTCGGACCGGGGTTGATGGTTGTAAACGGGTAAGCTTGGCTGGGAGGCTGGCGGCCCTATTCAGGGAGGGTTCCGTTTGATTCCGGCCTTGGTACTTGTCAACATTGTTCCGGCTAGCTTGATTAGGATAGAAAAAACAGATTAACCTGTCCTAATACCTTCAAAAGTTAATTTAGTGAATATCTGCTGCTTCAAAAATAAGCTGTGACGCAAAAAATAAGAACAGACTGGAATATTTGAAACTATAAAATTTAGCTTAAACTTAAACTGAAACTTAGAGCTCAATTTATCTAGGCAATCAAGCAGAGATTCTTTGAAAAGGTCAGAATTTGAAAACGCAAAAATTCAAAAATAAATTAAAATAGCAAATTTTAAAAAAACCGTAACTCGTGAAAATCTATTTCGACAGGCTAGCAGAGACCCTCAAGGAAAGGTGAAGTCCAGTTCGAGAATTTTTTGAGGGCAAGCTAGCAGAAACCATTTAAAAGCCAATTAAAATTTAAAGCCATTTAAAAACTGTCCAAAACTGTCCAAAGTACTGCATGGACCACGCGGGTTAGAATAGTTGAAGGGGTTCCTGGTGAGGGTGTGGATGGGTGTGAAGTGGTATTTGCCCGCTGGGGGACCCGCTTGACTCAAGGCCTTAGGGTCCACCCGCCCGGACCCCGGGTCGACCTTTTCTACACTGTCTCCGTCACTCTCACTCTCTCTCTCTCTCTCTCTCTCTCTCTCTCTCTCTTTCCCTCTGCCTTGAGGAATGCGCTGCAAACAACAACGAAGCCAATCAGAAGAATTAGCCGGAGGGTTGGGAAAGCTAAAAAATGGCCTTTATTTCTTGTAAGTGAGGCTTTTAAATCGACTGGAGGGGAGCTAGCAGAGATGATATAGGAAGAACTCGGTATTTTTAAGCGATTTGAACTTAGGCAAGCCAGCATAGACCATCGGAATTATCCAAAATCTGGGAAGCTAGCAAAAGTTTTTTTAGGCTTGAAAGGTAAGCTAGCAGAGATTCTTCAGAAAACGCAAGTTTTTGGGAATAATGATAAGATGATGACTAGCAGAGGTCCTTGTGGAATTAGAAGAAAGGCTAGCAGAGACCCTTGAGGAAGCCGATACTTTCGGGCAAATCGTAAAACGACCGGCAAACTAGCACATGTCCTTGCGGAAATTTAACGACTCTGGGCAAGCTAGCATGGGTTCCGTAGGCACCCTAATTTATCGGAAAAGGGGGCGAACTAGCAGAGATTCTTGGCGAATCGACAGGCTGGCTAGCAAGGATTTTTCTCGAACCCAAAATTTTTGGATTAAAACACAGGCCAAGCTGGCAGAGGCCCGATGTGGAATTGAGAAATATTTTGAGCTTTACATGCCAGGTTGCAAAAGCGATACCCCCGACATGCTTCTAGGACTAATTTGTTTCGGGTTCCGTGTTGTCCGGGGCTGCAGCCCCAACCCAGGCCAGGGCCATAATTAGACCCCCTAGCCACGCAGCAGCCAGACGATTTTGCCGCATTTTACCACCGTTTTTATTATTGTTTTGCTTTGCATAAAACCTTTGAACCTACAGTCTGTCAGTCAGGAATCTACAAAAAGCTGCTCGTATTGACGAAAAAAATAGCATTTCGAGTTGTTAGTTCTCTTAATCTAAGATAACCCTGAAAAGGCCAAAACTTGTCAAGAATTTTTCTAAAAAGCGTTCGTTGTTGCCAAAGAAAAGTCAAATTAATTTCAAAAATAAATGAGGTACTACCCAGTACAATGAATAACGAAATTCCGGCGTTCCTCTGAATTGAGGGTGGCTGGCAAAAAGCAAATGGGGGCTCCGGAATGGAGAGCAGCTCTTTCCATTCTCTCGATTCCATGCCTTTACGATGGACGCGAAGAGGGGAGATAGAGTATCTGGGTTTTCAAGGGAGTGTGACAGCTGCATTTTGAGTGGCCAGTAGCATCATTTGCATAAATTCAAGCTCTAAAATTCGGCGAATGAATCAAAAAATTTCTTTGGGAAAATAATGTAATAAAAATTCTATAAAGCGCTATCGTAAAAATGACAATATTGATTTGTAAAACGCCAAAACAGAATTTTGTAAAATAGAAATTTCAGTTGGAGTTGGTGCTGAAAAGAGTATGTCAGCATCTAATCCTCTGAGTATTATCCCCTGAGGAATCCATAAATGTTAAGGCGGCTCGGAAAAAGTACACTAGACGCCGTCAACAGGAAGTTGGCGGCCTGATTTGACTTGTGAGGGCAGCTTCTCCTAGTATCCGGCAGATGTGAAATCTCGGTACCTAAGCAGCTAGCATAGCCCCAACTACCGTATTGCTTCGCCAATCTCGAGGGTATAACACGATTTTTTGGCATTGCCCTGAGACCCTGCGGCTTGTCAAATCGGGTCTCACGAATTTGTAGCTGCAATTACCATTTTATTCAGGCATTTTCCCTGGTTTTTGGGGGCGTGGGGCTGGGAGGGCGTTAGGATTCCCGGAAGCTGGGCACGCTGCGTCAAAGCCATTTTTTGGAGGGTGGGATCGATTTAAAGAGACCATTTAAGTTGGCTAGGTTTGACAGCTACATGGTACACCAAAAGACACATGCATTCTTGTTTGTGCGAAGGGTCCTATAGCTATAGGAAGGGATTTAGGGTGCTGCATGGTGTATCGCGGAGCGGTCTAGACCTAGACCATCGAAGGAGTCGATTTTCCCGCTTCTAAACACCTTTAAAAGTCCCGAGGTGGATAAAAATCGAAACTCTTCCTTTCACTAAGTCTCGAAAGTTACGGCCCACATCAAAAATTTTTTTAATTATCGCGGCGGCGGCAAGTTCTATGAGCCATCAAAACATGGGCAATACGTAATTTGGTATATCGGGTAGCTGTCTAGGCCTAGTCGCTAGAAGGGGTCGATTGTTTCGTTGCCTAGTCCCTTTAAAAGGTCCGCGATAGGTGATACCCCAACTTCAACCCACCATCTTGGCGTTGACGAATGACGTCTTGCGGGAGATGGCGTCCTGTGACACCTTCCTGCCCCTCTCCACCGTCTCGTCCATCGACAGCGTCGTCCGCGCATTCCGCGACACGCGCATCGTCGAGCGACCTGGAAATTTGGAGATATTAAATACGTTTTAAAGAGTTACTCTGAGACGTGACCAGAAGTACGGATATTTAATGTTTTCAGGATTGAACCAATTCAGGGCAGACGAGCCAAGGTTCTTTGGGGATCGGAGGCGAACTAGCACAGTTCTTTTAAAAAAACACGCCGTTTTGACGAGAGGTTGAAATTGGGCGGCAAACTAGCAGAGATTCTTGTGGAAACGGGAGGCAAACGAGCCGAGTTCTTTTGGAAAACCTCGTCTGTTTGACATCAGCTTGCTAGCAGCAAGCCAGCAGCAAGCTAGCAGAGACAATTGTGGAATCAAAAGCCCGGTAAAAGCTAACCATTTTTCAGATTTCCGGGTAAGCTAGCAGAGGTTTTTGAAGAAACGGGGGCTAACTAGCAGAGATTTTTCGGGAAATCGCATGACATAGTTGTTTTTAGGTTTAAATTTGCTGTGATTTTTTATCCCATTTTTTAAATTATGGATAAAACGGAAATGATTAATACATCTGATACCGTATTCTGTAAATCTCGGAACATTTTGATCCATTTTTGAGTGATCTTTGGTGTTGAAAAATTCTGGACTCCTTTTGTCAAGGGCATATATCAATTTCCGGATATCTATGACGAATCGCTGCTATGTACGGTTCAATTTCGATTATGCCAACAACAGGGAAAAACAATTCCGTTCGACAACGCGACGTCACGATCGCCGAGGCGACGGCAGAAAATTGGACAGGTCTCTTGGATGGTATAGTAATTCACCCTACGCACTCAAGAAAGTGAAAACCCCCGAAAAGTGAAGGTCGGTTTTGTTGGTCTTACCGGGGGGTCAAAGGTAAATCGAGGCGTCTTTAGTAAGGCAAGAGAATCGGTGCAAAACTGGGGTGAAAGTCCTTCCCGGCCAAGGGGGGGGGACGATTAAAGAGTTTGGGAAGCCAAAGAATAGGGCAACCAGACACTCCGATTTGCAAGAGGTCAATAAACCTGGCGATCCGAGGGGTTTTGTGAAAAAATGTGGCGAGATGTAGGGTGAAATTCGGATATGAAAAAAGAAGTAAGAGCAAGTCAGAAGGAAAATTTTTTAGGAATATGTTTACAAAAAGTTTTGGAAATCACAGAAATCTCTGAAAACTGTATAAAAATAGCCGGAAAGCCGGAAGCCGGAAGGGTTAAGTCCGGCTGATTAGAAAAAATAGTATAAATCCGGAATAACTGAAAAATGGAATCCGAAAGAGCCAACAAGGATGCATCCGGAATGCATCCAAAAACCGGAAGCCCCCCTTTGAGGACCAGCTTACAATGTAAGCAATCCCCCCAATCCCCCGCAAAGACAAAAACCCTGGCCGTGGCAGGCGGTAAGGGCAAAAACTGGAATTTGTACTCCAGTGGGTAGGTGGTACCTGGAATTGCCAGAGACAATACGCAAAAAAGGCAAAAAAGGGCTTCATGTAGTGGGGGAGAGAAGCCAGTCTTCGGGCGGCAGTGGAAGGTGGTATTCCCTGGGTGCGCGTTGGAGGGTGTAGCATTTCGGAGGGGGGGGGGAGGGTATTGTCTTGGTCACAATAGGACGGGCCACAGGGATGCAATCGGCAAAACAGGACCCACAGGATGGGTAGGTCTCGAAGATCGGGCATCGTGCCAGCTTCGGAAAAAGTTGGGACTACTTAGATGATATAAGAATTAGGCGAAAGTGAACGAAGGAGCGAGAGAGAGAGAGAGAGAGAGAGAGAGGGAGAAAGAGAGAGAGAGAGCGAAAGAGCGAGAGAGAGATAGAGAGCGAGAGAGAGCAAGTTTACGTGAGGGCGGCTCTTTTCCGCTGAAGGAAAAACGAAATAAAAACCTATCGAAAAACGCCTAATATAAAAGGGGAATTGGGCGTACTGCTATTATGACAAACAGGCAAGTTTGGAACGCTACAGCTCCGTAATACGGTATCCGAGTCGTCGAACGGAAATGCGTTTAAGGCGAATTCACAGTACTGTAGCGGAGTCGCCTAGCGTCATGAGGAATGTTTCGGCGTAGGCATGAAGCATCGCAATGTATTAGAAGCGTCTACCGTAAACAGGAATGATTTGGAAGGGTTGACAGTGGATGAAAAATTGTCGCGACCGCCACAGCTAGCGTAAATAGGAATTTTTCGTAAATTTGGCAACCAAAACCGCGTAGTAGCGCAAAAAGGTATCAGCTGGATTTTTCGAGCACCTGTAAAAACCTTTAAACATGCTAGCCTCTATTTAAACTCAAAATCCCAAGCCGACTTCGAAAGGACACCCCAAAACTGAGTGTCAAAAAATTCAAGATCCACCAGACCGTTCTCGTAATGAGTCGGACTCGAGTGAGTAACGGTCCCCACCTGCTAATCCCATTCAATTCACAAAAACACGAGGTAAGGGGTGAGGGGGGCTTAAAATCGAGAATGAGGTGGGGAGAGGAGTGGATGGGAAGAAGGAAGGTGGGATTTGGGGGGGATCTGGGGTGGTCGGCTAGGGGGGTAATCCCTCGATTAGATGGCACAGAAAAACGGGGCGTTGTGATGATTTGCGAATTTCGGTACGAGAAGGGCGGGGCCCGAAAGGAGGTGAAGGAAAAACAAGATGAACTAGACGAAAATGATTGTATTTTTAAGGCCCCGGGCGCACCATGTCGTGCTGAAAACGTGCAGAAAACCGAATACGTTAATAACCGTCTATTCCAGGCGATTCCAGAAGTGTCCATAGGCGTGCCACGTAGTCAAAGCATAGTCGAATTCGAAATACAAAAAGATGCGACATTCTTCTCCAACCCATTCCATTCTATTCCAAATGACACGTCCCCGGGCACGTGACCCCGATTCTGCCCAAATTCTTTGCAATTTTGGGGCTAAAGCCCGTGGAGACGAGCTTCGCTTTGTTGACTTTGGCCCGGGAATCGGGAGGTTGGTCTTATAGGGGTGGAGGGCAATTTAGAATGGCCTGCAAAATTCTTTTGGGCCGTCAAGAGGAAGGAAAAAAGCTTAAAGCGGTTCTGAAAGACGAATATGACCAAAAATTCACCTAGTTTAAGAGACTTAGGCGGAAGCGTCGGCTTGGCTTAGACTTGGCTTAGACTTGGCTTAGGCTTGGCTGGGCTGGGATTCGCTTAGGCTTCGCTTAAGCTTGGCTTGGGCTTGGCTCAGGCTTGGCTTAGGCTTGGCTGGGCTTGGTTCAGGCTTGGCGTAGGCTTTGCTTAGGCTTCGGCATAGGCTTGGACTTAGGTTAGGCTTAGGTTTAGGCTTAGGCTTGCCTTAGGCTTAAAGGCATAAAAATCGTAGCTGACCAAGCCCCCCAGCCATCGGAAGTGATTCATCCCCCCTGGCCATTCTAGATGTGGGTGGGGGAGGGCATTGCGAAGCGATGGAGGGGACACTTTGACGAAATGGGATGAGGAAGGGCCCCGTCGGAATGACCCCGATCCAGGACGAGGGCCCTAAAAAGTCCGGGCGAGCCAGGGCCCTCTGTGGGCCCTAAGGGACACAAAACAGCCCAAGATCGCATTGCCATCCAGGTGGGGACATCTGGGGAAAGAGAGACCTCCTTCGACATTGGCACGTTTTTACACCCTAGAAATTCCGGGAGACTCGGCCGGAATTTCGGTTCCTCATTTTCATAGAATTTTGTGGATAGTGAAATTTACGGCTTTCAAAGATCTTATTATCCAAGCGGTACTTATGCATTATCGGGGGGTCCCTGTGGAAAAGCTTAGAAACTTAATCCAAGATATTCTAACAGTGTTTTGAGCAAAATTTACTATACTTCACGTAAAAATAACCAATAAAACTTTCAGATATTTCTAAAATAGCAATTATTATCAAAAAATGTTAGTTTAAAGTTTGGATGCCACGGAAAAAGCCGCCCCCCCCCCCCGATAATGCATAAGAACTTAGAAAGTTAATTTAATTCTGAAATATACTAAATTTGATCTTTGATATCTCCAGCCATCCGGATTCTGAATTTGCAAGACTTCCGTCTCTACTTCCGGTCTCTACACCAACGTCTAATCGGATTAGCTACAGTAGTAAAAAATAGAAAAATTCGTACTCGCCCCAAAAATACCCGGATAACTATCAGAAATCAGGAGTAGAATTGAGGACTACGGACAAAACGCACCACTGCCTACACTTTTGGGGGTTTCTGTAGACTTTTTGCCTCTCTCTCGCTCTCTCTCTCTCTCTCGCTCGCTCTCTCTCTCTCTTTCGCTTCAAAGGGCGCGGATTAGGGATTAACGAACACAAGACATTCGCAATTATTTACCAACAGAATTCCCCCAAAAAATGCCAACTACGACATTTTGACGGATTTAGCGGCGTGGGGGGGGGGGGCAATCCTCAATCACTTTTTTGGTAGATGAACTACGCCAATTCCGCATGCGTACGACTTTACGCCTTGGATTTGTGGTTTGATGGCGGGGGCTCGACAACAAGATCATGGGTTTTCTAGGCTTTTTGCTTTGCCAGGACTGCGTATGATTTTTGGAGTCATTCGGAAACATAAAGAGAGAGTGAGAGAGAGAGGGTGAGAGAGAGAAAGAGAGAAAGATAGAGAGAGAACGAGGGAGTTGGAGAGCCGCTTTCACGCTTCCTTATCCTTCCTGAGCATAAGCATAAGCCAAAGCTTAAGCCCGAATTCATCTATTTCATACAGGAAACATTCGCAAAAAAAAAAGTTAGGGTCGAAGGAACAGAATTGCAAAAGTTCCACATCCCCTCCAAAACCCCCGACTTCGCATTGTTCGCGACAGAATGGCCATCATGGGTCATATGGGCAGAAAAGGGGAGGTTTGTGCACCTCAAAAAATAGGACCCACCGGGCCTCCGACACACAAAGACCCGGGCCCAAAAATCGGCTGTCTCCCAGAGATCAAGCTTTCGGGTTGTAGAGGAAGAGAGCGAGAGGGAGAGAGAGAGAGAACTTTTGTGAGACCTGGAGAGTGTAGTATTTAAAAATTCTGACACTTCACGTCCAGCTAGGGGCAGCCGGGAACAGGGCTGGAAAATAGAGATGCTTTCGTCCAGGGATCTAAATTATGCCAAAATAACTCAAAATTACACTAAATCGTGATAGGAAATTATCGGATTTTTTTGGGGACCATTGGAAAGGTGTGAATCGGGTTAAGCTTCAAAAGCGGGTTTTCGTGTCGAAAATCGGGTGGGGAATTCTGTGATAAAGATGCGAGGAATCAAAAACCTGGCTTTCTCTCTGGTTATCTCGGGCTCCCTCTCTCTCTCTCTCATTCTCTCTCTCTCATTTTCTCTCTCTCTCGCTCGCCCTCCCTCTCTCTCGCTTTCTCCCTCTCTTCTTTTCTCTTCCTAAAAACAAAAGCCTATATAAAGAGTTACGATCTATAAATGTCATATTATTGCAAGGCCGGGTAGGGCCCTTAATAATCTAGCTCGACCTTTCTCGCGAGTCGTGCTGGATGGGGCCCAACATTGAGCATGAAAGACGAGTCAAGAGCTAGGAGCGAGAGAGTGATAGAGGAAGAGAGAGAGAGAGAGAGAGAGAGAGAGAGAAAGAGTAGTGCCATAATTGGATAAATTGCCATAAGCCTGCCCGGGTCAGCTTCCCCGTATCCAAAAAGTGAGCTTCCCGGGTCTCATATTCGAGTCAGGGTTTCTTTTTTGGATCCCGGAAAAGCGGTGGGGTTTCCGGGTCGTGGCCCCCATCCGGATGGCAGTTATTCTCAAATAAACGCACGCGCGGTCGAGAACAGATAATTGGACTCGGGGGTCGGGGAATCGTGTGTTCATGTTCCTTCTAGTTTGGTGCAGGGGGGATTAGCGGAGTTTGAGGTATTCTAGCGGAATATTTTGGCTTGTGCTATGAGGGGCGCATTAATGATAGATACCAAGCGCATTAATGGTAGGTTGCTATCGATTTGCAGATACGCAGAAAAATGCGACGAGCTCATGGGGCAAGGGTGTGCAAAGGAGCGTAGCGTAGTTAATCGCTAGTAAATTTCTTTGGTATTAGACTTAGGCTTAAGATTCGCCACAGTACTGCGCAAGAAACTCTGCAAGATATACTTATCAAAAACACCAGACGAAATCTTGAATATTCTAGTCTGAATCCTAAAAGATGCCCTCCTACCGCATCGCCACAAAAGACTAGAAATCTCGTATTCCATTTTACATCCTGGTTGGATGGAGGTGTGCTCAAGAAGACGAGCATTTGCAAATATTGGAGCGTTGAAGAGAGATAGAGAGAGAGAGAGAGAGAGAGAGAGAGAGAGAGAGAGAGAGAGAGAGAGAGAGAGATAGCACTACTGGTTTTCTAAAGGCTGCGATTTCTCTTGAGGGGGACTATGAAACCATCGAATCCATCCTCCTTGCCAGAGGGCATCTCCTCC
The DNA here is from genome assembly GCA_958295435.1 of Mesorhabditis spiculigera. Taxonomy (NCBI): domain Eukaryota; kingdom Metazoa; phylum Nematoda; class Chromadorea; order Rhabditida; family Rhabditidae; genus Mesorhabditis; species Mesorhabditis spiculigera. The sequence continues at coordinate 120,951 of CATQJA010001493.1, forward strand.
CCCAAGGAAAATACCAGTTTTCTCGAGCTCCCCAGCGCGCGAAAACGCCTGGATCGTTTTGAGGAGCCAGAAAAACGCGGTGCTCGAGAGGCATCGGGGTGGGATTGGAAATTTGGACTTTTAAAGGGAGGGTGACAGTTCGTCTAGCCTATCAGCTTTCTCACTCTTTCTCTATATCCCTCGCGCGCGCTCTCTCTCTATCACTCCCTCTCTCTGCCTCTCTCTCTTTCTCTCTCTCTCTCTCTTTCTCTCTTTTTCTCTCTCCCTCTCTCTCTCTTTCTATTAAAAAGCGTAAGGTTTCAATTGAGCAATCGAGCAATTACGATTTCAATCCCAAAAAATTACTAAAAAAATCGGGTTCGCGATTTTGAAAATTCAAAAGGCGGATTAAATTTGCCGGGCAGCGAACCATAGTAAAACGCTGACTAATCGGAAAACAGCCGATTCAACGGAATTCTGAATTTTGATGCTTTCTCGCCCTCACTCTCTATCTATCTCTCTCTCGTTCCCCATCTCCCCTGATTTTGTCTAGTCGAGCCGAAGAAGGAGGAGAAGACGAAGATGAGCAAAACACACCATGAGCATCGCGCGCAATTAATGAGATTAAAAGGATAAACAGTGTTTGAGTGTCGTCAAAATATTCCTATTTTGAGCCCCAACCACCGTAATCCCCGGATGCGGACTCACTTCTGACGATGATTTTGTAGCCTTGTAGATTGCGCGCGTCGGCACCTTCAGGGAGTGGGGTGGTGGAGCCCTAAAAAGGTACGGTAAGAGCCTTAAAGGGAACGTGAGGTTAAAAAATTGACGGATTTTTCGATATTTGGCAAGCGGCCAGAGGTCTACAGTCGTAAAAAAATACTTTACTACAGTTTTACGGCCTTTGGCAAGTTGCCAAAGCTACAAAAACCTTCGAAAAATCTCTTTAGAAGCCAGTTTTGACGGCGAAATTTTTTTTGCAGCTGGAAATTTATAGAATTTTGAACTGGAAGTTTACAAAAATTACAAAATTCTCAAAGAAAATCTTAGAATTAACTTTTCGATAGATTTTAAACACAAGAAGCTTGGAAAGCAAGATTTCCTTTAATAAAAAAAATACATACCTCAACAAAGAACGACACGCCCTCGACGGACAGCCCGCGATCCCTCAGTCGACCTGCAAAAATGGGAGGTGTAAATTGTATGCGACCGGGAAATAGTTAGTGGTGCGACCGATACGGCTTATTTTTACCCGCCCGGCCCCCGGTAGCTTCTGACCCGGACCGGTTTTGATGTGGGGGTTTTTGGATAGTTAGCGGGGGAATATAGATGTCACGTCAAAGGTGTTAATTTAAAGGCAAAGTGGAGCGCAAATGCGCCTGAAAATCCATAGAAACGACAACAAAAGCCAATTTTAAAGGGCCGCTCAATTCAAGGGCCGTCTGGAATCCATAGAAAATGCACGAATCCACATATTCAAGGGCCGCTAAAGCCAATGACACGCCTCGAGAGCTTTAGTAACCAAAAGACAAGCTGATTTTAAAGGGTCACTGAAGGGACGAACATTCTAAATCTATGGAAAATTTACAAATACACGTTTTAAAGAGCCACTAAAGCCAGCCAGGCTTCAATCCGTTCAAATCTATCCTAAGCCTTTCTACCTCTCTTAATAAGCAACGCTTTGCATAAATCCATTTTGCGGCGCGTCGGCGAGTCCATTGCTTTCCAATTTTCGTTTTGGGGTTTTCAAGATTATTCGGAATAATTTAGAAAAATGGGGGCGTTGCAAGCAGCCGGGGAGGGCTGAAATTAACCCTATTCCTGGGCGGCGTGACGCTTCTGGGTGTGGGATTTTCTCAGATGGCCGGCCGGAGCGGGGCGAGAGTTACAAAAAGCCGGTGCGAATGAGCCACACCCCAGGTAAGGTATAGCGAGAGGGGGACCATCGATTCTGGCCGTCCATCCTTGAATTTCCGCTTGATTGTAGGGTGGACAGCTTGAAGGCGCCGGCTGACCTTTTCGATCAAGCCGAAAAAGTCGGAAAAAGCGGTCATGACAAGGCTGGGCAAAATTTGGGGTTAGATCAAATTTCGCACGTTTTTTGAGTATTTTGGCGCTGATTTCCGGAAAATGCACTTTGCAAGTGGGAAATTGTGGTCAGACTGATTTTGAGAATTGGTACTATGGTTTTGAACTGTTTGAAGGGTCTAGACGCTCAAAAAAATTTTACCAATAGGAAATTGAGACTTTACCGTGGCTTTAAAGAGACTTGTAAGGCAAATAAATAGCTGTAAAATGACTAATGAGCTAGAATTCAGGCTGCAAGGTCCTTTCAATCGTTTTAAAAACGCAAAAATCGGCGTCCATGGCCCTTTCAAGCAGTTTTTAGGCCAAAGCTAGCTTTCCGGTTCGCTTAAAGGGACAGGCAAGGCAAAACTACTGGTTTTCAGGCTAGATTTCTATAGATTCTATTTTATGCATCAGTTCTAAACTTTTTTACAATATTGAAGGACCGGTCCGAGTTCTGAAACCTAATCCTACTATATATAAAAAAATAGTGTCTGTGTGTGTGTGTGTCTGTGTGTGTGTGCCACTTTGCATCCATTTCCGTCTGTCTGTCCGGAGGATATCTCAAGAAGGGACGGGTATTAGGCTACGTATGATACGTCATTAGGTGCGCAATGGTCTAGGGATGACTGCACACATATCAGATTTTTAAAAATTAGCCATTTTGGCTATTAAATCTAGATTTTTGTAAAAACCTATTTGTTAGGGATAATTAGCATAGACCGGAAGTGGGTGGTCGACTATATAAAGAGGCAGAAAGGGTTGTTTTCATTTTTTTTGTCTTCTGAATGGAGGACAATTATGCAAAGGGAAGAATTATGGGGTCCGAGACGGGGCCAGGGTTGAAAAGTCGCGAAGCGGCTTTTCAACCCTGGTTTTCTATAAATTTTTAGCAAAAATAATCCGAGTTTGCGCTTTTTTAACCGAGATGGCATACTGTAGCCACCTGACCAATCATAAAACCCACAAAAAACCCCCAAAATAAGCCCGGTCACCGACTCGCCGAGCTGAAAACAGCTACAAAAATTGGCGATTCCAATGTTCCAAACCGCTTGGGGCTCAAAAACAAGAAAAATGCGAGTCAAAAGCCCCAGGCGTCAATCAGGCAATTGGTCAAAAAGGGATTTGGAAATTGATGAAAAGTGTTTTGCATGCTTTTAAAGAGCCATAAAGAGCCGATTGAAAGTTCAAGACCCAAAAAAGCTGATCAATAATGGACTGACTTTCAAGGGCTTCGTCGAGACTCTGGCCAGGCTTGAAGGGAACGTGTTCAGGATGCGGCTCGCCGGCGTCCGGATCCTGAAAAATTCGGATTCATGGGTGAAAATTGTAACTTATATTACGGCAAGAAAGGGCTAGCTAGCAGAGATCCTTGAGGAAAGATGCATGACGCAGAAATGGTAAGGCATGCTAGCAGATTGCATTGAGGATTTAAGACTCCAGAAAATTAAAAAATTGGCGTATTAGGCGTTTGAATTAAGGCGCAAGCTAGCAGAGATCCTTAGCGATTGAAAAAATCCTGATCGCGGAATTAGAAAAATTTCAATATTAAGCTGGGGCAATCTAGCAGGCAAAAACTCACCAAAAATTCGACGAGCACAACGTTGTCTTTGCCGATTATTCGCGGGTCATCCGCTTCCATGCTCTGGTAGCGGTTGTTCTGAAATAGATAAAAATTTGCATAACTAGCGAAAATGAATTGGTATTTTTATAAATTTCACGTTTTTGTGAGGATTTATGTATTGGTTTTGGACTTTTAATAGTTTTTACTCGGATTTTATCGTCTTTTCGGGATTTAAGAAGCAATTAATTTTGGCTTGGGTATGGGGGACAACGCCAAAATGCCGGCCGTAAAATACCGACAGCGCAAAAACTCGATAGCTAAAATGCCGACAGCCAAAACGGCGACAGCCCAAATGCCTGCAGCTAAAATCCCGACACCTAGAACCCCGACAGCCAAAATGCCGACAGAGGAAAATACCGATTTTCAAAACCCCGCTAGCCAAAATGTCGACAGGATCCCGACATGCAAAATAGCTGTTTACAAGGAATTTATATTAAAAATAGATTGTGTCGGGATTTTTGCCTGTCGCGATTAGAGCTGTCGGTATTTTGGCTTGTCGGGATTATCACTTGATTCGGATTCTGGGTATGCTCTTAGGCTTAACCCAAATATAAATATAAATTTTGCCCCCAGCTTGCCGAAAAATCATGAAAATTATTGCCGGGGGACTATCGGGGGGTGATCGTGTCGAAATGGGCATTGCATGGATGGGAATGAAGCCCTGGAGAAAGAGGTGGCTGTTGGAAATGCGCGAGCCGTGGGACCGGGGAGATTGGAATGCGAGATAAGGTAGCTTGCGAGCCATCGGCGCGGCTAGCTGAGCTACAGGTTCGCGTATGGTCCGGAAATTTGCATACGAAAAATATGACGTTGGAAAAGGCCCTTAAATCGACATATGGTACTTTAAAGGCACTATGAAGTCAGATGTCTAACCTGAAATTCGAGAAATGAAAGAGCCCGCCCTTTTCAAAAATCACCAAATGGCGGAAGTTTCTTTGCGTCGAACCGGAAAAGCATTAGCGCGCCCGCCGGTCCATTTTTCCACGCCTAATTCACCAGGGTGATTTTTGATTCTTAGTGGATAAATGGGAAAATGACGTAAATCAGGAAGATTTAGAAGCATATGCAAATTATATAGAATTTTGACCAAAAAATCTATTTCGAAAACTGCATACGGTGTATGTGGCTCATTAAATTTATGCAGGAAATTAGGACTGGAAAACGTTACAAATTACGCAAAACGACTGATATGCAAATTAAGGACTAAACTGGCGATGATGAAAGGGCAACATCGTATGCAAATCAGGGAAAATTTCACAAAAAAAAAAATCCTAATTTCGAGTTTTTACATTTTCAGAACCTTTCAGTACTAAAAACGAAATATGCAACTTCACGCAAATTCGAGAAAAAGGGTTAATATAAAAGTTAAAAGTTAATGGCTAAAATAGAGTAATATGCCAGCAATGGGCCCAGTCAGCGAGGTGTGGAATGCAAAATTGAAAGAGCCTTCGTGAGCCGGAGTCCTTAGATAGCGGCCCGGCGGAATTCTCGCGAATTCGGGGGGAGGGGGGGGTGAGATCGGAATTTGCATAAGCCGAGTGAGCATCTCTTGGCGGGGGTGTGACCTATTGAGAAATTAGTGAAAGGATCCGGTGTTCGAAGCCAGGGGGGAGCCCCAGGTGGGGAAGAGCCTTTTCCTTTTCGTTCCTTTTCCCGCCGAGATCCGACCTATTTTCGCGCGGCAAGAGAGAGAGGCAGAGAGCGAGAGAGCGAGAGAGGGAGAGACATCCGAATGATAGTGAACAATTAGTCGAGTCTCCGCTCTGGCTCAAATCGAGCCGTCCACCCCACCCGATAATCCCAAAGCCCATAAATTCTAGGGGCGGCTATAGGGAAATGGTATCAATTTGGTACCCCCTCACATCCAATCCAATCTACCGTTGATTTGAGCGCAAGATTACGATCGCCCCGCCGGGGAATTATGGGTGTAAACAGTTGTCGGGTGGAGCGATGGTACTTAAAACGGAGCTAACTATCCCCAAAGGTGTATAAAAATTCTAAATTCCTAAAGCTAATTTTCCTCGCTGTATCCTTGATGTCTCGAGCGAATTTTGATTCGTTTATTAATTGTATTCTATAGCCTACTCATAAAATTATGTAAATTTTCATCGACCTACGGGTGAAGACATTTTTGTTTGGTACTGTCGCATTATCGGGGGGAGCTTAATTTTTCTTTTTGCCCAAAAATTTATATAGGTGTTTTTATTAAAATTAATTTTATTTCAAGAGGCTTAGACTGAAAATTTAGAAAATGTAGAATTCCACCCGAAAATCGGCCATTTTTGGTCGAAAAATCTATACTACTTATTTATGTTGGAATTTTTTTAGGTTATTTATCTTTATTTGGTCCAAGCGGAACCCCCCCCCGATAACGAAACAGAACCCATTGGTCCTTCCAACACCTTGGCAAATATAAAAAGGTCGACTGATCCCTTACAAAGTGGAAAACCACCTCAACCATGCGATTTATATCGGCAACGGTTTGGGCGACGGATCGCATCACGATCGGTCGCGACATCGTGTCAATAGGAGTGTAACGGAATGTAATGCAAAATAACGGTGGGGGGGGCCGGAGTCCACCTGGAAAACGGGACACGAAATCGTGTTCGTCGACCCCGACCCGGGGGGTTGTCACACGGCAGAAGCAGCAGAAGCAAGAGAAGGACCCACCAAAACCGTTAGGGGGTAACAATTTTATTTTGTCTTTCGGCTGGAGTGGAAAGAGGACTGTTGCGGAATTCCTGGGCGAGAGGGTGACGCTGATTCATACCACAGTGCCGCCGCTACCGGCGCTGGCCCACCCCGAATTGCCATCTGACTTTTTGGTGACGACAAATGGAATTTGGAAGGAAGGGATTGATTTTGCAGGGGCATTTTAGAACACAGACTTCAAAATTCTAAAGTCCAAAATTGTGAAGTTAAATTTTGTATTGCTTAATTTATGTCTGTAAATATATGATTTGCTCAAAGATTTGAATATTCGAAACCTTTTAAAACTACTCTTAAATGAAAGTAAACCCCGATTTAACATAGGTTTTTAGGCGGGGTATCGATAGAATATCCCGCCTTAGTGATTTGCATACCGTATTTTTCAAAATATTATTCTCAAAAAAATTTATTGAAAGTTGAGTGGTTGTAGAAAGCATATAAAAATTAGAAAATGTTTTGAAATGCTTGATTTTGGGTCAGAAATTTACGAAAATGACCAGAAGTGGCAAAAAAAAATAAATTTTTTAAGCACAATATTTACATTTTACACATCCACGCATTTTCTGAATTTTTTGAGCCATCAAGACTGTTAGAAAACTATAACATACATTAAGGGTTTTATTACAAGCACAGGCGGAAAAAGATGAATTAAATGATCAAGCCCCCCGCTAACAGTCCGGTACCTTTAAAATCCAATGGTATTTAACCAACTGAAAAACTCTCAAAAACCAACGTCAAAGCCGGGATCCGGTTGCCGTACCGGACTAGTATTATTGTTCGAATCCCGTGAAGACAGCCGCTTGATCACCAATACTTTGGCCATAGTTCGGTGGTAATTTGGAATTTAGCGTACTCCGGCCGGTAAAGCCAAAATAATGAGAGTCGGTGTTGAGACAGTCCCGTTCCGGTCATGATTATCCACGGGATAGGGAACTGCCCCCAACAGCAAAAACACAGCCGATTTGCCCTAGAAAAGCGAATTTTCGGTCCGAGCCGCTATGGGGGGATCGCTTTCTCGAGAGGGAAGGACCCGGCAAAAAATGGGCATTGTCTCCAGGATTCGTGAACACTTTATAAGCAATTGAATTTCGGTTTTTCTAGTATTCAAGGGTTTGCATAAAAGTTGAAGGGTAGGTACTTGTGTATTCCCGGGGGGGAAAGAATTCGCGGGGGAAACCAACTTTTTTTTGTCGGGCCTGGTGGGGATAGTAATCAAATATAAAGTGTTTTTACATTGTTTTTAGCAAAATTTAAGCCTATTTGAATCGGAAAAACTTTTTAAAAAGTTAGAAAAACGCTTGAAAAAGTCGAAAATTTGGTCATTTTTGGACGGAAAAAATCGATTTTTCGACCTAAAATTAAATTTTTTAATTAAATTTTGTAAAGTTTTTATGTTTAGGAATAGCTATAAACAATTTAGAAACACTTCCACTATTTATATAAAAAATCTAGGCTTGGGCCAAAAAAAAAGTTCAGTTCCCCCGCGAATTCTTCCCCCCCGGGAATACACAAGAACCGAAGGGTAGGCTAGCAGTGATCATTGAGGAATCCAAGCCATGCATTCCTTGCTCTTTGGGCCAACTCGGAGAAACCATTGCAAAAATTGGTGCTTGTGTATTATCAGGGGGGGGGGGGTAGGGTCGGGGCTAGCTAGCAGAGATCCTTGAGGAATTTGACTCTCAGAAAACCCAGTGGGGTTCAAAACTTCAAAGAGCTAGATCGAGGTATCCACCAGGGCAGGCAAGCGGAGATCATTTAGGATTTTTTCGGTTTTTCCATAACAGATGATCAAAACCCATATAGGTAGGTTAGCAGAAATCACTAAGAAATCGTAGCTTTAGCTTGAGCGTGTTTATAGACGCTAGATAATGAACCTCGTGCTCAAAAGCAAAGCCGGAGGAACACCGGAACATTAGCTGACAAGACTTTGAGGGAGGACAAACGTGAGGAGCAAGGGTTTAGGATAAGGATGAGGACGAGGATGAGGCTGCACATCTTTGAGTGGGCGTTCGGGGTGACCTTGCCGAGGTTGGAACAGTTTTTGCCGAGGATTGAGTGCCTGCATTCAGCCAGGAACACGGAAACCAGGGGTTGGAAAAGAGGACTGTAGACTATGGAGGGCGAACTTTTGGGATGCTAATTTTTTAGGGAAGGCTTAAAAGGTTTAACGTTGGAATACCTTGAAAAATACAACTTCATACGGGAATCCTCTACAAGAAAAGGTGCACCCCTCGACCCAGTGGCGCGTGCATTTTATGGCCAGTCGCCCAGGCTTTGAGGAAAGCGCCCATTGGACTACTTTGGAAAGCCGTAAAAGTTGGATAGTCCACAGGAGTTTGGCTACCTTTTTGGGATCGCAAGATACCCTTAAAAGGACGGAATACACAAAAGTATAGCTTGCCAACACCGGAAACTAGACTTAACAAAGTCTACGGTTGAGCCGAAGCCAATCGTAATATCAAGTCGAAGCCCCAGCCTTAAGCTTAAGCGCAAGCAACTAAGCAACTAAGCATAATCCAAGCCCAAGCGATTAAGCAAGTCCAAACCTAAACAAAAACCTTAGCCAACCCTAAGCTTCAGCCTAAACCAAGCCTCAGAGAAGCCTGAGCGAAAACTTAAGCTTAAGCATTAGCTCTCCCTAGATTCTAAGTTTAAACCTAAGCCTAAGCCTAAGCCTAAGCCTAAGCTCAGGCCTAAGCTTAAACTAAGCCTAAGCATCTTAAAAGCCTAGTCCCCGTATCACTAACCTAAATTACCATACACTTACCATTTCCTTCGTCATCGCAAAATTTCTCCTCTTCGCCAGCGACGAATGCGGGGCATGCTCCAGAAATGGTGGTTCTCGAATAGCAGGAATTAGCGGCTGATGGAATATTGTAGAAGAATACGGTAGCTCCCATAGCTCCGGTGCCTCCCACCCTACTGATGGGCACTTCTCAAAGGAGCTAGAGGCTGTTTTTCTCCAATTCTTCCGCTTCTGGCCACTCGACGGTGAGCTCTGAGCCGGGGTCGGGGTGAGAATCTGTGACAGTTCAGCGACAGGGTGTGGAGACGAGCTTTTTCGGTGTAAAACTGCGATAGGGGCGCAGAGGGCGGGAATGGCAGAAGCGATCGTTTTTGTCGCTTTTTTGCCCTTTTCGGTAGTTGGGGTCTTGGGAGGTGATAGCTCGGGGCAAGGGCTTCTCGAGCGGACCGAGCTCGATTTTCGCTCTTTCTTTGGGAGCTTGATACTTGGGACACGGTCCGGGGAGGAGGCCGCAGATTTGGGGGTGGGTTTGGAGTGGAAGTCGAAGCTTCTGGAGATGCTCTTCGTCCATAGGCCACGGCAACCGGTGCGCGGGACGTTTGATGGTGGTTCGATCAGCTCCATGCCTAATTTTGACGATAGTGAGGTTATTGAGAACGATAGAAATAAAAAGTGAGAGACCGACCGAGAGCGAGAGAGAGAGAGAGAGAGAGAGAGAGAGGGAGAGAGCTAGAAAGATCGAGAAATCAGAAATATTAAATACCACCGCGAAAAACGCCTTACATGTCAATAAAAAAAGTTGTGGTAGGCGAGAGAGAGAGAGAGAGAGAGAGAGAGAGAAACAAAGAGAGAGAGACCCTACTAGATACTACATACCAGGCACAGAATCAGCTAAAAACGCCTTTAAATCGTCGAGTCTGACGGCGTTGCGCATAAAGAAAAGCACTAATCCCTGTTTTGAAATGAATAGAAAAGGCGTAGGCAAAAAGAACGGAATATTCCCCGAAACACGCGATTCCCACTGAGGGGCCGGAAAAGGGGGTTTTCAGATCAAAATGCGAAGTTCGGGGTGCAAAACGGTCCTCGGAAGCGAGAGATAGAGAGAGAGAGTGAGAGAGAGAGAGCAGACTTAATTCAATTATACCAACTTGTATCGACCATCAACTCCTCGGGCAACGAATACAGTCTCTGCTTGTGAAAGCCCAGTCTAGCCAGCTGTTGGCGCGAGAATTTCCGGCTTTGATGCGTCATTAGGCGCGTAGCGTAGCGGAATTGTCGGGAATAATGGGCGCAATCTCAGAATCATAGAACCCCGGCACCGAGCAGAGGCCGCCGGGGGCGGATTTTTCAATTTGCCGGGGCCGGCGGGTACCCGGCTTTTCGCACAAGGATCTGTGGGGGTTATTGGGGGGAAGTGGATGGGTGTAGAGGAAGACGCGGTCAACACATCACTGAAGATAACTGCCGCTTCGAGGTGGGCCGCCTATTTTGGGCCCCAAAGGGCGGATGGGATACTTTTTAGGGTTCGAACGGGTGGCGAGTGGCCGTAAAATCGGTGGGGAGGGGCTCATTATTATTGGGTGGGGCTTCAGACCGGCAGACAAGGGCTCATTAGGCTGATTTTGTGGTCGTCATCGGGGTTTGGGGCGGAATTTTGAGGCTAATTTCAATTTTTTTGAGCTTGGGGCGAACGGAGGGAGAGAGATAGAGAGAGAGTGGGTGAGAGAGAGAAGGAGAGAGAGAGAGGGAAAGCTACAGTCAGAGAGTCAGAGAGAGCCGGGAGGATAGAGATAGAGTGCGGACGAGAAACAACGAGGCGGATTCCTAGTGTGGAAAAACGAGAGAGAGTGAGAGAGCAAGAGGGAGAGAGAGAGAGAGAGCTAGTGAGAGAGCGAGAGAGAGCGAACTGGAGAGAGCGAGAGCGCCGTCCAGTTGGAGAAATAGAGGGAGAGAGAGCGAGAGAGAGAGAGAGAGAGAGAGAGAGAGAGAGAGAGAGAGTTCTCCAGTGAGTGAGTTCGAGCTTTTCGAAGACCACCAAAGGCAACTCAAAACACGTATCAAAATTTCCCAGCACTTTCCAACACCATACTCTTTACGTGCAAACTAGGCGCTGAAGTGAATGAAACAAACTGGAGAATGAGTTGCCCTGAATGCCCCCCGTTCGCAAACGCGATTATCACCGAAACCGGAAATCCTGTCGCCAGGTGGCTGCTACAAATCGCAAAAATGAGGTGTCGGCGAGGTGGAGGTGGAGTAGAGGTGGATGAGGAGGGGATTCCGAGAAGGGACCGGAAATGGAATAGAGGTGGATGGAGGAGAGGCGGATATGTGACAAATTGACTTCTAACGTGTCCGGGGGATTCGAGGAGATGCGTCTAAAGGATGGGTGCGGAAGGGATAGTAGAGGAGAGGCTTTAAAAGCGTTTTTTAAGGCTATGCGGAAATTGGAAGATATTAAAGGAGTTGCGAAGTCGTTATTTTTTCGAAGTGTAGTTTTGGCCAAAATATAGAAAGATTCAGGCACGTGAGAGAAAACGTGATAGGGAGAGAGAGCGAGAGAGAGAGAGAGAGAGAGAGAGAGAGAGAGCCAGAAGCAGCAGCATACAAAGAGCAGCCCTGAAAAACGAAACAAAAGAATAAAAAAGTATCCGGAAATGCCAGCCACGAGTTCAGAAAGACATGCCACACCAGAAAAGATTTATCCAAATTTCGTTATTTTGGCAAGAAGTCAAGATCAAGGTCATAAAAACCAATAAAACGCGATGTCCGACCAATGAGACAAAAAAAACTGACTAACTAGCCGGCCAGGTCCAATCCCTCTCACATTGAGTCCTCCTCAAGACTCATCGCCGCGGGGGAATGCCATAAATTTGCGCATTTTTGGCACCTTCGTGGCGAGACCCCAAGGGGGTGACGCGTCAGCACACAACATTTCTCACTCATTCACTAACGAAAAAGGGCTTATTGGGCCAAAGCTGGCCGAACGGCATACTGTGGGGAGAGATAAAGAGAGATAGTTACAGAGAGAGAGAGAGAAAGAGAGAGAAAGAGAGAGAGAACGAGAGTGTGAGAGAGCGAGTACGAAAGATACCAGGGAAAACCGTGAAGGACCCGAGAAGCTAAAATTCTAGCCTTCAAAGGTACTCAATAAAGAGCTCGGGAAGTGAACCCACGAGAACACGTCGGGAATCTGGCAAGAGACACTTAATTTGATCCCTCCATGCCTAATCGAATAAAATAGGAAGCGCCGGGTGACAACCACGTAAATTTTCCCTAAGATTTCGGGAAAAATGCTAACAAAGCATGGGAATTCTTGAAAAAATAAAAAATGGATGTGACTCACGGAGGTACAAAAAATGTAGTGGTACAAAAAAAAAGTAATGGGATCAACTCAACCATTCGTGTTAATAAAAATTAGTGAACATAATCAATTTAGCAAAATTTAGAGAGTTTGTAGAGATTTTTTAATTTTTCGACAATTTCTAAAATTTATCATGCCAGCTGACCGCAACTAACCGCTAAATTCTAGACGTATTACACACCAGATAAGCCTCCAAAAAAATTCGGGCAAATTTTGGCCTGATCCCGGCGATTATCCCCTCAACCGGGCAAGATATAATTTGTATCTCGAGGTTGGTAATTTTCCACGCATTAGTCACATTATTTTAGAAGCTAAGATTATTAGCAAAAGGGTTCAAAACAAGGGCTAAAAGCGGTAGCGGAAACCTTCGAAAAATTCAGACGTTCGGGGATTATTTGGGGGAGCGTGGGAATTGCGGAGTGTTTAGAGGAAAAAAGGGAAAAGGCAAAAAAATAGGCGGAGGTAGGCATATTAGTGCGTCACAATTATTTCGTCGCCCCTCCTCGGTCCATTATACGTTTTTGCCTCGGGATCAGAGAGGTGGTGAAGTGGCCAATTGTTCCGGTTTTTGGTGAAGAAAGTACTCTGGAAGAAACTACTCTCGTGACTATCAGCAACCTATTCTCATTAGCAAAAAATGTCTCTCAAAAACCGAGTCAGTCTCCGATTTATTTGAATCCTGGGTACTTTTGCATTATCGGGGGGCAGGGGTGAATTCTTGTGCTACTCCAGAAATGCCTAGTTGCATTATTAAGAAGCATTTCAACAGTGTTTTTACAAAATTTTAGTCAGATTTAAAGTTGCAAACTATTGAAAATCCGAATTGTTAATCGAAATTTAATTTAATCGGCCATTTTTCGAAAAACCTATTTTTTTCGTAAATTTTAATAAAAAATGTTGTGACTTCATATCTATTATTTTCATGTTTTTTTAATAAAATGTAGCTATTTTTGCAGTAGGAAAACCATCTAGAAACCTTTAGAAAACACAAAATTTTGGCCAAAAACGACCGTTACTGGGCGAAAAACCTCGACTTTAATCAAAATTTGTAAAGTGAGTTTACGTAAAGAAATAGCAAAAAATAGTTTTGAAACCCATCCCCAATTTTTAAAATAATGGATCCTAGGGAAAATCACCCCAATAATGCCAAAGCACCGAAATTTTTTACACAACAAAAAAGTGCGCTAAATATCCAATAAACCGAATATTAATAAACCTAATGTTTTTAATAAAAAGTAGCATAAAAAATACTAAGAGTATACCACGTGGAAAACAAAAGTGCCTTTCGTTGCACCCCCTAATAATGGGCCAGGGCAGGTACCCCAAGAATCCCAGAATACACGAGGGAATTATCCAGGGGTAAAATCGTGTGTGGAGTCGTGTTGTATGTTTTGCCGGGCTGAATTTCACATTCATCGACTCGAAAACACAGCATTTCCCACCGGCTAATGGCCAAAATAATCGCCCGTTTTCCAGTCGGTGGGGGCCCTGGAAACTTGGTGGGGGCTATAAAATAGCCAGGGCTTTTGCGTGGAATTGTTCGAGATTTGGTGAGGAGGAGGTGGGGGTAATATTCTAAAGTGCACTTGATGGATCTGGGCTCTAGAGAAGTTGTGGAACTGTTCTCTAGTCTCTCAGAAATTCACAGACTGTTTCAATGAAAAAAACTCGGTTTAAAGGGGCTGGAACAGCCAGCATCAATAGCCTCGTCTGACTCGTATCGACAACTAGGCGCCAATCCAAAATTGGTGCTTTCGCGTTATCGGGGGGGGGGGGGGCAGCTTTTTCCTTAGGATTCAGTTTTTCTAAGCTGCTTTTGCTATTCCTAAACTTAAAAACCTTTTTATAGTAGATGATCATGCAAGCGAATCCCCACCCCAACCTTCGGGAGGCCCATTTTCGCCCGGCGAGCCCCACTTTTTCCAGATTTCCGGATATTTTCTCGGGTCCCCCGCCCTGCGAGGAGCGAGAGCTTAAACAATGGACCTCGAAAATACCCTGCTATTAGACCCGGTGGAGCTTTTCGGTGAATGAGGGTGAGGGGTGTTCCGAAGGTGCGAACGTTCTGGAATTATCAAAAAATCGGCTGACGTTGAGGCTTGGGCATAAGATGAGGCTTTTAGGCTTGGGCTTGGCCTTGGGCTTCTTAAGAGCTTCAGCTTCTAGGGTAGAAGCCAGATCTCTGCTCCAAAGGTTCAGGTAATAAGAAATCGCCAGCGAGCCCAATCTCCGAGTCGCATTATGAGTCGAGGGTCAGGCTCTTTCTCCCGCTCTCTCTCTCTCTCTCTCCCTCTCTCTCTCTCTCTCTCTCTCTCTCTCTCTCTCTCGCTCTCTCTGTCTCTCTCTCTCTCTTTCTCTCTCTCTCTCTCTCTCTCTCTCTCTTTCTCTCTCTCTCTCCCGCTCTCAAGTAAAAGCAGTTAAAAGATCCGAAAGCGAAAAGGAGAGTCAATAGCCAAGAAGCCGAAAGGAATATCCGAAAAGAGTCCATTCTCGAATCAAAAATGGAGCCTCTCGGAGACCAATTGCACCCGGGGGACCCATCAAATTTATGCAAATATCTAAGTTTAGAAGAATCCAGTCGTTAAGGGCTTAAAAATGAAAAGTTTGAACGTTCTCTAAAGTCGTTCCGCTAAGCTCCAAAAGCCCCCCATTCTTTTGCGCATAGATCAAAACATAACGGGCTTCTCGCCAGTGTTCTCAGTTTCCAAACAATTCTCGCTGGAGAGGCCAAAAATTGGGTCTCTTCCTCGGGTCCTTTGCTCAGGGCCCGGAGCTCTTGCAAAACTAGAAGCAACTATGGGCATTTCCGGGGCCCGGGGGCATGCTAGGATGAAATGTGAGAATCAGATCTTCGGGTGCAGGGGCTAGAATTAGTGTTCGAGGCGCTAGAAAATATAGAAAAATGACCAGGACACGAATTCGGGCAAAAAAAATATGGTTTTTAAAGATCTCATCCTCTTTTTAAAATCCGAAATGGTTTATAACATGATTAGATAAAATTCTAATCGTAACGCCAATGCGAAAAACTTCAAAAAGAACATGCGAAACCTCTTAAAACATGATCTTAACGAATTAAAAATTTAGATCCTTTCAAAGTGCAAAACCAATGCATAACCTGTTCCCAACAAAATTCAAATCAATACATTGTAAAGCATAAAATTTTAATCCGAATTCCCCAAAGCAACTCACAACGCTCTCCGTCCATTCCGCTAGTGAGGGGCGGCGTCCGCGGGCCCTTCCGCTGACCGTCGTCAGCATTCCGGTGGAGGGCAGAGCGGATAGGATATCCTCCTAAAAAATAATGCATAAAAGGATGTCTAATATTAGAAATGGACTTACTAAAAATCATAGAACCTGACAATCAGAATAACGCATTTATGCTGTGAAATTCGCTAATTTCAGGGTCTGGGAGGTTTCCCATCAGTGCCTTCAGTCCTGCTCGTTCAAAGACTCAAAAAATATAACCAGTAAAAAGTATATTAACGATATATGAAGCCGGCTTAATAAAACTATAACGCTGAAAATATAATTTCTCTAGAAAACAAAACCGATAATTGACAGGAAGGAGAAGGCGGAACTGAAGTGCTTCATGGGTGCGCCATTTCCCTTCCCATTTGATGCAGCTAATGAAAAAGTTTATAGATTAAAATACACTAAAAATGGACCGAGCTAAATAATAGCGTTTACAAACCTAGAAAAACTAAATGTAAAACTAAAAAGAAAGTAAAACGTAGTAAGAAGTAAAACTATAAAGAAATCGACGAATGGCGGGAAAGGAACGCTTTTCATTAGTGCGACCTATCTTTTCTCCAGCTTTGTAATAAGCTAATTTAATAAACGGCTTTCAATACACTAATTTAATACTACGGAAACAAAAGTTAACATTATATGGTTTAAAGGATTCAGCTGTTTTTCAAGTAGTTTAAAACGCAAACAAAACTGACCTGGTGAATGACCGGAAGTGACGGGCGTCGTCGGTCCGACTTCTGTCGATTCTCAAGCGAGCTGAAATCGAGTGATTAGCATTTTAAAGGGACTAGGAAGGGAAAATTTGGCTGTAGATTATGTGCAAATGTCCATAACCTACAAAGCACAACTCGTCCGCCTCAGCGTAAAAATATTCATGACGGCTTTCGGGAATTGAAAGCCATTAGTCTCCGGGCTGATTGGCTGCATTTTTAGGGAATTTTCAAGGAAAATTTTAAGGTATATGAATCGATAGCCGGTAGACCATTGCGGGGGTTAATATATTTTTTGAAGCACCCGCGGACTTCGAGGGGTTTCTCGCGTGCAAAGGGGTGGGGGGAGGAGAAGCCGGCCGAGCTGAGCCCCAAAAGAGGATGAGGCTCCTTTCATCCGATTTGAATGCCTAACTGAATACGAGCGCGGGAAATCGGCCGCCTTTTAGCGGGGGGGGGGGGGGGGGGGGGAATCGGCTTTTCGGTGAGCCCGATTTGGGTGTGGGCCCCCCGATTTTGGACCCTTTCCTGCTGTGGCCAGGAGTCCAAGACACACCTCACGAAAAGGTAAAGAAAAGGCTCAGGCTTAGGCTTCGGCTTCGGCTTGACTTAGGCCTGGCCTTAGGCTTAGGCTCAGACGTAGACTCAGGCTTACGGCTAAGATTAAGCTTAGGCTTGGATTGAGCTTAGCTTGGGCTTAGCTTAGGCTTGGCTTAGGCTTAGTTTATACTTGGCAGGCTTAGGCTAGGGAATAGGCTACCGCTTAAACAAACTTCCAAGCCCCTACGTTACATTTTTGGTCGAACAAAAATCCTAGGGGGAAATCCCGTAGCCATCGACCGAAAAACAACCACTTCAAACTCGATTTCGAGCCTCGATTCTAGCCATAGAGCCGGTGCACAAAAAATGATTAGTGGACGAGGCTCTCTTACTCTCTCTCTCTCTCTCTCTCTCTCTCTCTCTCTTTCTCTCCCCCCCCTTTCTCTCACACACACTCGGTTTGTCTTTGTGACTCGCGCTTAAAAAACCAAAAATTCGACTATTAAGTTCGAATTTTTTCCCCAGCGAATGTCGCAACATCGAGAGCATATTTTAGAATGGCAACAATGACAGGGGAATAATGGAGAATTAGCAAAGCTATTTTCAGCTCAAGCTACCCCAGAAATAGGCACTATTTGCCGAGAAACTTGAGCCACCCGGGGGCTAAGAACGGCTAGATCCGTGTCCTTAATTTGGCAACGTAGGCGGGAGGATAGCAACATTTATTTTCGTTAGGTGTAGTCTAGTAGGATGGTTAGAAAATGTCAAAAAAAATGAAAATTACAGGTACGTAAAAACGGCCAAGTTCCTAAAAATGTAAAAAATGTAAACTCGAAATAAATCATTTGCGCTGGCTTACTTTTGGTTTAATTTCAGGCTTTGATGGCGTAGGTTTAGGCTTGTGCTTGGCTCAGGCTTAGGCTTGACTTAGATTTAGGCTTCGGTTAGGCTTCGGTTAGGCTTAGGCTTGAGCTTCGGCGTTCATCGTGTAACGCGAGATCTCAAGTAAAAATTGCCTATCGTAAAAATTCTTTAGCTTCAAAGCTCGATCCTACAGTACCACCAACGAATTCTAAAAAAAAACTTCAAATGCCATGCGGCCGCCAATTTCAAAGAAAACGAACGTAAACATGACTCAAAACGGCAACATAACCCAAGGCTATAGAATAACGATCCCCACTGGGCGGGTAAAGTTTTTGTGGGTAGAAGGTCGTCAGCCTCTACCCTCCAGCCAAGGGGGGGGATCCACAAACAAAAGCAATACACGGCATCGATTTATGAGTGCCACAGGGGAGGGGGAAGGCGATTCAGAGGCTCTGAAGGTCGTTCTGAGGATTGGAGAGTACTCGGTAGTACGGATCGGATCAGAGGGGTATTCTGATCAACCCGTGGGGTGGAATTAGGATTCGGGGGAAATTGAGCGTGCACTGGGGCTTTGGATGGGTTTGGAAAGTAAGAGAGAGTTGTTAGAGGGATTGCCAGCTTTCGGCGTTGGATTTTTCGATGAGTTAGGCTTAGGCTTAGGCTTAGGCTTAGGCTTAGACTTAGGCTTAGACTTAGGCTTGGCTTAGGCTTAGGCTTAAGCTTAGGCTTAGCCTTAGGCTTAGGCTTAGGCCTAGGCTTAGACTTAGGCTTAGGATTAGGCTTAGGCTTAGACTTAGGCTTGGTTTAGGCTTAGGCTTAGGCTTAGGCTTAGGCTTAGGCTTAGGCTTAGGCTTAGGCTTAGGCCTAGGCTTAGACTTAGGCTTAGGATTAGGCTTAGGCTTAGACTTAGGCTTGGGCTTAGGCTTAGGCTTAGGCTTAGACTTAGGCTTGGCTTAGGCTTAGGCTTAGACTTAGGTCTAGGCTTATACTTAGGCTTAGGATTAGGCTTAGGCTTAGACTTAGGCTTGGCTTAGGCTTAGGCTTAGGCTTAGGCCTAGCTTTTTTTGTTGATTAGACATACAAATTTGAAAAACGAAAAATAGGTTTGATCGATAAGAAGGTATAAGATCGAAATCGGATTCCAACGGAAGTAGGTGAAAGAGCGAGAGAGAGCGAGAGAGAGAGAGAGCAAGTGAGAGAGAGAAAGAGACAGAGAGATAACGTAAATAAAGCAAATTTTTGGCATTTTTGATTTTAGATTCATTAAAATCGCGGTTTCCACAAAAACCGAGATTGGATAACATTCATAAATATAATTAGTAATGCATAAAAATGGCAAAAGCATAATTCTCGTTATACACATGTATAAGCAAATTTAGAACTGTAGCCTATTTTAATGGATGCATAATCGCGGTTTTTGTACATTTTTAAGTTATTGAAATGTAGAACAACAGATCAAAATCCATTTAGATTTTTTGAATAACGTTAATAAAAAAAATACATACGTTTTTTTGAGCAAGGTTTTGACACTTAGAGAGCTTGACTACGCAATACGCCCTACCGTAACCACGTATGCTACCGGAAAACCCCGCTCGCTTCGAGAGTCTCCCAGCCTAATTGACCCTCACCCCATTTCTGGGCGCTTTTCAACGGGGGGCACCCCAGTGCCTCTAAAATGCGGGAGGCATGCAAAAAAGTTGAGGGGAATGTGTTAGGATGGAGGAGGAGCGATATCCCGAATGCCCTTGAAATATTCTACATGGCCTGCGGGAAGAGGGGAGGGGAGTATGGGGCAGAACAATGGACACTGTAGCCAAGGAGTACCATCCAGAAATCTACAATACAATGGAATAGGTGGTGGTTCGGAGTATGATCCGATATTTATGGATATTGGCATGGGAGAGAGAGAGAGCGAGGAAAGGAGAGATATAGAGATAGAGAGAGATAGAGCAGGAGAGAGAGAGCGAGAGAGCGAGAGAGAGCCATAGAGAGAGAGAGAGGGAGAGATAGATGGAGATAGAAAGAGGGAGTGAGAGAGCTGGAGTGATTTTGGACGAACTACCGACGAAATTGACTCCAAAAGCCACGAAATATGGAATTTTTCGCAATTTCCTGAATTTTTTAATTTTTACGAGTTCCAATTTAAAAATAATATATCCCTTCACCACCAAAAGCTATAAACTAAATCCCTCTACTGTTTTTGTTTTGTCTGGATGATTAATGGATGATGGATTTTTGCCGCATTTTTGTGTTGTTTTTGAGCAGGAAAACAAGAGTCTCGATTCGTAAAGGCAAAAATTTCGCGATTAAAAAAATATGAAGAAATTGGTCGTCTATTTAAGTTTATAAAACTTAAACCAGAGGTCAAGACAATTCTCTAGCCAAGTCAAGGGGCATGCCGGAGGCGAAAGACTATTCCCGACGACCGGTCCTTCCTCCCGAAATCTTTATGCAGATTTTTCGCGTGGAGAGAGGGAGGGAGAGAGAGAGAGAGAGAGAGAGAGAGAGAGAGAAAGAGGGGAGAGAGCAAGATTTTGCAAGATGCAGCCGCATTCCCGAGATCTCGGGGGATAGCCGAGGATAGGGACTGGCCGAGCGGCAGTGGGCAGCCCAAAAATTTGGATGCAAATTGGGTGAAAAGGGGATGTGGCAAGGGGGAATGTTTCGAACGTTTTTCAATTTGGCGCAGATGGGATTATGGAAAAAGGATGGGCCGCAAGAGCAAAGCTGCGAAAAATTTAAGGGTTTTGGAGGTTTACAGGGGCTGGTAAGGCATCTAATCCCTAGAAATCGTCTGAAAAGTACGGTAGTTGTACCTTGTTTGGTCCTTTAAAAACGTATAAAACCTTCCGAGCCCCCCCAAAAATCCTTATTAAAAGTTATTTCCGTAAATTTAACAGTAGATATGCCTGGAATCCCAAATTCGAACCCTTCGGTTGCCTAGGTCTAGACAACTACGCACAAGGCTAGAATACGCGTAGAATAGAATTTACCTTTTATCTAAATATTACGAACTACAGGCCATCAAAACGAACTTTAACGTGTAATCCGGACGGACACGTAGCTGTAGAGATCTAGTGAGCAAACGTGGTCGATTTTTGGCCTTCCTAGTTCCTTTAGAACCCAGTTAAACTCACGCATGCTTCGCCATCAATCGATTGGCCATAGTGCGAAACATCAAAATTTTTAGATTATTTCCGGAATATCAAGCGGCTCAGAGGAGTGGGGCAATCAAGTCAGGGTTTCAGGAACCGGAGGAGAAGCCCGGAAAAACCGGCAAGGGCAGGTGAACATGGCCAGAGGGATCCTGGGGGAACGGTGTGGCAAAAAAATAAGCATATAAATCAGAATTTGAGACGTCAACGGCTCTTACCTCTTTCTGCCGATGCTGACGACCGTCACAAAGCCACGCTCTTCCCGCTGGTGGTGATGACCGTGGAGGGCGTCTGAATAGTTTCGGGTTATGTCTGTTTACGTGAGCTAATTGAGCTAGAAATGGCCGGGTTTTAGGTATTTTTAGATGAGGTACTCCCGGATCGGGATCGGGATCGGATCAGTAACAAAACTGGCGCGCCCGGACTGGGGATTTTCGTGCCTAGCCCTCCCTCCTCCTCCCTCTTCCATTTCTCTCGTGCTTTATCTCGTTCTCACCGTCTCTCTCTCTCTCTATCTCTCTCATTCTCTCTCTTTATCACTCCCTCGTTCTCTCTCGCTCTCTCTGACTTTCGATTAGTCTTAAATCTAACTCTTTCTAACCCTCGATCTCTCTCTCGATCTCTCTCTCGCTCTCTCTCCCCCTTTCTCTCGGCTTCCGTTTCTGTTTCTCTTCCCCCCTTTGCTCACGAATTGTTAGAATCTTTCGCGTTGATTTTTAGAAATGGGCTAAAAATACCTAAGCCTTGTCTGACCTCTGAACACAGGCCAGAAAAGTTCCGCTAACAAACAGTCAGTCCACCCCAAGCTTTCAGCTGCCCTTTTAATTCACATATTGTTCTTTGAGGGCAATTATCCAAAGGTTAACGAGAACAACCCGGAATTCGTGGAAATCAGATGTTTTGGGAAGTAATTTTGGGAGTCGAACATGCCTAAAACTGAAGAGACCCCTATAGCCAAAAAAACTATAGCCAAAGGAAGCGTTTCGGCCAAAAAAAATTTGGAAAAACATCTTCAGCTTGTTAAAAAGAAAGTGCCCCTGCGTTCGGTGCGGGGGTTCAATTCGGTTGACCAGAGACAAATTCGTTTTGCCGGCCAGGTGAGCAGAAATTGGGTCCGTTTTACTGGGGTAACTGCAAATTTCGAAATTCGAAAATGCCCTCTACTTGCTCTTTCTCTCTCGCTCTCTGTCTCTCTCTTTCTAACTCTCTCGTTCCATTTCCCAGGCCCATGCGGGCATCATTAAAAATCGGATAACTTTTTAAGGGGGCTGGAAGACAAGGGGCAATCGGGGAGCAGGGCTCCGGTCAGCGCCGTTCCCCCGGAAGGTAAATATTTTGGCTACGCCGATGGGGGCGAGGCGTAGATCAGAAGGGATATTGCAGAAACGACAAATATCCACACGATATGGGAAAATGAGGGTAGGAAAGGTGTGAAGAATTCCTCAGAAGCTTAAAAATCAGGAGCCAGCTAGCTTTAAAAAGGTCAATTTAACTTTTTAATTTTTTTTATTAAGCGTGCTATATTTTTAAGGGTAGAAAGATTTGATGACATAAAGCATACACCAGAACTTTAAATGTCTTTCCGTAAAAACTATGATATCTCAGAAATATAGAGCCATTACGCATTTTAGCTATCGTAGCTTACGGTTGAAAAGCGATTGAGCAAGGTATAAGTAACGAATAAAATTGCATTGATCAAATAATGGCA
Organism: Mesorhabditis spiculigera; assembly: GCA_958295435.1. NCBI lineage: Eukaryota > Metazoa > Nematoda > Chromadorea > Rhabditida > Rhabditidae > Mesorhabditis > Mesorhabditis spiculigera. Next base: position 143,663 of record CATQJA010001493.1, read on the forward strand.
AAAATTAATATTTAAGTACAGTTCCTTGCTCAAGAAAGTACTAATGGAAAGAGAACTCTAGAAAATACGTGCCAATACCAACCCATCTATGGCATGCCGAAGCACTTAAAAAGCCCGAAAAAATCCCGTTTTTGCTCCAGATCTCGGCCGTCCATAGGTGCCAAAAGATCATCTACCTCTCAGCAGCTTCCACAAAGTGCGTTTGTTTGGGGTAGGGACCGGTTTTGCTTAGGGATGCCCTATAGGGGGTGCAATTCGTATGGCCTTGAGAAGCGTGCGAAACCGGGGTGCGGAAAGTGGCTGAAATCTCCTCAAAATGCACCCCGCAGGAATCTATGGTGGATTTTTTGGGTTGGTTGAAAGCTGCGGGTAAATGGGTTCGGCGAGAGAGAGAGCGAGAGAGAGAGAGAGAGAGGGAGAGAGAGAGAAAGAGAGAGAACGAGAGAGGCGCGGGGGCATATGCAAATTGCGGAATTTCCGGTTTTGAGGTGTAGCAGAGTGGGCAGAGGTCATTTTTGGAACAAAGATAAGAAGGATTCGGCAGATTGCTAGGCTTCGGTGGCTTCGGTGGCTTGGGTTTAGGTTTAGGCTTTAACTTAGGCTAGGCTTTAGCTTAATTTTAGGCGTAAGCTGGGGTGCTTGGCCTTAACTTCTCCCGAGATCGTTCTCCTCGAAGCAGATTTTTGGCGAGAGGAAGAGAAAAAAGATAGAGAGGGTCATAGAGAGAGGTAGAGAGAGAGAGAGAGAGAGAGAGAGAGAGACAGAATCAGAGCTAGACAACTAAGCAAATTTCGAGTCAATCCATAACCTGATTGGTGCGTGTGTACCCAGGCTCTCGTCAGGCCCATATGCATGCATAATTCGCCGGGATTCAAATCGGGGCGTGACGCCTATGGGCCATTTGGCAGAACGGGAGCATGATTTAGAGCCCCAAATTGGATGGTTATCAAAGCCCAAGCGGGCTAAAGCGGCATTGAAGTTGGTGTTGAGGAATTGGAAAATGAAATACGAATTTCTTGCGAAAAGTGTATTAATTTCGAAAATTCCGGATGACACCACTTTACAGAGGCTCGGGAAATTGAAAGATACCGGTTTCTGATCCGCTACGCTGATGATCTGATCGATATTTGAGTCCGAAATGAATTCGGACTCGCTATGAATTCCACAAAACAGATTCCGTATGGCTACTATTTCCGGATGAGCCCGTTTCCGAGTACGGACAATTCCGGAAGGTTCCGGACAATTTTGAATCTTTGACCTTAGAAGTCCGGTACGCTACCAACTACGGATTCCGGTAATTTACGGAAACTGATGTATAGTTGTTCAAAACGCCTCCAAGATGCTCACATCGTTCCCTTGAAATTACCTCTAAGCTTCCGGTATCGACACGGAAGGGAAGCCATGCTAAGACTCCACGACACTCCTTTGAACGGTCCGGAAAATGCTGGCGAAAGCAGATAAATTCAGAAATCGTCGTTGTCGGCAGCAGCGGCCCGTCAAAGGCGGCAAAACCGCCTGGCCGAGGCGTTGGAAGGGGGGGATGGATGAATAAGCAGCCCGAGAATATCGAATATGGGCGGACAGAGGGACAGCCCAGGACGATAGATAGAGAGATCGACCGGGGAAACAGACAACCCGAGCCAGATATGGAGGAAGGGGGAGGAAAATGGCTTTCGGGAATGTCGAAACGTCTTGTCTGCCTGACTTTTTCAGGCCGCAGCAATCAGGGGGGTCAAGCTTGAGGAAGAAGCCCGACAATTTAAGTAGGTTCGAGTTTCGAAGCCCGGTTCGTACGACTATGGGATTCGTCGTACTGAGTACTGTGTAGTCTTGGGAATTTGAATATACCACAGACCACAAAATCGAAAAAGGCTGCTTAAAGGCAAGGTAGCTTGATTTTTCAAGGCTAGCTTGATATTCTGCTTCGGATGCTTCGTTTTCCGGATGCGGTTACGGTAGCCCGATCACGCTTTCGCGTCTTAGAAGTGACAAATGACAATAGAAAGTCACAATTTCCGCTCTGCAGGGTACGGTAGCTTGGTCAGAATTATAGTACTGTCGCGGAATTCGATCAGGATGACGGTAATTTAGGCGCCAAGTCGGGTACGGTAGGATTACAGTAGGAATTGTGGAGCTACGTGTGCTTGAATAACAGTAAGAATTAATGGAAAGGGATCAGGGTACGCTAGAGTACGCTAGAGTACGGAATAATGCGCCTAAGACCCCGTATTTTTGCGGAGTGAGAATGCGTTAGGTGAAAGTCGGAGCGTATCAATGACCTCTCGACGTGGAAAGCCGAACCCGATGCGGGAGACGAGATGCAGAATGATATGGATGGGACGGAAAGAAAGGGGGGAATATTCGGAAAACCTGAGATAACGGCTTCACATACGCACGGCAAGAGAGAGAGAGCGAGATAGAGCGAGAGAGCGAGAGAGAGAGAGAGAGAGAGAGAGAGAGAGAGAGAGAAACACAACCGTCTCCTGAAATCTCCGAAATAGCCCTCCCGAACCGGGAAGACTACGCGCCACTCCTCCGGAACCTGATGTGCGGATAGGAGCCCGGCGGAAATGAGGGGAAAGGAGGTGAATATGGAATATCCCAAGGGGTAGAAATGCATACCAGAGGCTTTCGCCTCTTTGAGGGTCAATGAGGATCGGGAGATCGCGAATTTGAGAAATAGCAGCCTGAATAAAATGGTTACTCGATGCATGGTTATTTCCCTTTTAAAGGATGAACAGTCATGCGTGCTTAAAAATTAATTTTTCGGAACTTTTCAGTCCCTTTAAAGTCAGAAAACGTAGCTGTCGGGACCTAGGCAAGAAAAACCTCGAACAAAAAAAAAGAAAAATTTAAGTCCTACCAAAAATACTATAGTCCTTGAAACAACGCAGAAGTCATGTATCCCACTACGATAAGGTCAATTTGTTTGTCTTGCCCTGGGTTCGTGCTTTTTGACGGGTTGTCGGCCATCCCATCCATCTGAATTTGAGGGCCAGGATATGGGGATCGGATTCTAATTAATTTTTTTTTGGTGCTGATGGCCGCGTTCATCCGGGTGTTTGGGCAGAGATCTCGGCATACGGGGTAAATCGGTGAATTTTTTGGTCGATCTGTTGGTCTCGCTCACGTTTCTCTCTCTCTCTCTCTCTCTCTCTCTCTCTCTCTCTCTCATCCTCTCTCGCTCTCTCTCTTTCTCTTTCTCTTTCTCTTTCTCTTTCTCTTTGTCTGCCTCCCTATCTTTCTCTCCCACTCTCGCTAATCATCGCTCTCGTTCTTTCACCCCCTCCCGCCCTCTCGCTCACGCTCTCTCTCTCTCTCTCTCTCTCTCTCTCTCTCTCTCTGTCTCTCCCTTGACCCCAGAATAAGCACGATTCATCCTAACGGTCTCGACCCCCATCTGTATCCTACAATCATGCCCAATTCGGTCGTCCGAAAACCCCCAAAAAGACGAAAAGCTAGGCGCGAAAAGGCGTGAGCTGAATCAGCCCCGGCCACCAGCAAATATTTGGATGGGGGGGGGGGCATCGGCGATTCCGAATCGGACGCGTTTATTTTTTGAGGAGGGGATCTGGGCTGGGATTGGAAATCTGGAGATGCAAAGGTATTGCAAGAAAAATGAATTTCAGCCTTAACCTCGACAGCGAAAATCCCGACCTCCAAAATTGGCTGTCGATTTTTCCTCTGTCGGGCATTACTGTCGGGATTATGGCTCCCGGCATTAAAGATGTCGGCGTTTTCCCGTCTCCTTAGAACTAATCTATCAACATATAATTAAAGGATGCCGTTTCCGGCCTGGCTAGCAGAGAAAATTTAGGAATGAAGAAAATCTAGAAATATTTTTTAACCAGAAAATTCAAGCTTCCCAAAAATAGCTAGTAGCAACAAGTGCTAGACGATTTTCGGAGCGGTTGAATCCGAAAAGTATGAAAATAACTGAATAAAGGCCTTGACTCACAGAATGGGCGGCATCTGGCACCATCCATTTAGCCGCCCGGGGCCAAAAATCGTACGTGGTTGGTGGCGCACTTTAGAACAACGGGGGTGAACAGATTGCCCCCAGCCCCCAAATATCTATCTTTCTATGTATTGCGGGTGGACGCCCTTTGCAGATGGCCACCAAACAAATAAATATATTGAGAGAGAGACAGGGAGAGAGAGAGAGAGAGAGAAAGAGAAACGAATACAACAACATGCGAAACATGTGAAATTTGACATTAATAAAGCCAAAATTAGCTGAGCTTTTTGGGCCGAGTTAAGTTAAAAATTTATTCTGCGACTAAGGGCTAAAGAAAGCCAAAAGGTCAAATTAAATCAAATTGAAAATATCAAATTAAGAAAAATTGAAGAGGTTCGAGGTTGGAAAAAAAGCTCAATAAATAACGAGTTTAAAAACCAAAAAAACCCACCGTATTCCAAATCCTCAAAAATCGGCTCGCTGTAGCAGGGCTCGCTGTGGCGCTGTAAACGGAGCACGCGGGGCGCTGCCTAAAGCATCGGATTTTTAGGTGTTTAATAGATATAATAAATAGATACCTTACTAAAAAAGCCAGGACCGAAAGAGAGAGAAAAAGAAAACCGTTACGATCGGTAATTTTCGAAATTTTTTTGCCTTGAAAATTGAGCGAATGCTCTGTTAATGCGTATAGCGTCGTAATATTGCATTTTTAATAAAAGTGGCATAACGAAAACGTCAAAAAAATCGTAGGAAAATCGTCCAAAAACTGAAAAATTGACGTTTTTGAGGTTGAAAAAGAAACTCTAGAAATTTTTTTTTCGCGTATACAATACCATATATAACTTACATTAAACAAGAGGAAATTATAGCTATGAAATCGTTCGAAGATCTAGTGAAAAGCGATAAAATTCATGTTCTTTTAAAACATTAGGTAAATCCGGAGGTAAAGGAAAATCCGAAACCCTAAAAATAAGAATGGTATTAAAGGCCCACGCGAGAAAAGTCCCCACGAAGCTAGGCGCGAATAAGCTGACCGGCCCCCTCAGGGCTACACGGGCCACCCAATTCACGGGCACGCGTGCGGCGCGCGTAAAAAGGGGATGGCTCGTAGTGGTGGCCGGGAACCCCTGCGGGTTGGTGTGGTGGTGGGCCCTAGCCTTGGGCCCCCTCTTTCGCGCACGCGGTATTTGTGCGCGAATAAGGAAGCGATGAGGAGGGGAGGAAAAGGGGGCAGAGACCCCGCCGCTACGGGACCCCTCCCTCACACACACCCAACAACCATGCGCACAACGGGATAATCGAAAGAAATTCACGGGATCGGAGGGGGGATCAAAGAATGTAGATTGGAGGAGAAAATTGTAGTTCTAGGTCGGTTAAAGGGTGGGGGTGATTTTAAAGGTACTGGCAAGGCAAGGTTGAGAGAGATCGAGAGAGCGAGATACAACGTGAGCAAGGAACATACCGCCAGAGTCAGATAGAGAAATCGTCGCGGACGAGATCGTTTTAGAAAGAGAGAGAAAGAGAGAACGAGAGAGAGAGAGTGAGAGAGAGAGATAGAGACAGAGACAGAGGGAGAGGGAGAGAGGGGGATAGTGAGAAAGAGGGAGAGAGAGGTAGGGAGAAAGAGAGAAGGCGAGTGAGTGAGAGGGAAAGGTGTCAATGCACCGGAAAACGCGATGAATCATACATCAAAAAAACTTCCAATAATTGTTTTAAAGGGACCAGGAAGCCGAATTTCAGTAAATTTCCGGGATTAGGGACCGGCAAAAATCGTGATCAGTTCAAACACCGTTTCGTAGTGTTTAGTTCAAAGACAAGAGGAAGACAACATTCAGATATTTCCAGATTTTGGACTTCCGCCAAGCTAGTTACAGTAATCCACCAAAAATATATTCAATTTTCTTAGTTTAGTTACGATTTTTGACGCTACTAAAACGAGGCCACCCCGGCCACCCTGTCAAATTTGCATAAACGATCTCAACGATCAGGTGTAGACAGGCGATGGTCGTATTTTCTGGTAGGTTGAAAGGAATGGCCATGGATAGTCGGATCCCATTCCCACGCTCCAACACCTCAACAACCCCCGCGCCGGATGGCCATTTTCACCCTATTGCACTCTCTCTGTCTTTCTCTCTCTCGTCGGCACCAGGTTTTTATGGAGTTTTTGTGGATTCGGGGAATTTTTTAGGGAATGCGTAGATACAGTATGAATTTGGACAATGGTGGGAAGGGGATGGATTGAGGGAATGTAATGGGGAATTTGGTGCTAGAAATATAAAGAGAAAGACATCAAAAGCGAGAGACAGGGTGAGAGAGAGAGAGCGAGAGAGAGAGAGAGATTGATAGGGAGAAACGCAATAAAAGTTATTTTTTTGCCTTCTCCTACCACTTCTGACTTTTTGATGTTGACGGTCAGTTGGGGGGTGGCAGGTGGTGCCTGGCGGAATGGTACAGACACGGGGGCAACCTTGCCGGACAACAGATGACTAATTGCACCCATCCACAGTCTCTCTCACTGGCTCTCTCTCTCTCTTGCCTCTCTATATCTCTCTCCGCTCTCTCTTCCCCTTACCATCAAAGAACCCGAGTCCCCCCCAAATTGGGCGATAAATCCCCCCGATGGGGTGGGCAAGTCGGTAAATATCCGGAAGAATTGGTGTGTCCGCGGCTTATGGCCTACCGCATTATGTGATCTGGACAATTCTAGGTCAAGACCATTTTAAGATGAAATATAGGCATATTGTTAGTTAATGCAAAACTGTGGCCCGTGCTACCGTACCGCAAAGCTATTTTGTTGAACTGCTGGATTTTAGTAACATACTGTAAAAGATTTGGCTTGTTAGCAAGAGCCAAAACCAATAAGGCAGTAGAAAATGACAGCTTTGTATCGCCTGTATCTTTAAAAAAGGGGAAGGGTCGCAGGGAGAGCGAGAGAGAGCGAGAGAGAGCAAGAGAGAGAGAGAGAGAGAGAGAGAGAGAGAGAGAGAGAGAGAGAGAGAGAGAGAGAGAGAGAGAGAGAGAGAGAGAGCTAGCGAGAGCTACAGAGGGGGAGTTAGCAGCCGAGCGAGTCGCGAGCCTTACTGTAATCTGATTAAGATGATTTTACAAAGTTGAGATCCATTTTTCCGTTTTCGAAAAGGGCTGAACATCTAATCTAGACAAAAATCTCAGAGAAATTGCCGGGGTTTGACCCAATTTTCATATTTTTCAGAGCTTGAGGGTATCGAATCCCACAATCGAAAAATTTTAGGTAATCCGTTTTGCCAAAATCCAGGCCCGCTTCTTTCCTATAATATCTGGTCTGCTGCAACCAGTAGCAGGGGTGGATAAATTGTGGTGAGTCTCCTCGCAGCGTCTTGGCCTTGCAAATGAAATATTCATGCGACTGAAGCCCGGAAGGGGGTAGGAAAAGCCTTGAGCCGAGGTCCCTCTTACCGTGCCGCGTCGCCGGCTCCTCAAAGCGATCGGGAATGGGCAGTGTGCATGCATTGGGTCGTGAATTGGGAGAGGGGACGTTGATGCCCTCGGGGTATATAGCTGAGGAGAGAATTGGTTGGACCGTTTATATGCCATCCGGGGAATGCTCTAGTAGTAGTATTACCATGCCGCCAATGGCATAATGACTACCGGACAAGCGTCCTTTGTTGTCTTCCGTCCACTTGCGAGCTTCGTTTGACAATATTAGGCGGAAATACCTAATTACGGGGGAAGGTAGAGCAATAATAGGAAATTCAGGTGCAAAAATGTAGATATTTTGTAAATAAGTTTTAGTTACATTTAACGATTACTAAAGTGCCGTCACTTTAATTATTTAAATAGTCGAAAATTTATGCATTAACATATAAGTTTTTAACTCGAAGTTTAAATTAAAAATTGTTAACTAAGTAGGGATTTTTGAAACGTCCAAAGAACTAAAAAAGCCAAATCTAACTTAAAATTAAATATTGTCACTTCAATGTTTTTAGAAAATTGCAAAAAATTTTACTAACAGCGAATTTATCAATTATTATAGAAATTACATTACGAAAACGTAGTATTTTAAATTACCGTATATCTAGTATAACTTTTCTAATTTTAAATAGTGTTTACAAAAAATTTTTAAGGAGCATGTGAAAAACTTCTATTTTAAAGCTTGATGGAGTAAAAACTAGTACAAATGATTTGGCAAGAGGCCACTTTCAAATACCCCCTAAGAAATGATAAATCGTATAAGAGCCGGAAGCCTCGAACTTATCCCCTCGATCACAACACTTCATTATCACCCCCGTTATCATTATCAACCTGCTAATCTCACTCTCCAAATTTCCATATTCCCGTAACGGAACGTAACGGAATCTGGGGGAAAATAAGGTCATCTAGTGAAAATGATCCGCCCGGCGAAATGGCAACGATAATGCGCTGAAATGGAAAACGGGGTCACTTTCTTCCAGAGAGAGCAGAATACGGAAATACGAGGATGAAAGTTTAAGTGGCAGGACAAAGCATAGGGGATGAATTTTAATCGCAAAAATTCTGCTGTTCTCTGAACCTAATTTTTCATAGGAGTATCGGAGATCAAAACGATTAGCTATATTGCGGCCGGAGGCAGGGACGCAATTTAAAAACTAGTTTTTACATGAATTTTGTAAAGGATGACCTTATAGAAAATTTATGGGTTTCATTCAAAACCCGGCTAGGTCATTTATTGATTTTCACGTGCTTTCAGATGGATTGAAAATCGGTGAAAACAATTTGTCAGGTCATGGAAATATTTTTTTATTAATGCGCTATAAAAGCTTAAATTCCAATAATAAGTGCTTAGTTTATTGCAAATATAAAAATCAAGCCCGGAATTATGTGGCACTAAAAAGCCCGAAAGGCATCGAAAATGTTCAGCGCTCGAGTTCTCAGCAAAAAAACCTCAAAAAGAATCGATTGAATCAGTAAAATCAACTAAAAGAGATAATAAACAAAACCTAGGCGTTTGCCTTGCTAATCCCTTTAAAATGGCCAGAAATAAATGGACAAATTTGACAAAAATCTGTGAATTTATCCCATAGCGCTGGATTTTGGAGTAAAACCATAATAAACCATGATTTCAAATAGTTATATTCAACGGCTGCCAGTCATTACTTCGAAAATCATTACTTCGAAAATCATTACTTCGAAAGTCATTACTTCGAAAAGTCATTACTTCGAAAGTCATTACTGCGAAAAGTCATTTCTTCGAAAAGTCATTTCTTCGAAAAGTCATTTCTTCGAAAAGCCATTACTTCAAAACGTCATGACTTCGAAAAGCCATTACTGCAAAACGTCATGACTTCGAAACGTCATTACTTCGAAAAATATGCTAATTTGGAATGTTCATATCACGAAATTCATGACACTGACGATAAAACCATTGCGTAGGTACCATATGCCTATTCTATTAAGGCTATTACTGTGTAGAGTTTCGGTCTGTATTAGGATGGTTAGTTACCCCATCTCTACGAATTATTATTTTGTTATAATGATCCTTGCAGTCAATCACTGAAGCATCATCTACTCACCGTTTACCATAACGTAACATCATCGTTTACCTAAAAATGTCCGTGTATGTTTTGATGCTCTCTGAAGTGACATCAGAAAATGTTCGTACTAACCAACTAAAACATCGAAAAATCAGGGTGTAAAGTAAAAATTTGCCGATTTTTTTCATGCGACGTATAAAAAACTCGATCGAATAAACGGACCAATTTTTCGAAGTAATGACGTTTCGAAGTAATGACTTTTCGAAGAAATGACTTTTCGAAGTAATGACTTTTCGAAGTAATGGCTTTTCGAAGAAATGACTTTTCGAAGTAATGAATTTTCGAAGTAATGACTTTCGAAGTGATGGCTTTTCGAAGTAATGACTTTCGAAGTAATGATTTTCGAAGTAATGATTTTCGAAGTAATGACTGGCAGCCATTACTTCGAAAATCATTACTTCGAAAATCATTACTTCGAAAAGTCATTACTTCGAAAAGTCATATCTTCGAAAAGTCATTACTTCGAAACGTCATTACTTCGAAAAACATGCATAGCACGTACGCTAATTGACACCTTTCTGCCTCTATTGGTCCGTTTATTCGAACGAGTTTTTTACACGTCGCATGAAAAAAAATCGGCAAATTTTTACTTTACCCCCAGATTTTTCGATGTTTTAGTTGGTTAGTACGAACATTTTCTGATGTCCCTTCAGAGAGCATCAAAACATACACGGACATTTTTAGGTAAACATCGTGATGCTTCAGTGATTGACTGCAAGGATCATTAGAACAAAATAATAATTCGTAGAGATGGGGTAACTAACCATCCTAATACAGACCGAAACTCTACACAGTAATAGCCTTAATAGAATAGGCATATGGTACCTACGCAATGGTTTTATCGTCAGTGTCATGAATTTCGTGATATCAACATTCCAAATTAGCATATTTTTCGAAGTAATGACGTTTCGAAGTAATGACGTTTCGAAGTAATGGCTTTTCGAAGAAATGACTTTTCGAAGTAATGACTTTTCGAAGAAATGGCTTTTCGAAGAAATGACTTTTCGAAGTAATGACTTTCGAAGAAATGACTTTTCGAAGTAATGACTTTTCGAAGTAATGACTTTCGAACTAATGACTTTCGAAGTAATGATTTTCGAAGTAATGACGTTCACCCATATTCAACACAAGAAACCGATTGAAACCTGTAGTTCTACTAACCCCTTTAATGTGACCGAAAAGCGGTGCTTGAAATCCTTGGTAATCTAGCAAAGACCCTTTGAGAATCCGTGAAAACCATGCAAATCTCCTCCCATGGCCCGACTAGCGGGCCGTTGGTAGGTGTGAAAGGGAGGGGAAGATAAACTTTCAGCGACAGGGCATTCATTTGCATGCAGAGAGACATTTGTCTTGTCTCGCTCGCTCTTTGCGCATCCCGTTTCACTGGTTGGCAGCCGCTGTAATTCGTTGCGGGATCTAGCAAGCGTTCCCCTGGCTTACAGCCCTCGTGGGGCCAACTGGGGGGGACGGATGATTTCTGGCCGGCGAGATTTGGATAATTTGCATAACGGGAGAATGGAATCAAGGAAAAGACGTTCTTATTTTTGCAAAAATGCCAAGTGGATTTTATAAAATTTGTAGGCAGGCTAGCAGAAATTTTTTGAGAAATCCGTCGCAATCATTTAAAAATTGGCATCGTAAAATTACGGCATTAATATAAAAAAAGCCGCTGGTGAGCTAACAGGGTTTCAGGCATGATATTTGTAAAATGGATGCACTAATAGGTGGTATAGTTGGCTAAGTTAGCAGAGTATATTTAGGAGAATTTGATCTTGGTAAGCAAAGAGTCGGCTGCTAATGCATTCAAAGGCAAATCAAAGGGCAATCCAGCAGAGACTCTTTGGGATTACCTGAAAATTCGAAAATGAGGATATGGTGTTGATACACCACTGAAATTCAAGATGACAGGCAATCTTGCAGAGTTTTTAGGGAAAATTCGGTTGCATCCCCTTTAGCAATTTTCCTTTTCTAATTTGCTTTAGTTGGCTAACTTTTAGCTTCATAAACTTCCTTTTATTTAGAAAAAATTCTATATTAAAAGTAGGCTCGAGGAGTTTCTTCAGGGCAAAATAGGCAGTAGAAAAAATACATGGTGATTTAGCGTAGAGCTAACAAAATTAATAAATTTAATGAAGCCATTAATTAAGAAAATTCAGTTCGAAAGCGACAAGTCAGCTGTCAGAGGTATACCTTAAAATCTCGAAAATCTTACCCAAAAATGCCGCGCGGTCCCAGGTAAGTGAAAAGAACGGTACGGGTAGTAATAATAATCCATCCTGTTCCAGTTTCCGGTGTAGCTTTGAGCCAGATTATCGACCGAATAAGAAGAGACTAGCCGGCAAATGGGACAAAAGCCAGCTAGCTCGATGCCCTGGGGGTTGGGGGAGAAGGGGTATTTGTTTGCCTTATAAGGGTGGGTGGTTGACTGACGGACTGTGGGAGACTCACTACGCGGCCATACCATTTGACGGCAAACATGACCCACCCGGTCAATCCGTTAACGGGAAACGAATGGACTCATGGTTCGGCGTGTTATGGAGATTTTCAAGGGACTTGGAAGCTGAGTATCCGCCACTTTCCACCTAGAGATTTTGAGAAACGCAGTTTAAAAAAAACGGTTTTTTTTTGTAACCAGCTGGAGGAGTCTTCTACAAGGGTTCTTTCAGAGTCTCTCTCTTCCAAGGAGCTAGTAAGCCCAGCCCGAGAATCGACCCATTACCTCCACTAAGTCTTGACCGTTTTACTCCAAGACCCGCTGGACGTTCGTTTTTGAGTTTTCTTTTAAAGGGAAAGGCAAGGCATGATTCAGGATTTTTGGATTTTGGTTTTTTTTACCAAAATCCATACCACATTTACGAAATGCATAAATCCACCATCCGCTTCTATTCCTTGCCCGCCCATTTAAATTGGCAAATCTAGGCAATGCAACAGGTCTATTTTCACGTTACCTTAAAACGATGGACTCTTAAAGAATCTCTGCTAGCTTGCCATAGAAACTTTCATTTTCAATTTTAATTTGAATTGCACTTTATTTACGGTTGTTGGCGGCCTAGCAAGACCATTTGAGAAAATTTATGATATGCGGGAATTCTTGAACCTGAAGTATTTTTGGGATTTTGGCGTTTTGCCAAATAATAAATTTAGAGTTTGGTATTTTCTAGGTTATTTGGCCTCGTTTAAGGGTATGATTGATATTTTGCCATTAGTCCTCATTAGTCAGCCCTTAAAAAATCGAAAATGTTCGTAACTCACCACAACTTCATCCGGTTCAGCCCTGACGCTCTTCGACCGGAATCGAATCCCCAGAAAGGGCATCGCAAAGGTCAAGAAATCAGCACAAGTGCGAGGAGCTGCCAATTTTCAATCGACCCCGCTGCGGACTAATTTCGCTGACATGCACACATTGGAGCCGCCCGGAATATTATGTCTCTCGGGGGGCACTGGCATACCTCCTTCGATTTGTTTTCGTGATCCGAACGCGCCAGCTGGCAGAATCCACATTAAATCACTGCAAATCGCGGGGTCGAGGGGTTGCAGGACTGACCTCTGGCATTTGGGAAAATTTTGGAATTTAAAGGGGCGATAACGACAAAAATAGGTTGTAAACGGATGCTGATAGATCAGCCAATTCCGAAATATTTTGCTAGCTTGCCTCTAGGTGACCTGAGCGATTCTCAGGAAGCTTAAAAACTAAGAGTCTCATTTCTTCTCCTTGCTCTCTCTCTCTCTCTCTCTCTCTCTCTCTCTCTCTTTCTCTCTCTCTCTCTCACTTTCTCTCTCTCACTCTCTCCCTCTCTCTCTGTCAATCTCCCTCTCTCTCTCTCGCTCGATATTAGGAATGAGACTCCGGCTGTCGGAGTCGCTTTAAAATACCATCCCTTGCTTTCTCTGGTTGAAGAAACCGAGCGCATGGCCCTCCTCGGTGCTCCTGTCATTCGGGTGGGCCCCAGGGGCCATTCCCAGGCTTCTTGAGTCGACCATGAGGAGGAGGATGAGAAGCACTGAAGAAGAAGACGACTCCCCCTCCCGATTCGACAAAGCCGGCCTCACAATGGGAATACAAGTGGATTGATTGCACAAGCTGCAAACAACACCCCTCACACACCATCCGAGGTATGGAGAGAGAGCGAGAGAGAGAGAGAGAGAGAGAGAGAGAGAGCAACTCAGAAACAAACAAACATGCACACACCCACGAACACACTGTCTTTCTAACCCCCTCGGGGCTTGGTCCAATTCAGATCGTCCGGGGGATTATTGGCGGCCTCGAATTGAGGCCCTGAGGGGCAGGCCGTTGTTTGGAATGGATTGTACTTGCCCTGATTGTCTTCTTTTGCTTCTCATATTTGAAGGAACAAACTTTTCTAATTCGCAAAGTTTTTCATTCTTTATTGCTATATTTGAATAACTTAAAACTGCAAAAATTCAAAAAGTTGTGCTTTCACATACCGAAACTATAACGCGTTTTCTTGATTTTGCGCCAGGCTAGATTATGTCTTTCCACTAGAACCATTAGCTCTTTATAGGATGTTTCATACTTTACACTTTATTTTTCAAAAAAATCGTAAACTTTTTGCATTTTTTCCGGAAAACCGGTTTTATTTTCCAGAATGAAAAGCGCTGATACCGTATTCCTGGCCATACTCCTTCCGATTGTCAGCTCCCTCAACCTTGACGAAGTTCTCGTCGGAGTCGCGGTTCCGCATTACATTGAAGGGGTAAGCTAACGCAAATTTTTGCTACAAGAATCATCGGAACTTCGAAAATAGTTTTTCTAGGTGATGAACGATCGTGGGAATACTGAATGCGGACTGCCCTCTTTCACAAATGCGCTACCACTACAGTATCGCCGGAATTTGCGGCGTGTTTGGGCGAATTTTCCGCTCGGCTCGAAGTCCTGTGCTATGTGAGTAAATTTCTTTGCTTATTATTTTAAAATAGATTTTTAAAAAATTTGAAAATACTAGATTTTTGAAAATTTGTATAAGTTACGACTTGTTGTCACTCTCCCTTTTGGAAAGCTTAGAAGCCCCGAAAATCGACGAATGCTTTTGGCTCTGGATTCACAGCCCTAAAGTTTACCTGTGTTTTGGAGCGAAATGTCGAGACCTAGCCAACAAAAGAAGTCGATTTTTACCCTTCCTACCCCTTTAAGATCCAATTTTTGATAGCAATTTTTCAGGGAACTCCGCCAAACCAAAGCTATCCTCGAAGGCCTTCCTATGGAGATTCGAGAAAAAGCTTTTAAAAATCCCGTAGGGGCCAAGATTTTTTCTTAGAAAATGATATTACTTTCTAGAGATACACCCCGTCAACCGCTGCTCTACTACCCGGCACCCCTTTTTTAGCCTCTTTGACAAGCGAGCAGCAGGAACAATTGACGAAGGTATTTACGGTACCTTACTTCTAATATTTTTAGCTAACTTCGGATGGGCGCATCGAAGAACCGGAAAGGATTGAACTATTGAAGGCCTGGGCTGTGGATCATTTGGAGCCAAAAGCTCAGGCTCGCTTCGAGCAGACGCTACGTTTCTTGACGGCAAAGGCTAGCCGATTTCAGGAGAAGGTATTCGGATAGCGAGCGTTTTCTCTCCCACTCTCTCTCTCTCTCTCTCTCTCTCTCTCTCTCTCTTTCTCTCTGCCTCCTACTTCGATAAAGTTTTCAGTTTCCCGTCACTCTACCAAAAAACCAGGATCAGGTTTTGCTCAGCTTTTGCTAAAATATATGCTTATCTACCCTACACTAAACCTGAAGCTTTAAAATTAGCATAAAGCTCATTTAAAAATAACAACAATTACTTTTTTACTTCTAGAGCATACTTTCAGGTGGCCGCCCTCTCAGCCGAAGCTCGCCTGGCAATTAATCGATTGGAAGACTTGCGCAAGCAAAAGATGGCCGTGATTAATCGATTGTCGTTGAATGCTAAAAAGTGTGTATCGGAAAATACGGATAGGACCTAAATTTTGTGTTAAATAAGCATTGGTTAACTTGATGAAAATTTCTAGGGAACTCGGTGTCATCTGGAAACAGAAATGCAACAGTCCAGATGGCATTGATCCGGACTTGCAGCCGATTGCTTGCTCTTCTGGTGGGAATACTGTTTTTATGTTTTGGATAGGGCGGTATTAAAATACCTTAATAAACAGATTTAACGGTATATATGGAAAAACCTCCATTTAGTAAATTAAATAAGTCGAAGGCTTCCTTAATCGCTATTTTTAGAAACCGAATCAGCTCCGACAACAGCCACAACCCGAACCACGACGACAAAGGCGATGCCCCTTTCGAGTCGCATCGAAATGGTGACTACGGTAGATTTACTTTACATACCTCAAACATTGCTTGTTTTAGACCACTCCGACCTCAACCCAAACGTCCAGTACTGGATTCCCAATACTAATCGAAACCACCCAAAACCCGCTCGAATATTCTACCGTACCCTCGACGATGGTCACCTCCGAGACGACGCAAATTGAAGAGAAAGTCTCTTCGAAATCTGATATTCAGGTAGGAAAAATAGGCTCGCAACCGAAAACCGTAAATTTTAGGTATTCCGGAAAACTTCTTCAATTTATAATATTGTTACGCCTCGGCCGGATGTTGGTGGGAATACGGTAGGTTTATTCTCTTGTAAGAGAGAAGAGAGAGAGAGAGAGAGAGAGAGAGAGATAGATAGAGGGAGAGCAAGAAATCCATTTTAAATCTCAATTTTAGGAACCTCCAACCGGCCCAGCTGTCGTGTCCGCTTCAATGCCCCCTTCCATGTTTGCATCCATGGACCGCGAGCAGTTGTCGGTGATTTTGAGAAGGATTTTCCCGAATTCACATTTTAGGCGATAATATAATCCTGTTTATGAACTTAGTAAAATCGATAATAAAAAATGGTGCTAATGTACTACATTTTTGAAAAATCCAAACTGACTTTTTGAACATTTTGATTTGTATAGTTTTAATTGGAATCAGCAACCCATTGAATTTTCTGCATTTTCTCTATGTATCGCCTGACCAAATACACAGACAATTTATTGCTTCTTTCTTTTTTCGATGTCCTATTATAGCCACGGCCTATCGTAACAAATTTTTCAATGTGGCGGTGGAGGTGGCAATTTCGACGGCGCTTCGGTGTTTCCGCTCCGCCCGCTTCTTTTCCCGTTCCACCTCGTCGTGTAGCATCGTCAGGAAGGACCCGTCGATACCTAAAATCCGCTTTAGAAAATTATATACCATTTCTTGCCTTCAAATATTTGATCACATTTCTGGCAGGCGTCCGTTTTCCTGAGTTTTTGCCATCTGTCCACAACGGTTGAGAGTTGATAACTGGAAAAAAGGGTGGTTCTCAAATATTTTTGTTATTTCTGGAATTATTCTGAACTGTCAACCGAAACTTCGATTTGGTCGAAAATCCTAAATCGAGATTTTCGTAAGCGGAAATTTTCGTTCCCTGAATCCACCGTCACCCCAAATTTTTGTGTAGACCGTTTGCGTCTTCGAATGCAAGCAAACAGCCACCCCCGGCGATGCAATCATTTCCCTTATCACCGCAAAATGGGCTCTCCGTCTTCTGCCAGTGAATTCAGGAGGATATTTCATTGTGCCGTCGCCTTCCAACTCACATTATCGATCGGACGTTTCGCTCCCGATTGAGGCGGCACTGCTGGGTGGCGAGATTCTGCCGCAGTTTCCTAATCTGGGGCGTCGTCTCGACGTAGCCGTGCTGATAAATGGCGAATTGGTTAGCGAAGAAATCGTTGAGAGGGCAATATTAGCCAGTCAAAATGGTCTCGCTGGTTTTATGGAGGCATGGAAGGATGGAGCGAGGTGGAAAATTTGCAGGATATAGAGGAGAAGCAGGAGAGAAGGAGATAGAAAGCGAGAGACGGAGCAAGAGCGGAGTGAACGTGAGAGAAAAAGGAATTGAAACCGAATTTCGGAAATTTCGAACTCGTAGGATGCAGGATAGCGCAGCGAACGGGAACACTTTATGGCGAATGCATGCAAATTAGGTAACAGCCGAGGAAGAATAGAGAGCGAGAGAGAGAGAGAGAGAGCGAGAGAGAGAGAGAGGGAGAGAAAGAGAGAGAGAAGCGAGAAAGGGACTGGTGAAACCATTAGGAGAAGTTTATGTGTATGTAAATTAGGAGAAAGAGCTAGGCAAGTGGAGTGAAAGAATGATATGACGAGAGAGGGAGAGAGAGCGGGAGAGAGAGAGAGAGAGAGAGAGAGAGCAACCGAGCAAAAGCTTGATAAAACCAACCGGTGAATCGTCCATAATATCCACCAACACATTCGCCTCGGCCAAATATTTTGGCGGCCGCCCGCTTGGTCTCACTTTTGCCTTTGGTCGTACTGGAGATGCGACCTCAGACTGTGGCGTTACCGGTTTTTCTTTTATTTCTGGAAAAACTAAATTAATCTTTGTCCGACAAATTACGAAAGAATACACTTAGTCACCACTTTACTTTTGTTTGGTCTCGTAGCGAGTGTGTTTGCTGACAGCGCACAGAGCATGTTTCGCCACTAGCAGCTGGGATGGCCCGGGTTTTTATTGGTATCATTAAAGCAAGAAAGTACTAAGCGCTGAAGAATATTCTTTCTTTAAAAGGTTGAAACAAAGAGGAATATTATCAGATTCATAGCTCACGACTCACCTAACTTCGGAAGATTCAACGACCTGACGCTCTGCGGACTAGAGTTTTGCGAGGAAGGAATATTGAGCGGGGCTGTCAAAGGTATAAGATGCTGAGCAAAAAGGGCATGTAGCTGCTTCAAAGTCTCCAGATCCACGCCAGGGCTTGCCATAGGTGTACTAGCAGCAGAAGAGCTGGATGCTTGTGAAGTGGGATCTTGCAGCGGGGTAAATGACGTGGGTACAGTGAGGGTGCTTCCAAAAATTATCGGCTTCGGTGCTGTGTTCATGTCTGAAAGTTTTGTATATGAAATCAACGGCGTATACACTTGAATAAGAGCAGAAACAGTAGCATTCAAAAGTTGCTTAAAGAAAAATGGCAGAATAACGGAATTGGACAAAATTCCGATATTGTAAGCGACGACAAACGGAGAGGTCGGAGCCGAAAAGCCAGTAAAAAAGCTGTTAGAGAGAGGGAGAGGGGGAGGAGGCGAGAGAGAGCGCGAGATGGAGAGATAGATAGTGTAATCAAGAAACAAGGACAGAAACAAAACCTAAATTTCAAAATTGAATTGCGTTCAAGCGCAAATTTTCTTCGTGAGGCTTTGAAAAAGCGACAAATAAATTTTGGATTGCAGTGCCGTAGAAATAGTTGACAAAACAAAACCAGAAACCTACAATACGCAGCATAAAAGGAAAGGGCTCAACAAGAAACAATTTAAATATAGCTTTCGTTTTTCGATGAGCTGCCATCAAAAATTGTTTAAAAATTCAGCTAATAAACGGGAATCCGCCTTCACCTCGTGATCCAGACCATTCGATTCCAGAAATTTTTATTACACCAATTTATTCCAAAAATAGAATGTCATCATCTTACCCCCACGATTTCCTTACTCAACTCTCGCAATCCCCCGAGCCGAAAAACGGATCGATGCCAATCTATTTGAGATGGAGGGTAGGGAAAGCAACACACATAGGGCACGACAGGGCAGCAGCAAACGGGAGAAGGGGTTGAAGACAGTATTAGCCGCGGTGTGTCTGTTTCTATCGGTCTGTCTGTCTGCCCGTCTGTTTGTCCGTTTGTGCTGTGCCGTCGTGTCTCCGTTTAACTGTGTAAGGAAAGATAAGAGGGGTGGCCCCGGCTGGAGATGTCTTTTCACTCCCTGATTTCGCCGCTCTCTCGTTTCGCTAGGGTTTTCTGCCCCTCGAGATTTCTCCATGTTTCCCCGGGGTTTCTCCCGCTCGGGTTTTCTCGGCCCAGCCCCCTTGCCTGCGATCTGCGGAATATAAAAACGTCTTTGTCTGGGCGGAGCCGCCGAGCAGCCCCGATCGAGAGCAAAGTGCTCAAAGGCAGATCGATTGGCGGGGCGAACGAGCATTGGGTGGGAAGAGGAGGGGCACTTGGCTTTCGCGATCAAATGCCAGAAAAACCCTTTGGGGAGCCGTTGTACGCACGAAAACGCGACCGAAAATCTGGCGACATTTTATTCAAACAGAACGGGCGCGGAATTGTATTAGCAAAGAGTATTTGGGCCGGTTAAAGTTTTTGTGATTACGGGTAGGCGAATTCCATTAAGGAAGGGTATCTAGCCGACATTTACACCTCACTATACGGCAATTTTCTAAAGGGACGCGCAAGGCAAGCTTGTGGATTTTTGGCTGGAGCTTCCGAAGATTTGGCGGAACCCGCGATACGTAACGCCGTGCAAGACACAACGACGTTGTATCTTCGTAAGTTGTCTAACGAGCTGACGGTTCCTTCAATGTGAAGCAGGAGATACGATATGGCATACCGTAGCGGGTTTGTAAGTTCTCAAAGTTTAGGCATTTTCAAACCATCGAATAACAGAAATTCGGTAGTTGCTTTCCTAGCAACGTAAAATTAAAAAAGGAGGGCAACACCCACACCGCGCCTTTATGCTGCTAAATAAACTGGTATGCGCCAATTTAAGGTTCGGACTCTGACTTCTGACCTTCCGAAGTTGCAAGATCGAATAACCATGTAGCAACATGAGCACAAACTGGCAAGGTCCCAACCGGCTAAAACGGGTCACGTTAAAAAGCGCAGCGCCCAGATTCTGAAGCACCCAAAAAATGGCAAAAAGGAAATGAGAAAATGGGCGGGGTTTTGATAGCGAAATCGCCCTTCAATTAAGCCGCAGAATTCTGCATAAATTATTTTTGAACCTTTTTGGATGGCTGCGGGAGCATCCTTATCCCTTCCGGCTTTATTCTCCCTTCCTTTGTGAATTGGCCATTCTTGGATCCCAGAGAATGTCAAAAGTTTACCATTTGAATTATCAGCTTCGAAGTTAAGTCTTGTGATCCCATGTGGCCTGCACCTGTGCCCACTCGTAGAATTACAGCACACAAAACGCCATTTTAATTTCTTTAAATTATTATGAGTCACAGAACTGTTATCAGCGCTGAACCTGTCGCCTCCGAGTAGCCAAAATGATTCTGGAAGGGATTACTCAACCCATTTCCGCATTTTCTGAACGGCCACAATGTCTATTTCTATCACTGGGATTGAGGATATCCAGAAGGTAACCGTATTTTTAAGGCAACGAGTTTAGAATGAAATTTATAGAGTGCACTCGAGATTTCGAACAAGACCTCGGCGTTGTTGGAGGAGTTAACAAAGACGGCAGAAGTTGTAAGTTGGCAGAATAGACGACATTAATTCGTTAAATGTATCTCATTTTTATCGTTAAACCAGCTTAATCTTAAAGAGATGAGGACGGCATCTGTTGAACCCCCCTTGGGGAAGGGGGGTTCAACAGGTCCCGCGGCGAGAGAGGGCGCCCAGGGGAGAGGCGCAGAGACATCTTCTTTCCCTCGCGTAATCGATTGACTTATGCCGCCCCTATCCCTTTAAGTCGCAGTTGCTGGACGATTGTTAATTTGCTAATCAGTTACGCAACTGAATTCCACAAATAATATGTAATTTTCCAACGCAAAAATATGAAGCTAGGATTAGTACGACGGCGTTAAACTTTGAGCTTTCCGCAACGCCGGATACCCAGCGAATCTTTGCAACGCGTAACCGGTTGCCAAGTTTTAAATGGTGCGTCAAATCTATGGGAACAGTACTTTCTTTAAGATACTATCCAACTTTTTAGCTAAATGAACACATCCTCCTCAACATCACCGGTGAGTTGACTGGATTCCTCGACTCGGCCAATGAGTCGGCGATTGCATTTTCAGAACTGGTACGATTTTTGTATAAACATTGACAGAAAACGTAGGCTGAATCCATCGGTCTTTCCACTGATGTCCTGGTATCAAGAATCGATTCCTTACTGTTCTGGATCACATGGATTTTGATCCCGTTCTCCGCCCTTGTTCTATTGGCGCTTGCCGTTTGCCTGGTTTCCTATGGAGTTAGCAAGCTACGAGGAGCGTCAAGTCAGTTGTACCTTTAAAGTTTTTAAGATCTCGTTGCTCTTTAGAGCCCGTCACATTGCCTCGGAGCTACGATGAAATGCCGATGCTGCCCGGGACGAAACGGCCCAGAAATTTTTGAGATGGCATGACAATTTTCAAACGCCTTTCAAGCTTTTTAATAATTTCAAGATTTTTTGGACCTATTGGGTGCTTTATCTTCTGTGAATTAATAAAACAGCTCTCAAACTCGGTTTACAATTGAAAATACACTCAAATTTCCGTACGTTTAAATTATAAACTTTCAAGTGTGGCGATTGATGGAACGAAACTAGTTAATGCTCGTCACAACTTTATTCACAACAGCTGGCATCAATTTTGAATCGCACGAAATAACTAGGCGCGGGGTTCGTTTTTCACAACACGAAATAAAGATAATGGGTCATAGAGATCGAATTCAAATCGAAAAATCATAGTGCTGGAAAGATAGAAAATTAGTAGAATTAAGCATTGATTATTTCTTGAACTTCGGCGGCAGTCTTTCGGTCGATCACCACCGAAACCATCGTCAGCATCGCCATGATTTTTTGTTGATAGTCGTCGGCTTGCTGGAAGTGATAGATCTCCGTGTGATTTTTTGAACCTGTCATTCGATAGAGCATCAAAAAATATACTAAGAGTTTTAATTTCATCTAAAAATAAAGTTGCGAACCTTCTGAACCTTAGCCCTGAGCTTCTGATTTTCCTGCTCGGCTCTGATGACGTCCGAGCGTAAGGAAGCAATTTCCAGGTCTTGATGGACTCCCTAAATGGCAAGATTTTTATTAACTGATGAAAAATAAGAAATTAACTCAATACATCTCAGAAAAAAGCTTACCTTCAATAAGTCGTCAAGCTGATTCTGAAGTGTAGGCTCGGGCGGTGACGGACAAGGAACTACAGGCAAAGTCCCGGAATCGTAGGGTTCCGGCGCATATTGGGGTACCGTGTATTGGGCCACTTCGTACTGCGGCCCCGCATACTGTGGCTCCACGAACTGCGGCCCGTAAGATGCCTCGTTTTGCATCATCATCTAGATTTACCCAAGATAAAATTATCAGTACTCCAAGTCCCTGAATATATTCCGGAAACCCACCTCGTCTTGAGCTCCCAGCATCTGATGTTCTATCAGCCAGTGCTCATCGAAGACGCTGAAATATTTGAAATCGACTGAAACCAAGGTTCGCCTACCGCTTACAACTCTCCGGTTTTCTTTTCACATTGGCGTAGATCTTCTTGATCTGATCCAGGTCAAGCTGGCCGAGTTCATCGGCGTACCTGGAGTTTGTCTACAAAAATAGGATGTTGAAAATCTGGAAAAAACCTTGTCCGTGATATGTTGCCACATCGAAAGTCGCTCCGCGTTGCTGCATCGACTTCGAGAGTTTAGCCTTGAAAATCAAAGGCTACTTCACGTTAGAAAAAAAATACATTACTGCCGCGGCGTCTTCATCTCCCAGCCGTTTCAGCCAATGCTTGGCCAGCGAAAAGACAACGGCAACGCGCTGCTTTCTAAAGAAACCTAATCCCTTATTTCTTCGGCCCTTGCTAGATTATGTTAGAAATTTTCTATGTTTTTTAAAAATTTCTTTGGGAAGAAAGTACATTATTATTAGAAAATGGAATAAAATAAACAACCTCAACTGAAGCCGCAGCTTCCGATCGGATCGATGGCCCTCCATCTTGGCTGTGAATGAAAGAGCGCGAGGAGGAGCCGGTGGGTGGGCACATCGAAGGCTCGTGATCGGGGCACCTACCCAGCCGGGCTCTCAAAAAACATCGATATTCCAATCCGGGCCCACAAGCAGGGCAGCATAGGCAATGAGAAATGCAGATTCACCGGGCACCAGGGCGCTAGGGTATTGCACTTGGCAAAATCGATCCCAATGTGGTGTTGCTCAGAAAATTTGAAAACAGGGTGGAGCTGCGCGTCTGAAAAATATGAGAAATCCCGTAAAGCGCGAGCTCTACGAAGTTAGGTGTTAGGTGCAAGGTGTAGGTGTTTTGCATGTTGGCAGGCATCTGATTTTCAGGAGCGCATAGTTGAAAAGGCAATTACGAGCGCGTAACAGAGCCTGGTTTACGAGATTTGAAGTTTCAAATCGGCTTGTCGTGCAGGGGACTTAATCAATCTTTTCACGAGATTCGTATTTATTTTCTGATTAGCTTATTATTATAATTTATTTATTTATCATCGAAATGCGTACATTGCTTCTCACCGTGTGTTTTCAGAAAATTTATACTTGCACCATTTGGTGGGGCCAAGCAGTTGGTCCAATATCGCTAAAGCATGCAGCTGACAGCTCGGCTAGTCGAAAGCAGGATTGCGCAGGGTCACCTGGGTCTCCCATGGATGTTCTCTAAACGTCCGACAGGTTTTCCGAGCTTTCAGACCTGGGTTAACATGATGATTTTTGCATGTTGTCCGTGGAGGTCTTTTATAGGATTTTCTGTAGCAAGATCAGCCCTAGTCATCCACACGCCCGCAAAAAAAAAAACAGGATCTCGATTTCGCCGGGGAACCTCTATCGAAAACCCTCTATTCATATGTGGCACTCGCGTCCCACATACTCGACACTCTCTACCCCTGAGGTAGTTTTGAGTGCCATCTCCTTTCTCGACACCACCCACGTAAATAGGTGTATTTCGGAGTCGCAAATTGGGGGCGTTGGCCTCGACTCCGGTCGATTACCGGCTTTGTTGTTTTTCCTCTCGTGGCAACTCGAGAGTGGGGGACGCCCATTTCTTGGCTGGTATTTTTCATGGTTCTCTCTCTCTCTCTCGCCATTCAAAATCCTTGCGCGCTGTTTTTGGCCGCGGATATTGATCAGATGACGGATTATGCTATGTTTTCTCATGATTTGCCAGGAATTCGTTCAGGTTTATAAGTGTTATTAATGCTATTATTAGCATTGAAAATAAATTGTCCAATTATTAACGCTGACGGTTTCTAAGAAGTCTTGTTTGGCTTTTTGTTTACCCTTAACATTTTTTTGCTTTTTCTGGCATTTTGGAATTTACGGAGGATTCAGGGAGTTTCGTTTCAGATGATTTTCCACTTCCTACTGCTTGTCCTCACACAAGCCTCTCCGCTTCCAGAAAATCCAGCGCGCCAAAAGCGCGACCTGGATTTGGGCTTGAGTAAGTCATAAATTGAAAACCACCAGCTCATTTATCTTTTTTTCAGAAATGAAAGGACCGCTGGAAATCACATTTAACGAAAAGGACTCGATAATCCAAAAATTCCTATCTGAAATCGGGGAAGCGCTGACCGACTTTCGGCAAAACATGACTGATTTTACGAATATGGATGCGAAGGTAATAAAGCTTTTTAACTATGTTTAAGCTCTTAGAACTTCTAAGACACTGACTTTCAGCCAGAACCGCTTTTTGACAAAATCCCACCGATGTTCCTGTGCGATTTTTGCAAGGCGACGATCAACAAGTTGAAGCAGCAACAACGGGCAGATGGGGCTGATTTTGAAAAAGTACAGTTAATAATATTCCAGTTATGTTCTTTTTAGAAGCAAAAAGAAGAGTGCGCAAATGCTAGCAAGGACGATCAACAAAAATGTGGGCTGATCAATCAGGTAGAAAAATTTCGAAGTAGGCTTTCCAAGGTTAGGATCTTATAAACACTGATCTATTTATCTAATTAAACCGGCAAGATCTCAATTTACGTGTTAGATACGCTACCCTTTCTACTCTTTTAGGTGAACCTCAACCGACTACAAACCGATCCCGTCGAGACAATTTGCATCGAGGAGAAGCTCTGTTCGCCAGGGTCGATTGACGTTACAGAAGTAGAGGACGATATTTTTGCCGTAGAGAAGGCTAACGACACAGTTTCTGATGGTGGCCCTTATTAATTGCAACGCTTGTTAATCCTAATTCTAATGGTGCTATTTCCATTCATTTGATCTTATGCCTAACCGATTATTTCCTCACCTTACGGTCTCTTCTCTTTTTCTGATACTGTTTAAAACGTTGCGGTCTCTTTTTCTTATTGTCTCATTTCATATACCTTCTTAGTTCGATAAATCCTACTGACAATTCAGACTAATCGCTCCGAAAATAACAATTAGCACAACTATCAGAATTTGACCTGTATCCGAAACATCTAATCTCGCAAAAAGCAACTAATTGAAAACCATCTTTCGAGGTTATAACTTTGTGACTTTTAAATTAAAGGTATAGTTAATGGCATGACATTAACATTTTGAGAATATGAGACATACCAATCAACTGCTTTTAAGACCTAATTTTATGTGTCTCATAATCTCAATCTGTTGATGGCATGCAACCAGGATTGCAGTTACCCACAATTTTTCCAATGCCATTCTAATCCTGCTAATCCACAACAATTTCCAAACACTAAAATATTAAATCTAAACCAATTTTAGGCCAAGAAAATAATCGCTCTCCTCAACCGAGACCCGAGCAAAGGCAGGCTAATCGAATTGTATTTTTCAGTTTTTCTAGGTCCCCGCCATTTCAACGCTGTCGCCGATATTCCCGTGGGTTTTCAGATGATTGTCGGGTGACTTTTAATCGTAATAAATTTATTCCGAGACTGTACATACATAATAATAAAATAAAACAACAGACACGACTTGGATGCGGCGAGATACGGTTTTTGGGTAGCGGGTACACGAAGCGGCGCGCGGCTTGGATGGGGTCAGGGGTCCCGTATGCGATCGACTACAAGCTTTAAAAACATACTACAAAATATGAACTACAGACAATAAAACGGCAATAAAACGTTGGCACGACTAGGGTTTGGAAGGGAGATCAATTTTTGGCACTCACATGAACTCGCGGTGGAATATGACGGTCCAAGCTATAAGCTACGAATTTTCAGGGGTAAGGCACATTTTGGTGGGTCGGGAGAGAATATAGAACAAAAAGCAAGGTACTATACTATTACAAGACATAGAATTGATGTAAATGCGTAAAAACCGGAAAAATTCACTCGATGCCACCCTGTATCCGGTGCCACATGCAGACGGGCAGGCTGTGTTTGCGCACCATCTAAAGCGATGATTTTAACCTTACTTTGAGAGATTTTCAGAGCGAAATTGTTTCGATGGATTCCTATGAATGCTCCAGACATTATATATAATTTTGTAGGTTATTAATACATACCTGGAGCCAGTGCGATTGGCCGGTACCTCCCGAGAGCCGCCCAATAACGCAGTGGCCGATAGAGACCGGACCGTCGGTCGAGTTGTCAAAGACCTTAAATAGATGGACATTAGGATCTACTCTATTAATTCTTATGATCCTTTTAAAATCTTTATGTATCGTACTACAATACCTCAATGACAATATGCGCCTTGTCAAGCTTCGTGGGTGGCACATGGAAGAGGAATGACTCGGAAAAGGCGGCGTCTCCGGAAGTCGAAGACAAGGACGAGGAGACAGAAGAAGAAGATGGTTTCGCGGAGCTGCAAATAGATAAAAGTTGATTTCATGTAATCTTCGTACTCGATAGATGACGTGATTCCCACGGACGGGTCGACAGTTGTCTGCTTCTGCTCTACCAAGCGTCGACCGTCGAAAAGCATGATTCGGGCGAAAGGGGCTTAAATATAGTCATTTTATCCATGTATTAAATTAAAATAATAAGTTCATGGAATCCACTTCAGTCCGAAAAACATACAAGTATTATACGGCAGCATTCTCGCCTTCTTGACCGTCACCGTCACGAATTGGACGAGTGGAGCGTATGTGAGAATGATAAGGAGTTCGCGGCTGGTGTACGCGTTCTGGAACATCGAAATTTAGCTACATTAACATCCTATAACCGTACGCAAGATCATAAAACTTCAAAAAATACCTTGTTGGCATTGTAGGCCATTTGGAACTCGAGCTCGTCGTGCTCGTTTGAAGTACGCGCGAGACGTTCGGGTAGCGCTTCTTCTTCGGCCTAAAACAATCTGGTTTTAGCGTCTCATGATAAAACTCGAGTTGAAGACAAGGTACTACAACGTCCTAAAACGCACCTGAAGCACCGTATCCTCGAAATCACACTCAAAGAACGTTCGATCAGCTGGATCCTCGTTTGCCAAGAATTTGGTAAGCGCGTCCTTGTGCGGGGCCACCTTTTCTTCTTTTAGTTCTGAAACATGATATTCAAATTCCCAGATTAAGTATATTTGCAAACTTGAAAACTCATTAGTTTTTCGGAAACTTTTTTTTCTTTCGGAAACCCCTTGCAAAATCCCCCGAAATCCTCTAAAACCTTACCTCCATGCCTATCACCCCATTCTCGGTGTTCATGTTTGGCTGGTCGACCATGCTTTGTGCCATTTGGCCGCGGATCCCTAAAGTTACGGTAGTTAACCCGAATTTCCAAATACCTATGCGTCCTCGAGGCTCTCGCCGCAGGAGCGGGCTGGTTTTTTCCGGCCTTGTTGAAGTTCTTCGGGCCCCATCCGGATGACGGGTCGGTTCCGGCCTGGGAGGCTTGCTAAATGGCACCCTTGTACCGCAACGAAGACTTTTAATACCGGCTTGTGTAGTTGGACAGCCTTGTGGGGGAGGTTGACGAACGATTGGTACTCGAAGAAGTGCTTGGCGATGAAGTTCATTCCCTAAAAATTTGACGATATTTTGGGGTTATCAGGGTTACGGTGTTACTTTTATAATTAGCTGGTTTTATTTTTAAGATCTTTGTCATTATTTTTATGACGCAAAAATTTACAGACGTTGCAGTCAGGCATGGACACAATTCTATTTCTCTCTCTCACTCTCTCGCTCTCACTCTTTCTCTCTCTCGCTGGCTGGCTGAAGAGGCATGAAAGTTCTATTTTCTTCCGACCCCCTCAACGCACTAATGAATGCGGACGGGTGCGTGGATTTTGAAAAGCCGCTCCCCCTTTTTCCAACAATAGAAGCATTTTCAATTATTCATCATGTCTAAAACGGACGTGTGGCTGGGGTTCTAGCAGTTTTTTGTGGACACCTTTTCGAGTTTCATGTCGTAATCAGTACGATTTAGTGAGTGACGGTAAACTATAGATTTTGCAAACCACTTCTTCCACTGACTCGATGGTCACTACCGCGAGGATCTTCTTCACTGCGAGACGGGGTGAGGGATAGGGAGTGACGGACGGGTCGCCGGGGTTGAGGGGCATCCCGGGTATGTTTCTTAGGCCTCCACCAGAATACTGATGACAGGGAGGAGACCATACAGCTTGACTCTTCCATTACGGTCGGAGTGGCTGTATGGCTGTCATTAGGCCATGAACAGGTAAAGATCAGGAGCGCGAGACAGAGAGAGAGAGAGAGAGAGAGAGAGAGAGAGAGAGCAAGAGAGAAATCGAAGGTCTGAATTTTTGGAAACTCGATCGTGAGATCGGCAGAAGCCGAGAGAGGCAGGGACAGAGCGCGATACAGACAGAGATAGCTAGACAGAGAGAAAAATAGAGCGGGAGGAGAGAGAGAGAGAGAGAGAGAGAGAGAGAGCGAGAGCGAGAGGGTGAGCGAGTGGGAGATATCTTGCTTTATAACCAAAGAGCTAGAGGTAGAGCAAAAGAAAAAATTTGCGCTGTCGCGCTCCCTTGAAAACACATCAGAAACCCAGATTTTCGAGGCAAAAAACCAACAAAAATTAATAGCCCCGAAAGCCGAATGTGAAACGGTGGTAGCTGGTTGCTGAGTGTTGGTTCAGCCCAAAAGAAGGGGAAGGAGGCAAACGATCCATTATTCTTCGAACGACATGGCCACACATCTCCTTGGGCCCTTCTATAGACTCTCCCCCGCCGCTACACGACAATCTGCCGAAAGCCTGCCCGGCGGTGCCATTTTTGGGCTCCCCCCGCATTCCGACATTGGCCTTCTTTCCCCGGGCGGCTAGCGGAATTTCCCGCGCCATAAGCCGTGGCGTGTTGAAAGGCAAGAGTTTGGCGGCGCGGCGTTGGATTAGGGTGTTTATTTTAGAGGCCGAAATTGGTTTGAAAACTAGGGAAAAATGACTTTTCATAACTTAAAAAATTTCTAAAAACCCTAAACAATCAAAACTAAAACTTCGAGCAGAAAAGACCAATATATAACTTCTTGGTTAAATAAATTATTAGCTACTTTTAAAGGTTTCAGAAATCTTCAAAAACCAGAACAAGCTGCTAAAAATAAAATTTTAACGTGTTTTAAAATCATACAAAGATTCAGGAGCGGTATGTTGGTAGTCCAATTGTTGTAAAACTTCAAAAAATTCATGAATATGGCTCTAAAAATAGTAGTTTTCAACTGGAAAGAACGAAAGCATTTGTTAGGACATTGAAGCTTTTCAGCTTGGAATTTTTGAAGTTTTCGAAGCCTAGAACCCTTCAAAACCGTGTTAAAAACAGCTGTCTGGGTGGGCTAGCGTATGGAAGCGGAGCAGCGTAAACCGGGGGTTGCTGCTAGAGGCTGGGAAAGCGGGTAGTCGATGAATATTTTAGACAAACGACGACGCCTCCGAGACGCTCCCCCCTAACAGCCCACAACGCTGCCCAAGGAAGGGCCAAAAAAAGCCCTCTTTTTTAATCCTAGTGCTCTGCAAAGCCGTTATGAGCCGGGTGATGGAAATTAAAGACGGTCCTGTGGCGCGCGAAGTTCCATTCTCGATTGAGTTTTTTGAGCTCGAGGTTATTTATGGCTTCGAAGGGAAGCTAGCAGAGGTTGTGAAGGAATCCTAACGGAAAAAAGAGCAAGCTGGCAGAGATTCGTTGCACATTTTTTTGCGGAAATTATGCACTGGATAATAAAAGATACTAAAAGTGTCACGAAAACTTGGTTATAAAGAACAGGCAAGCTAGCAGAGATCACTTAGAAACTTCATAAAAATTCCTCGATATCATTAATGCGCAAATCAGCCAGGATACGGCTAGGAAACTAGCGGCAACCTTAAAAATGCCTTCCCTTTTCCGCCATTGCTGCAAAAAAAACCCATGAAAAATTCACCACATCCAAAAAATTCCAGGGTAAGTGATGCTAGGGTTACGGTAGCTCAAGTTCTGAGTTTTTAAGGATTTTTCAAAAAACTAATTATTAAATTCTTCAAAGTACCGCCTTCTGGAGCCCCAGTTTAAAGCGAAAATGGCAATTTGTTGGAAAAACAACCAAGAGTCGTCATTTTTTCCAGGGATGGAAATCGAGAAGCTTTCCGGGCAGCGGGGGAGGAGATGGAAAAGGAGAAGGAGCAGCAGCACCGACCCCGGGGTCTCAAGCAAACTTCGTTATGGTGTTGGGCGGTCGGCAGAAGGCCGTCCTCCCCCAATTTCCCTTTGAGTCAGAGAAAAAACCGGAGACGCAGAATCCGCTCGCTGGGGGCAAGTTTTGAGAGACCCGGATGCGCTTCTCCCCCCTCTGGGGGTGTCGCCTCCAATCAAAACCATTGAATTTGGGATGGGGCGCTGGGCTTCTCCCTTTCCGGTGGTGTGCGGGTTCGGTCGCAAAGTTGATTTCGGCCCGAGGCTGTGTTTGGAGCCCGGTTCGCGGGGGAAACGTGATTGTTTCGGCGCGAGGAATTCGAGGTGTGCAAATAAAAAAAGGAGCAAGAGGCTAGGGTAAGGCTAGAAAGTGGTGCAAATTCCTTAAGGATCTCTGCTAGTACCCCTTGTTAATCATTTTTACTACTGAATCTAGCCGCTTAAACAGCCGATAAAAGGTTTCTGCCTATGAATCCCTGCTAACATGCCCTTTTTATTCTTTAGAATCCTCGGCTCTGAATTTTGCCCTGTTCAGTGATGATCTGCTGGTTCTTTGGTCTACGTTTTAGAACACGGAACCACCAAATTTTCTCCATGAATCCTTGCTAGCATGCCTCAAAAAGCGCCCTACAAAACGCAACGCAACACGCTGTTGTAAAAAGGGCATAGCGGATTACGCGATCGAAAGGCAACGTCTTGCACGATGATTGTTGCTTTTAGGAGAATGAGGCTGTTAAAGTATACTAGAAAGTCAAGGCCGATTCCCACTTCATAAAACCCGAAAAACGGCTGCCCGGCCAAGCCCATTTGGATGATAGATCTATTTGGCTTTCAGAGCCGGGGGCATGACATCCAACTCTCAAGGGGGTCGAGTCGGATGATGGGCTCCGGCAGTTCGCGAGTTTTTGACCCCGGAAGAGGGGCCTCCTTTTTTGATCTGATGATGTTGGCTGATAGTCCACAATGGGGCTGCTACTTCCGTATGCATGTGTACGCTAGAGTACTCGGCACGACATTGGGAGTGAGGCGTAATTTTCGAATAGCTTTCTGATGTGAGTGACTGACAGACGGATTCTGATGTAAAAACGCATTTTTTACCTAATGAAGAATCTTAGGCACGTTGCGTGCGCGGCGCGGCCGCTGCTGTGCCTACACGCAACGCGCACGCGACGCTCAAACAGACTTTTAGGCACCTTTAAGACCCAAAAAACCACAAAAACCAACCTCTGGACTCGGCGGCTCGTCCAAGTTGAGTCGATTCAGGTAGGCGCCAAGTCGCTCGGAGATGTGCAGCAGTGAGAGCTCGGTTTGGGCCGTCGACGATACGCTTTTTGAGTGGTCCGAGCCGGAGCCCCTGAAAAAAATAGCACTGACTTTTTATTTTCTGGGGTCCGAACTCGAGTCTAGGATTTAGAAATGCAGCGGGACTCCGTAAGCGCGTCGCGGCTGCCTTGCGGCCTCATTTTGTCTGGTACTTTTCTAGCTTTTTGTAGGAACATGCAACGGACAGTACGCCGGCTCTCTCTCTCTCTCTCTCTCACTCTCGCTCTGTCCTCACCTGGAGCTCTGTTCCCGGTCCTCGTCAAGATCTTTCGGCAACCCGAGTGAAAAGTTCGACGGCGACTCACAGACCTCTTCCGAGCATTCCGGGTCGACCTCTGAAAAACGTCTGGGTTAGGCACAAACGGAAGCGCTTTTTCGAGGGAACACCACATGGATGCTTCAGCGTTTGAAAGGAACCCGACAAATTGGGTTCGCCTGGTCGGCTGGGTGGTCAATAGATTTTTTTCTGAGAATCGGTTTTTGAAGCTGGGTTCGAGGTTGTTATGGCTAAAGGGGATGGGAAGAGTGGGAAAAACATGAAAACAAAAAAAATGCAGGGTTTAAAATCAGATAAATTCCAAGACCGCGGAAAAATCCTACGGTAGCTAAATCCTACACAAAAAAAATGTCGCAGCCTCTCTCTCTAGCTCTCTCGCTCTTTCTCTCTCGCTCCGTCTCTCTCTCACTCTTGCTTTCTCACTATGTCTCTGTCACTCTCTCGCACTCTTTCTCTCTCTCGTTCTCTCTCCCGTCCTCTCTCTCGCCTAAATTACGATCCGCTGCTCCAAACTTAATATTAAAACCGGAAACTATAAGCAACCCACTCCCCACCCAGATGTTGTCAGAAAAATAAGTTCCATCCCAACTTGACGACTGGGTTTTGGTCGGCTTCTGCCCCCGGTGGGACCCGCGTATTCCTCAAAAGGCTAAGCCTCGACCGCAAGTTCGGGAGCCAGACCCTAGGGCCACCCCTTAATCTGCCCATGACTGATGGCTGGGCCTTAACGGGGGTGGGACATCAATGAATTTTCGGGTTCAGGCCAGGCAAAAAATGGGGGTGAGTTATGGTGGGTACCTATGCAGGGGTGGCTTCAGGAAATTTTTAAGGGGGTTGGTCGTCAGGGTTGGTCGAGGATGGGAAAATTTTGGTTTGGTCTTAAGCTTGTTAGGCTTAGGTGCAGACTCAGATTGGGCTTAGCTTAGGCTTAGGGTTTAGGTAGGCTTCGGCTTAGGTTTATCTTACAAGAGATTTTTGGTGCGCCGGATGCAAATAAACGTTTATGCTTGGAAAAACCGCGCAAAGTTTTGGGCGCAAACGATGAAAAACGACGAAAACTACTTGAACCTTAGTTCATGGATAAACTATCGTAAGGCAGGCTAGCAGAGATCCTCTAGGAAAGCCCGAAAGCTCAGAAACCTCGAAAACATGGCGACCAAACTGTCTGACCCACCCGCAGATGCCAATTAGCCGCCTCCGTGAAACCCCAGCGGACCCCTAAGAAAGTGTCCAATTCCCCGACTCCACCTTACTCACCCTACCAAACCTCAGATTCCTCAATTTTCGCGATTTTTTCCGGGTAAAGGGCCCAAAGATGTGCCCTCTAAGGGCCCAAGGGTCCATTGGATCCAAGCGGAATCTGTGCCTCAAGATCTTTGACGTTTTTTGAGGGGGTCAACGCGTGGAAGGCAATTTCCCGTTGGTGAAAGTTGAGCGGTGTGATGGTTGGTGGTGGGGCGAGGGGCCATGGTGGAGAGGTCGCATTTTAATGAGATGGAGGGGAGAGGACCCTCAATTTCGCGGCCATTATCCCCGAGGACGAGCATCAGGAATTCGGCGAAGTTTGGGAGCACCGAACTTTTGAACCCGGGACACGTACTAAAGCTTCTAAATAAAGGAGTGGCTTTTGGGAATCGATTATGAAATGTAATCTTGGGAATCGTTAAGGTCGTTAAGGTAGACGGACTACGGTAGCTCGTTCCAAGGATCTCTGGGATATAACGATTACTACATAAAATTCATCGTCGTCAGGATTTTGAGAGAACGAAATGTAATGTCAGATATAGCTCGATAGAAACTGTTTATGACAATGAATTAGGAATATGACTCAAGATGAGGCGGCGGTTACGGTATTGCATTTCGGGTATTTTCGCGGTACGGAACGGTAGCAAATTCGATTGGATTTAGGTGTAGAATGGACAAATTACGCTATGTAACAAAACCTATACCAAATTTTAACCAATTATACTAGTTCAAAGCCTAACAAATTAGTTATAACAACCATAAATAATGGCTTGCAAGCCCCATCTCCAAGCTATTTTTGACAACCTAATCAACCGAGCGCTCCGGAAGCCTATAGAAAGTTGCGAGGCCCGCCGGGGGCAAATAGGCGCGAAGGTCAAAACAGACCGAAAAGAGGGGTAGATGAGGAAGGCGCGTGTTGCGGATCAGATGAAAAGCCGAGTCTCATCCCCCGCTGTGTGTCTCGCCATACACATCCAATTAGACGAATGAGCAGACAGACACATACGGCATAGAAAGCATATGAGGAGAAGCTCTACCCGCGACTTGACCCGAAAATATCATCCAGAAGCGCTAGTTTTTTTTTAAGGAAAATATAAGATCAACCAGAAAAGCTTTCTAGAGATTTTTTCAGATTTTAGAGGTTGAATTCTTGCTGTCACGATCAGTTAAAAGGGCTTAGAAAGTGCGGAAGTCGACCCCTTATCCTACTAGGCCTCGACAACTGCCTTTTTACAGGTAACACAAGCCATTAAGGAATTCGCAAAAATATATGCCAGCGTCCTGAATTATCATTTTAATTCGAGCAAAGCCCATTCCCAATGTGCACCCAAAATTGCAGCCCTGCCGAAAAAAGCGTGAAAACGCGCGCGGATCCGTGCAGCTTATCCCCCAGCCCTGAAGCGGCGTCTCGGGTTACCCCGTTTCGCACGAGGGACCAGGGCCAAACCCCACCAGGCTCCCGCAACGACAATCCAATCATCCAATTAGACCCATTCCCCCTTGTCGGCGAATGGAGAAACACAGCAAAAACCTATTTGTTTTTAGTGGACAAATTTCTTCAGGTGCTCTCTAGTGTCAGTCCGGTTAATCCAATCATCTCGTGAACTTGCGCGATAAATAGAATTTTAGGAAAATTCGTTAAGAAATCGCGCCAAGTCATTAAAGATCTTATCGAGAGTTAGAACGTCCCCCACACCCTGATGGGCAAAAATTCTATTTGAAATCCTGTTTTGCTTAAAAATTTGCATCAGCTTGATCTTACGCTTATTCTTGGCGAAAAGTGTGCTGCTGGAAAAGCTTGTAGGGACTTTTGCGGATAAGACGCGTTTGTATGATTTTGACATCTTGCCAAAATTGTGATCCAAGTTTGCTTGAAATTTCTACTTCCCAATTCCATTAAATTCCTCGTTCAAAAAATCAAGTTCGTTACGAACCATTTCTGGAGAGTGGCAAGTAGTGGTCGAGCAGCAGCGTGGAGGAGTCATCGTAATCGCAGAGGTCTTCTGTCGCTGCCATTGAGGCGATTGAGAGGATGTCTAAAGTATTGAATTTAGTATGGCTCTGAAAAAGCATTAAGGGTTAGGCTTAGATAGGCTAAAGCCTCGGTTTCGCCTTGGCTTCGGCTTGTGCTTAGGCGTGAAATGAGGCTTAAGCTCAGGTTTAGCTTATCCTTAAACCCTCTTCAGCACCGAAAGATTTGTCGAAATTCACAAACCTTCCATCGGCGGACAATGCATATCTGCCGTCACATCAAATGGTCGCCGCCCGGAGTCGTGCGAAACGCTACTGAAAAACTCAGATTGTGAACTAGGTATCTCCTTCTTACAGGCTCTTGTCATGCAGTCTCCTCAACATTGCACATTTGCTCGGCTCGACGAACGCCGCAGACAGCTCGCTGAACGACTCGGCGCTGAAAAAGAAAGGATAGAAAATGGGGAATACGGTAGAAGGGTGCGTTTTTGAAAGGACAGCGTGGGGTGGGAAGCTGGAAGGATATCTAGATATGGACAGGACAAACCCCTTCTTAGTCAGTTAGTAAACAAATTTCGAAGTAAAATTTTAAGCCGCAGCTCTTAGAAAAATTAGCTTCATTTGTATTAATTTAAGAAATTTATCAAAACTTAAAATTGATAAAATTATGGTAAGCTTTCTAGGGTATTTTGCCCGTTATGCTAATTTGTCGAAGTTACTCTTCGAAGTATGTTTGAATTAGATGATCATTATGTAACTAATTTAATGCTATCATTAATAAAGCATAGATCTTTTTAGCTAATCCGATAAAAATTCTTTCAAATTAAATTTATTAGTAGTATAAAAACTAAATTAAAAACATTTCAACGGCTTCCAGCATTTAAAAAGATCGGTGAATTAAATTTTACAAATTCTGGAGATCCGCTAATTTTTAGTATAGACCAGGGTTGAAAAACCGCTTCGCGGCTTTTCAACCCTGGCCCCGTCTTTTCCAATGATATTCTTGACTTTGCATCATCTTCCCGGATTCGGATGACGAAAATGAAAAATGCTTTTGCCGTCCCTTTATATAGGCTACCGCGACTTCCGGTGCAAGCTAATTTTTTCCTAACAAATTGGGGTGTCCGATTTTCCATGAAAAACTTAATTTTAATGTCGAAAACATCATATTTTGTAAGATCTGATCAGTGTGCAGTCATCTCCAGCCCATTACGCACCTAATGACGTATCGAACATACCCTTAAGTACTTCCCCTCTTGAGATACTACTGGAACACGCTGACGGAAGTTGCATGCAAATGCACACACACACACAGACACTATTTTTTTATATATAGTAGGATTTTTGTTCGAAACAGTTCAGAAAAAAGCATCTTTCCAAGCTTTTTCGATCGTAAAATGTTTAGATCTAGCAAGGCTCTTAAAAGTTAAGTATATTGTGAAAGTAAGATGCTAAAAATTTAATTAATTTTACGTAAATCAAATTCTAGCTTTCTCGCAGTATCCAAAGCATGCAAAAATCGGCACCTCGTCCGGGACGACACTCGATGCACCATTACAGTAATATATTCCCTGCCAGTAATCCAAGAAAACACACTTCATTTATTTCTCTGTTTTGTTCTACCATATGCCCATCAGTGTATAGTAGTGTAGTGTACAGTTCGCCAATTTATTACTTGTTGCACACAACAAAAATCGGGCCAGGAATTTCATTGGATTCAAATTTGCTCATAAATCGATGGATTTATTGTTAGTGACGGTCACGGTCAGGGGGATATTTGTCATTTTTGTATGGTTTTTTGGCTACCAATTTTGGGCTACCCATAGTCGCAATTTGTTGTGGTTTGTAGTGACGGTTAGAAAAATCGGTTCAAAAACTCGAAAATGCAAATTATTGGAAAAATCGAATTTTTGTGGAGAACCAGCTGCTGCGGTTTGGCACTCTGTAGCTTGTAGTAAAGCGGACTTTTCAGAGATTTGTGTTTCAACTGTACAGATTTTGGGGTGCGGAATTTTGGGATTACGGTATGTAAATTTTTTTTAGCCAGATGGTACTCAAATTTAAGGCAAAAAGGTTACGGTAAAGCTAGGAACAATTTTAAATTTTTGGAGGCAAAGGATTCGGCTTAAGCTCAGGCTTAGGCTTAGGCTTAGATCTAGGCTTAAGCCGCCTGGCTTCAAAATCTACATAATCCCAAAAATCCGCAGCCCCATCTTTCTACGGAAAGGACAAGTGTGTTGTGTGCGGGTTGCAGGAAAACAGGAATCCAAAACAAAACCATAAAAATTCGCGGAAGCGCATTACATGGCGATGGTGGCGCGTGGGCGATGGCTGGACGGGGTGGTGGAGGAGCCGTTGGTAGAGGAGGTGGTAGCTTCTTGCAGACGTCGGCGTTCCACCTCGATGGCCCGGCGGAGGAGACGGCGTTCGAGGAGGCAGTCGGCTGCTGGAAATGAGGGGTAATCGGTTTAAGGCAAGGCTTAGGCTTAGGTTGAGCTTAGGCTTAGGCTTAGGCTCAGGCTTAGGCTTATGCTTAGGCTTAGGCTTAGGCTTAGGCTTAGGCTTAGGCTTAGGCTTAGGCTTAGGCTCAGGTTTAGGTTTAGGCTTAGGCTTAGGCTCAGGTTTAGGTTTAGGCTTAGGCTTAGGCTTAGGCTTAGGCTTAGGCTTAGGCTTAGGCTTAGGCTTAGGCTTAGGCTTAGGCTTAGGCTTAGGCTTAGGCTCAGGTTTAGGTTTAGGCTTAGGCTTAGGCTTAGGCTTAGGCTTAGGCTTAGGCTTAGGCTTAGGCTTAGGCTTAGGCTTAGGCTTAGGCTTAGGCTTAGGCTTAGGCTTAGGCTTAGGCTCAGGTTTAGGTTTAGGCTTAGGCTTAGGCTTAGGCTTAGGCTAGGCTTAAGCGTAGGCTTAGCCAGCAGAATTTTCCAGAAAGAATCGAACATGGTTGTACCTTTCTAGTCCCTTTAAATAAGCCCTTGGGGCGCGTAGACATTTTTTGAGCGCCAAAAAGCTGCTATGAGGCGCACTAACTAAGTCAAACACTTCGCCAAGTCTCGAAGACCAACCAGTAACCGGGCTGCTATTCCTCAGCATCCGCTCGGTGAACAGCTCGTCGTCGTCGGCGCCGTCTTCTTCGGAATCGGAGTGGCGATTTGGGAGCTCGCAGAGGCCGAGGAGGCATGGGCAAGAGGCTGAAAAACAAGTTTTTGAGCGTCAGAGGCTCCTAAAGCCTCTCTGCTAGCTTGCCCCATCGCTTGGATTTTTCGAGATAGGTAAGTCAGAATTGAGGCTTTTCGGGCCTATTACGTAGCAAAAACGGTCAATTTTTCCGCGGCGTTACTGCTTACACCCATCTTGACAAGTTAATGCTTTAGAGTCCAAGCTATTCCTGACCCAGACTTGTCCCTGTTTTTTCATAGTTTCCGAAATTCGAGCCGGCCTTGGATCACTCAACGTCCTGTGTGTAACTATCTTCTTTGACCTCAAACATATCCTGGACGTACATCCCTAAGGTCTCAAATTTCCGAGGCTACCCCCTCCCAAATGTCAACTGATGTTCCGCTGGAATGTTTTCGGACATGGAGCCAATAGGAAGAAGATTTACATCGTCAACATGTCCCTAATAGGCACTATCCATCGGGAGATTCGGGCATCCGTTCGTAGAATAATTGGTAAGACGAGACAGTGAGAGCGAGAGAGAAAGAGACAGAGAGAGTGAGAGAGAAAGCTCCCAAGTACGCCTATACTTTTATGGACCCATGGGAATACTTGCGTCCCCAAGAGAAGCACTACGGTAGCGGATGAATGGCAGATATCTGATGTCCTCTATTTTTCTGGCGCTAGGTAAATATTCTGAAATTTTACGCGTTGACGTTGGTTTCTGTCAAAAACAGCGATCAAAATCCCGAAAACTTAAAAAGAGCGCCAAAACCCACTGGTCCGAATTCGAAGCCGTTTCCGCTCCTGCCGATGGCTGTCCGGAATCGCATCACCGACCCGCTCTTCGAGCTGACCCTAAAAAGTTGTTAATGATAGAATATTTTCGGTATTCTGCTGCTACCTTCCTGATTGTCCGTATTTTCTAGGCATCCAAAAAGTGTAAAAAATTTACCTGGCTACCACGACCGCTGTCATTGGTGGTGGAGGGGGATTTTCGGGAGCGACCACCGCCTGGAACAAAATTTGATGAGGAGAACAGAAATATCTGGGAGAAATTTGAAAAATAAATGCCGACAATCGAAATACCGGCCCTCAAAATACCGACATCATGAAAAATAGAAGGACCCAACACTAACTTCGCCACCTCCAAGCGTTTCACTCCTTTCATTGTCGGTATTTCTGCATTCGAGATTTCGTTTGTCGGTATTTTAAACACAAGACTTTTAGGCTAGCCGGTATTTTAGTATCGTTTTGGTATAGGTTTTTACAAAAACCAACCGTTCCCATCATGAGCCAAATCCGCAGCGATAGTGTTCGAGCTCTGACGAGAGTCAAGTCGCTTTTCCTTCTTCCCAAAGATTCTAAAAATTAGCAAATATAAAGTAAGGAATATTTAAATTACTTTGCTTTGAGGGAAGCGAGCGCCTTTTTCGACGGGGATTGTGGCGGGGATTTGGCGGCTGGCGGGGAGCACGTGTCTAAAAACGGAGCTTTAGTGCTTCAGGAAAATTTTAGTGTTAATGCCCTTTTAAAATGCGAAAAAATGCCTTAAAATCACAAGTGACAGACAGTACCTCGATTGGTGCTCTCGCTGGCTGTCCTTTCACGGTGCATGTCAAAGCCGCTGTCGTTGAGTTGACGGTTTTGGAGTCTAAAAAATCGATTAAAAACTACCATAATCTGGTTAAAAAGCCGGCCAACATTTAAAAATACGGTAGTGCTACATTACTTCTATATTTTGCTACCGAATCCTTACTGATAGTTATCATAAATTTTAGGTTTTTACAAACTTTAAAAAATTCTCGAGTTAGTTCCAAATAATCCCTGGAAATTTCAAAATCCTTGTAAAATAAGCCTTTCTAATAAAATTTTTTAATCCATTTAAAATGCCTTAAATCTATTTTACGTTCACCCAATCCAGTTTTTCGTTACACTCCGCAGTGAACCCGATACCTGAGCGTTTGCAGGAGACTCATTCGACGCCGTCGCGGCGCCCCATAAAAGGAATTGCAGTAGGAGGAGCCGCCGGGCAGGACGTCATCCGCCACGTCCACTGTAATACACAATTATAGTCAGAAAACGGAGAAAATAATAAATTGAGGGTCCAGGCCAAGATTCAAACAATACCCGGGCTGAGGAGCGGGGGGAGGGGGGAATGGCACGCAAAATAAACTTTTTGTGAAAATATTATGAAGTTGTCTTCAATATTTTGGCTCTTTGCATTACCTTCATTTTTCAGTAGACCTTGGACCTGGGCTTGGCCTAGGCTTAAACTTCGGATCGGCCTCAGATTTAAGCTTCGGCTCAGGCTCCGGGCGAGGCTCTTAAGCTTAGGCATAGGCTTAGAGAGGCTTCCCCTTAGGTTTAGGCTTAGAGCGGCTAGTTCGAGTTCCTGCGTGAAATTAGCTTAAGCTTAGCCTGGATTTAACTAAATAGCTTAAATTTGGTCTACTCGGGCTCGGGCTTTTAGCTTTTCCCTTCCTTTTACTTGTTTTCCATGGTTTTTGAGCTTGATCTTCCTATCTCAAGTCCCCCATCCTTCCCCTCAAAATAGCAAGCCGCCTTAGATTTCCCCAACCTTTCCCCGATCAGCCCGGAAGTGCGTGGAATACGCCGGCCTTTTCTATGCCTTTTCGGGCCGCCCGACGCTTTTTAGAAAATGCTTTTCGCCGTCTGAACCGATGCTTTTTGCCGCGTCGGCTTCGCGTAAATTTTAGCGGGAAGCTTCCGCGTTTCAGGAGTTGTGTCCCCGACCCCCCAGGCCAAGATAAACGGTTTAAAAACTGGCTGGGCCGTTCTTGGGGGGGCCCATCGCACGGCCCGGGCGGGGCACATGACTTTTGGGGGTGTTGAAAAACGACTAGAAATCGTATAGCCTGTTGGGGGTTCGGTCTCTAGGGATTGGTCGAGATCTTGGAAACAGATTCCGGGGGTCAAGCTTGGCATAGAGGGCTGCTATTGAAGGTAATTTCGCTTTAAATATCGAATGCTAAATTTATATTTAGGTAGTTTAGGCTTAGGCTTCGGCAGCTCCGGCTTAATAGACTTGGCGTAGGCTTGGCTAGGCCTAGGCTGAGTTTTAGCCAGCGGACTTTAGCGTTTTTTGCGGGAGCCGTCCCTTTGCGTATTTTGTTTCCAAACAAATCCAAGCCATTACCCGGGCGGTTAGTATAATTTTTTTAAGGCTAAGAAATTTTGCATAAATTCGAATGATGTAACTTTATGCAAATTCCGAGCCTTCGAATCGTAAACACAAAAAAATCGGGTTAGTAAATGGGGATTTTCAGGGGGGAATCATTGCACACTGCTTACCCGGCTCTCGGCACCACTTTGCTTTAATGGGCAAAAGGACAGTATCGAAATTGATTGCTAAGAAATTTACCACTGGTCCCGCGGCGGGCGAGGCGTTCGCGGATCGGGACGTGTGGGACGAGAGGCGAGCAGAAAGGCTCTGGAAAAGTGGATTTAATAAAAAGGTTTATAAAATACATTATTTTTATCGCTTTCTAAAATGCGTTTTTATTTAAATTTTGATTTACCTAAATTAAACGGAGTATTTGAATTTTCAAGTTTTGAAGAATAGAATTTTTCAGTTTTTTACTTGATATTTTGCCATTGCCATTTGCCATTTTTGCGATATTCTTTTCATGTTATTTTTTCGAGGTTTTAGTGTACTTATTAATCAAAATTTCAATCTACCATTAAATTCGATTTTTACAACTTTCTGTCGTTAATTGCTTTTTGACGATTTGATTTTCTTTATTTACCGTAGTTTCTTAATTTTTCCAGGCAACCCGGAAATTTTTTCCCGTTCCCCCCAGTCGCTCTGTGTCTTTAAAGCAGACATGGCCAGTGGCCGCGGCCCGGCCGGCCCGCCGCATATGAAATTAGCATAAATCCCGTCCACCGCGGCCGTCTCCAAAAAAAGAGTCTGGCCGGCCGCGGCCGGCCGCGGCTGCACCATGGCGAAAATAATGACCTATTTTTAGGATTTCGAGTTGAATTTTACTGATTTGCATGATTTCTGAAAAGGAAAAAGGCAACGAGCAGTTCATTGCAAAAGCCGCGGCCGGCCGCGGCCGGCTGCGGCCCCAGGACGTTTTTGCGGCCCGGCCCGGCTGCGGCCGTGGGTAATTTTTGCGGCTTTGCGGCCAGCCCCGGCCGTGAAAAAAAAATTTGCATGCGGCTTCCGGTCGGCCGCGGCGGCCGTTTTGCCATGTCTGCTTTAAAGCTTTCCTAAAAATTTTTTGCGATTTTTTTGCGGGGTCCATCCGACCATCAGGCCGGGAACAATTAGTGAATCAGTCACGGAATGGGTCCGGTGGGTCGGGGGATGGGATTTCTAGCTGTTTCTGTGGGCTCGAAATGGCGTAGGGTTAGAGCCAATCGACAGGCAATGGGGCCCAGCTCTTAAGGGGACTCCGGGCGCGCGTTGCGTGTCGCGGCTGCGGCTAAATCCGTAAAACCTCTAAAAATCTATGCCTATCAAATCCAAGTTATGGCTTGCCGGTTCCTTTAAAACTCAAAAATTTTCGACTCTTAGTGTCCAGCCCCTAAGACCTAGATATTTTGCGGTGGTCAACATGTGGGCCCTAACGGCCCTTGAGGCCCACTAAGAAATGGGCCTCCCTCGGCGATTGGACCAATTATCGGGGGAGCGGGTGCACATCTGTGGGTGTATGTGTATGTAAGGACGTTTCCAGACGGAATGACGAGATTTTTCGGGGGAGGATGGGGCGCTTATTAGGGCGTTCAGCACCCACTTAAAAAAGCTGGTGCGCGGAGGATCGACGCGGAACTTTTTTGAGTTTGATGTAGGGTAGGGGTGAAGCCAATTTTCTTGGAAATTCTTGGGGGTGTCTGGGTGATGTAGAGGTGAGTAAGATGATCGAAAAACATGAAAATAAGCTTGATTAATGTTCTCAGAATGACAGAAAGTAACGCCGAACGTAACGGTTTTCGAAATAACAATTTTGGAAAATCCGAATTTCAAAAATCGATACTTTCGGGATTTCGGTTTCAAAATTCCGAATTTTTCGCAAATCGCAAAATCCAATGATACGAAATGGCACCCGTATTAAAATATTGACCTTATACTTATTTTTAAGACGGAACGCTTAACGCCTAAGAGCCCGAAAGCCTTAAAGTTTAAGGCTTTAATTCTTTAATTTTTGATTTCACGCTTGATATTGAATTTTGCAATCTAGTAAAAAATTATTACATAAATTCGACTTTTACAATTTTTAAAAATTTAATTATCTCCATCTAACCCTCGAGAAGTCTCCAGAAATTGACAGCGATCCCCGGGACCAACTTCTTCCCCCGAAGAGTTTCCATTTAATTGGACTCCCCCACTCAACACCCAGGCGATGGCCTTACCCCCAAGAACTCGTATTTCAACAAGATCCATTTGCAAAAGCCGAAGCCCTTCGCGTCGTCGCCGTAATTATCAGGTGTCGCGTAAAAGGCCGCGTTTTTTGAAAAAAAAAGAGGCCCTACTAGTGAAAATTGGGCTCAAAGGTCTCAGCGTTTTCTTGAGCTCCTATTCATCCGGCTGCTGCTCTGCTAATTTGGTTCAATGATCCGAATTTTTAGGTAGGGTGACTGAATTTTTCAGGGTCAAGGTATAGAGAAATTGTAAAATTTCTACGGCCAGCCATTAACAAAATTGAACGTCGCGGATTTGTGCTAAAATGTGACCTGTTTCGTTGATCTCCTTAGTGTAAAAGAAGTTATCTTCTGAGCCTTCAGTAGGCTAGGCATCGCCAGAATCGACCCCTCGGTCCGCTAGGTCTAGACAGCTACGCAAGCATCCAAAAACACTCAAAGAGCGCGTTTTTTTGACTTGTTCGGAGCTGTCGACACCTAGCCAACGAGGGGGTCGATTTTCACGCTTTCTAGTGCCTTTAAATATGCGAACAATTGCAAGATTCGAACCGGAGCGATTTTTAGGTTTAGACAGCTATACGACGCTCCAAAAGACGTTTTTCGACCTAGCAAACGCCCGCAAAACACAAGTGTCAAGAAAAAGAAAAACCCATTTTCCGCCGCCTTACCAACGACCGCCGGCGGTTCGACTGTTGACGTGATCGACGCGCGATGCTGGGCCAAATAGGCGGCCGGTGGAATAAGCGAAGCCC
The DNA here is from genome assembly GCA_958295435.1 of Mesorhabditis spiculigera. NCBI lineage: Eukaryota > Metazoa > Nematoda > Chromadorea > Rhabditida > Rhabditidae > Mesorhabditis > Mesorhabditis spiculigera. The sequence continues at coordinate 188,517 of CATQJA010001493.1, forward strand.
TGTGTTGCATATGCTTGGCCTTGCTCTTCTCGGCCTCGTCCATGAGGAGCCGGAAGACAATGTAGTCGTTCATCATAGTTTCGGAGGAGGTCTGCAGGAATACGGTAAAAACCGGCATACGAAAAAAGAGAGCATAAAGTAGCAAAAACAATTGGAAAACGTCTACGGTAAAAGTTCCATACTAAAATTTTTGCGCCTTTCAAAAGTCCACTTGGTAATATTTCACGCAATATTTGAATAATTCAACGTGACCGGGGATTAGATTACACCATATTTTGCCAAAGAAATCCGATATGAGAGCACCGATTTCCAGTCAGGAAGAGCCAGAAAAAGCGCAAACGGTCTCTGCTGGCTCGCCCCGGACCCTTAACCGAATAATTACCCTAATTTCCGGCTCAGGCCTTTGCCAATTCTCAAAAAAAAAAGCTGTCAAAAATCCCTTACCATCATTGCCTGTTTCCGGAGCATAGCTTCACAAACAAGTGAAATAGCGCACTTTTTCCGACGTTTTCAAGCAGTTCAGAATACTGAAGTAAGCAGAGACCCAAAACTCTTAGATCCCCACTAATATCCGGTTGTGCCCCTCAAAAAAAAGCGGTCAAACTAGATTCCCCTCCATTACGCCTATTGACGTCTTTACGCCCCAGGCAAATTGGATGTAGTCCCGAAATTGGGTTATAATCAAGGGCGGCTAAGCGGTGATTTGATAAATTGTCGGGTAGAAGCTTGTCGGCTGGGGTTTGAGGTCTGAGGAGTTTGAGCTTGAGATTGAGAACCTCGGCTCATGAGCGTTGCTAGGCGATCAGGGTCAGCAGCGTCTCAACTTATCACTTATTTATTTGCATAGATAAATGGAATCGTGTGGGAGGCGAGCGGGTGTTGAAATTGAGATGAGGTTGCGATGGATTCTGAGCCATGAAATATTTTTTAAGCAAAAAAAGTTGGCAGCTGGCAAACGAAATATCTGAACTATGGCGTGAAATTCAGAGTTTAGCGACTTAACAAAAAAATTAGCCTAGTAGCGGCGTCGATAGTTGCCTAGCGTAGCCCAAGACGAAACTACGTTGGGCTCCTTTGAATACCCCGATTCTGTGCGTGCTATACAAATTCATTTTTCTAGCGTAGCCCTTTGAAGCGTGTAAAATTGTCAAAACCCTGCAATTGTTCTCGGCTAATTAAAAAGACTATTTAAATTAAGCCTTAAAAAGTAATACTGAAATTATGGCGCGGTATAAATTAAAACTTCAAAAATCCTAACTTACTTGAGCTTTTTGAATGGCAAAACTACGCTCTTCCCTCGAAACCGGAAACACGAATTAACAATTCTCGCTTCTAAACCCTCGCCGCGACGCAATGCCTATTTTCGGCTCCCTTCAACTACCGGAATAGAGCTGGGCAGCCAGCGATTTTCCGGTCGAAAGGAGGGCCCGGGTCCCCTCAAAAAAGCAGAAAAGTAGCCGCTCAGATGGCCGGACCATGGCCGGAAGCAATGTTCGCATTTGGGTGCCCCAAAAAAAGCCGAATAATTCCGGTTCCAAAGCGCGTTTTTGGGGAGGTCGTCCTCCCCGTCCGTCCGTTCGATGTCGAATTGGATTTTCCGGCGGCCGGGACCTCCGCTCTGGGGCGCGTGTAAATATTGGAGGGGATCGAATTTCACAGCGCTGGTTGGGCGAAACGGCTTCTTCTTTTCCCTCTACTTTTTCTGGGCTTTTAGAAAGCCCAGGCGCCACTTTCGCGTGTCCCCCATCCCGTCGACGGGGAGCAGTTCAAAAATTGGAGGTGGTCGACGAACTTTTCTATTTTTTGGAGTTTGCGATGTTCTTGAGGGGGGTTTGGAAATTGAGACGTGACTCCCACACACGCTAGCCGCGGGGCTGACACGTTACTGGGGTCAAAATATTTGCTCCCGGCAACGAACGAATTTGAGAGCGACTTTTTTTGGTTTTTGGAAGGTCACAGGCCAAAAACGCGCTATTTAGACTACAGTAACCGAAAGACTACAGTAGGACCGCTTTGTAATCTATCGTATTTAGCCAGCCAGATCGTAAAAAGATTGGAAAATTAGGAAAATCGCGGAGTTTTAAGGAATAACCTTACTTTTTAGGAATTCTCGGAAAGTCGGTGTAGTCTAGTAATTTTTGCACCTAAGCCACAGTTTTCGTTTGTGGCAAAACACCTAGAACACCGGATCGTCGCGGAAAATTAAAAATTCTAAGTTCTTTCTGAGAATATAACAATAAAAAAATTCCGGCTAATAACTAACCTCAACAAGAAAAATGTTGAAAACCGCAATATACATCACTGAATCTCAAACAGCTATCAAAATTCTATTTTTATCAAAATCTGGAAACTCAAGGTATCCGATGCAAAAATGCACGTCAATAGAGCTCACAAGGGAACCACCTAAGGTCAAGGTGGCGTTTCGTTATGGGACCCAGCTTATTTTGTGCAGAATTTTTTGCTGATTTCGAATCCGCTTTTATTTTTTTGCTAAATAGCCCAATTTAAAAAGTTATAGCGTTTCAAAGTTCCATTTTTTCCCAAATTTTCGAACTTCAAAGTAATTTATCTTGCCTTTCCCGTCTGATTCCTCAAAAACGAATATCGCCATCGTATTCAGAAAAATTTTCTCTATCGAATGAACTATTTAACTCAAAATTGTTGAAAATTGAAAAAATCGACGATACTTGGTATGGACTTCGTTTTTTGTATGGGAAATGGTGAAAAATTGCCTATTTCACACCCCCGTAAGTGATCGTCGATAGGTAGTAGCGCACTAATGAAATATACCAATCGAATCAGAAAAAAATTCTCTACAAGACAGGCTATTAAAAATCGACTGCCATATATTAATATAAAAAAGTTGGGCATCGTGACAGATGACTTCCCGCGGGCACAGATATGACCTTAAAATCGCTATAACTTTTTAAATTGAGCTATTTAGCAAAAATTGAAAGCGGGTTCGGAATCAGCAAAAAATTCTACACAAAATAGGCTGGGTCCCATAACGAAACGCCACCTTGACCTTAGGTGGTTCCCTTGTCAGCTCCCAGTTCCAGGAAGCCCCTGGAGCCCAATTATAGTCCATCGAACCTGCCAGAGTACGACATACATCCCACTGACGATCAGAACAAGGCTCAGAACTCGGTTCAAAAAATCTGCCCCCACCAAAGAACGATTCTGAACGTTAAGACGAGCTTTATGTTCTTGTCCCTTTAAAACCAACGTCGAAGCCTGCCAGGCTCCTTTAAAAACAATAACATCACATCTGGCGAAGCCAACAAGGATCACAAGTGTATATGTTGGAGCTTTATCCCTCCCTTTCCAACCAGCTGTAGCTATGCACCTGGTTTTTGAGCCGTCAAAGCCGTTTTTTGCCCCCGAGCCAGAACATGTGTGGCGGCTCCCGAATCAGCCGGGCTTTTGGATCCCCCACAACTTGGTTAGGGTCAAGAATCCGGCACAAACAGCCCGCTTTTGCTGGGAGCTTTTGCACGGCTTTTTGAGGCTCGATTCTCGGAGGGGGTCAATAGGATTACGGTAGCTTGCCGGGGGGTAAGTTGCGAGGAAAGTAGCGTAGTCGCCGTAGGAAAAGTCAATAATTCGGGCTTGTACCCCCAAAATGTTAGCCTTCGCCTTGGCTTAAGCTTAGGCTTAAGCCTAGGCCTGGCTTCGCGAATGTGTTGCTTGTTGCGTGAAATGCCAGACGACACCTCTAGACGTTTCACACTCTAACGCCCTAACGGAAATTCCAAAGCCTCAGACTACGCTCCCGAAGCTCCGACACGTCGCGCCCACTTTCAATTAAGATTGTCGCCGCCGTTGGATTTCTCTCCACCCAATTCCACGCTTTTCAAATTGACTGCACCCCGCCGGGCCGTCGACCACCCGGATCGACACGTAGCCACCGGCCCCCCCAAAAAAATGCCTTGAGATGCTTAAGAAAACAGCGTTGGGATCGAAGTTCTCGGGTGTCCAAGTCGGCCCATTCCTCCCCCGTTAAATGAGGTACCCCATTCCCCACGGCGGGCCCCGCAGCGTGGCCATGGGTTTCGGGGGGTTTTTTTCTGGCAGCCGGAAATCAGGGGCGCGAAATAGCGTCGTGGCGCGTGCCAGAAAATTTATTGGGTATCGGCCAATTTTCGGGTGGGGGTCAGCTGGTTGGTTTGACGATGGTTTATGGGGTGCCGGATTTTGGGAATAACGTTAAATTTTGCAATTTTTGCTTTACAAAAGATGAGAAATTGAGAAAGGCCACGCTACCGCAACGCGCTCACAGGTTCCTGCCGTAATTCTTGTTTTTAAAACGCTAAAACTTGCCTTGGAAAGCCAATAACGTGAGATTTGCGACGAACGCACCGGATATTGGGGTCCAGAGGAATCACGCGTAGTTTAATCGTTAGCTACGCAATACACCTATCGACATACATATATTGTGAGCACATTCCTTATCCAATCGTCTGCAATTTAGCGTATTACTTGAACTTTTACACATTGTTTAAGGACTTATTAAACCCAAAACTTCACAAAACAACCCCGCTACCTCGTAAATAACCCACTAACACCACCCCTTACTCCCAAATCCCATTTCCAATTCTGCACGCGGTCAGAGCCGTTTTTTGCGCGGCAAAAATCCAGAGCTCAGCCGGCCATCCAAAAAGATTTATTCCGGCTGCGTGCCGGATTATGGAGATGAGTGCGGGTGTCCGCAGGGGGCTTTAGCATAGCAGTGTGGATGGGGTGGAAGTGGAAAGCGTGTTGTGTGTATTCGCGTGTAGTTGACATATTTGTGAAGCTGGGGGTGGGGGTCCAGGTTTTTCAATTAGGATGGCAAGGTTTTTAATGCAAAAAAATGTTGAAAGAATGTTTTGGGTTAGAATCGTATCGTTTGATATCGTTGTAATGCCGTAGCCGAACGTATCGACATGTATCAAGCATCGTAGCGTAGCGTAATAATATTCGTATTATAGTATTAGCGTATCCTAGCGTAAGATATCTGGGCCAAAGTATCATAGCGTATTCTAACGTATTCCAACGTACTAGAGCGTAGCAAAATCGTAATAGCTGATGAATCTGAGAATCGCCCAGATTGAATTCCGTATTGCTCAAAAATCATCAAAAACAATCTTAAAAAAATGAATGGCAAAAACGCAATCAGAATCCCCCGAATTGTATTATTTTGGTGGTAGAAAAGTCAAAAAGTCCGATGAGCCGATTAGCGCATTAGGCCTAATCGCAGAAATTACAGTTTTAAAAATTAGGAAAAACTTCGAATTCCTGCAATCAGCGGCCACCTGGGAATACGCACGAATATCGTCTATGCACCGGCCGGGTTGAACCCCGCTTAGAAAATTCACGAAATTTCCCTTCAAACAATAGAGGTTCGGGAAGAACGGAATTTCCGGACGCCGGTTTCCGGTTTGAGCCTCCGGTTACCCGGGGTTCTGGTGGTGGAGTCTGTTGCAAAACGGAACACACGGCCATTGTTTAGGCGTGACAAAAAAAAGGGTATTTTTAAGGCTAAAATCTAGTTCAGGCTCGTGACGGTGGAAAGTCTAAAAATACAGAAAATAGTAAATCTCGATAATTTGATTTGTTATGGATATCGGGTTCACTGCCCCTTTAAAATGAAAGTCTTAAGTTTAAAATTAAACTTTTTAAATGTAAGTTTAAAATAAATTTTCTCCCTATGGATTCGTCCATTCCAAAAAAAAATTTAGCCTTCGCTGTTCCTTTAATATATCAAAATCGGACCTGAATATCTGAAAATGTCTAGGTTATCGAAAATCTTGTTGATTCTGACTTTACCATCTTGATAAAATGCCACAAACCGAAAACCAAGTGAATAAAAAAAGTCATTTCCACCCATCCGTCCAAAGGAACCCCGCGTACACGTAGCCGTCAATAACAAAGCGGAACTATTCTGGCCACCGGGCTGGTCCCTAAGCAGTTAGTGAAGGGCCAGGGGTCCCGGGTGGATAATTCAGATGGGCCATGGCCACTCCCCCTCTGGGGCTAAGGGCCCACAGCACGTGAAGATGTGGGCGCCGAGCGGTCGGTGGGACTTGGATGGAAAGAGAAGGGGCGGAGCAACGCGTAGCGCTTCCAAAAAAAGGCAGTCCAGCCCCTTCAAGCCGTGATCCCCAGCTGGAAGGGCATTGGACTTTGGAATGGACGAAATCGGATGTGGGGGAAAGCACGTGGGTGAAGCTCGAAATTCGAATTTGGCTAGCTTGGGTCGGGGTTGGGTACGGTAGCTGGGGCAGTATCTAGCAGGTGAGCCCAAACATATGGCTTTGACCGCCATTAATACGCCATAAATAACTCCGCTAAAATGACTAGTATTTAGCAGAATACGGTATTTTCGGCTATCAAGTTGAAGGAGTTCAACAATAGCGACCAGATTTGAGGTCGGCTTGGGCTTAGATCGAGCTTAGGGTTACCCTTGGCTGCCTCGACTGTACTTAGGCCTAGCTTAGCTTCGGCTTAGCTTCGGCTTAATTTGGACTCGGTAGGTTCAGCTTAGGCTAATTGTAAGCTTCGGCTTAGTTTCGGCTTAGCTTAGGCTTAGATTAGGCTACAAAGGAGACGTTTTTGAGTGTCGTCGGGACTTCGACATGGGACTAAGCCTATCTTGTGCAGAATTTTACGCTGATTTCGAATATGGTAACCGTTTTTGCGGAATAGCCATTTCTCGGAAGTTATGAACGATTGAAACCTCAAAACAGCCCAGAATCGGCTACTTCCGATAGTCTTAAAAGGCTTCGGAATAGGTTTTAGACAAAACCAGATAGTGCATCTTGTTCAGAAAAAAATTCTCTATAAAATGTACCATCTTTTCCAAAATCATTGAAAAGTTAGAAAAATTTGATAAATTGGGAGGCCCCTAATTTTACAGAAATTTTCAAAATTCCAACATTTCTGAGTTAAATAGCTTATTTTATAGAGAATTTTTTTCTGAACAAGATGCACTATCTGGTTTTGTCTAAAACATATTCCGAAGCCTTTTATGACTATCGGAAGTAGCCGATTTCGGGCTGTTTTGAGGTTTAAATCGTTCATAACTTCCGAGAAATGGCTATTCCGCAAAAACGGTTACCATATTCTGAATCAGCGTAAAATTCTGCACAAGATAGGCTTAGTCCCATGTCGAAGTCCCGACGACACTCAAAAACGTCTCCTTGTTAGATTAGGCTTAGCTTAATCTTTCTTGGGCTTAAGCTCCTATCTTTAGCTAAACGACATCCTCAAGTTGAGATTCTCCTCCAAAAATAGCTCCCGAGCAGTAGTTGCCCACATTCACGTTCCAGCACCACTCCAGAAAAACCCCCGGAAAGCCAAGCGAAGTTTTAAAGCCCCGCAGCCCCCATTTAGCGATTCAGGGTGGCGTTTTCGTGAAGCGCCTTGGACAGGGCGGAAGGGCTTTTGTAAGAATACATTATAGCTTTTCTAGGCGCCCGCCATTTACGTCCCCTTGACGAAGATTCAACCGCGTCTTGCGCGTCTGTACGAATCGTCAAAGGGCGGAGTGAGGCGGAACGTGAACTTTCCGGGTTTGCGAAAAACGGGGACCCAAGCCAGTGGGCCGGAAAATTCGCGACCGGCTCCACCCTCGTCAGGCACGTGTCCGGAATTTTTGAGCGGTCGTGAAAGGCATTTTTAGGGGGTTTCTGGCTGCTTTTGGAGAGCTCTTCAAAATCAAAGTGTGTTTTGGACAAAAGGGAATTATTGAGGGAGCGAGAGAGAGGGTGAGCGAGAGAGCGAGTGAGATAGTGAGAGAGAGCGAGAGAGTGAGAGAGAGATATCTCGAATCAGCCCTGTCCTAATGGGGAGATGCTCAAGTGCCGGAAGCCGGAAGTGCCGAAAACGCGAATTTTTTAATTCAATTTTTGGGAAAGAAACTGAACCTAAAAGCGCGAGAAGAAACATACACTAAAATAGGTTTTTTATTTTTTTAATTTTTCTGATATCTTTAACAGAGATTTATTTTAGCAATTGATGGGTCAAGAAGCTTGGGTACGAAAAACATACGAGTCTAAGAATTCAGTAAGTCGCTTAGCGGAAAAGTTGGCTAACGCGACGCACCCGCAACGCGTCGAAAAATGCTGGTTTTTGGACATTTTTACGGTTAAACCAATCCAGCAGCGTCAAATACGGAAAACCCGTACGAACCATCGTAGCCTCTACCCTCAAAAATTCATGATTTTCGGTGGACGAGCAAAATACGTGTGGTCGAGATGAACAAGAACGGGACTCTTGGTCTTTTTCTCGGGTCAGACGGGTCCTTAGGGGCCCACATACAAGGGGCCATGCCACACAAAAACAGATATTAAAAATGGGGGAACAATGCTTTAGGGGGTGGGGGAAGCGTCTCTAGTGGTTGAGAGGGGCCCAGAGGGAACGGGGTAGGGCCCTGGGGCTTATCTTTTAGGGCCCACCCTGGCGGGCCGTCCATCAAACCTGGGCCCCAAGCGCAGTTGAGCTTTTCGACAAGTTGAGCCCCAGGTGGATGGGAAAATAGGAGGATGAGACTTTTCTATTTACGTTCGGTAGGTTAGGCTAGCTTTCGAAATCACGAAATTCTGATGTCGAAAGCCCCTGTCGAAATTGATTTTGTCGACGTTTCCTTTTGACGAATTTCCTTTTGTCAGCGTTTCATTTTGTCTATATTTCAATATATATTCATAATTATCTGTCAATTTCAACGAAATATAAAAATGGTAGCTTCTAGTGAAAATCAACAAGTGAACTTTCAACAAAATAAAATACCGATAAAAAATTCGTCGTTAAAAATTTCGAAGGAATAAAAAGGCCGACGAGACGACGACAAAACGCTTCCATCTACTTTCTGCCGGCTCGAATGGCTTGAAATAGACCCAAGTAAATAACCCCGCTCCGTGCCCCTGGAGATTTCGCGGTGGGAACCTGGATTTAGAGGGCCGATCGACTTCCGGTTTCAACGCCACGAAATCGGCTTCTTCGGAACGGACTGTAGAAGTTTTTCCGCGAATGGCCACTTCTAGGATGCCTGCAGTAGCCAAGAAAGATCAAAAAATTCCGGTGGATGCGCTAAAACGAAATCAAAGTTCAAGTTCCGCTTTCTTCTCGCGCAAAATTGCCGAAATTCCACGAATCCCTGCTCGTTGCTAGGATGCTCAGAAATTCTTAAAGGATCTTTGCTAGCTGCGGGGATGCTGAAAATTCCGCAATGAACGCTGCTGGCTTGCCTGAATCGGACCGAGTTCAAGTTCTTTTCTATCGAAAAATCGATAGAAAGAGCAGAGGCCAGGGGGTTCAAGCAGTTCCGCAATGATCTCCGCCAGATTGCTCTCGTAAGCTCAATATCCCAACCCTTCCCAAATCGCAAAACATCAATCCTAGCTTGCTTTGTTCCTATCGTGCTCCAATTTCCCTTACAGGAATACCGTAATCCGAAAAAGTACCTCAAAAATACGCCGGAACTCGCGGACTTTGGTCTTCTCCCACCCCAAAGATGACGCTCGACTGTTTATCAACCACCTTTGAGAGAGGTGCGCCAAAAATAAAAACCTCACCTCTCGCGCCGGGTCTCCCAAACTTTCCCATCGACACCCTCGCTAATTATTCATCTCCGGGAGGGAGGGGGTCTATTTGCTGAAAACGAGGTGGAAGAAGCCCCACACTTCGGAGCATGAGTACCCCCGGAAACGGCTGGCCAATAAGGAAATCCCCCGAAAAACTATAAATTATTGAATAATTTCGGATAAATCCACGGATCGGGGAAGACGGTCGTCACTACGATGCGGATGTGCATCTTTTAGGGGTGGTCGGAAAAAACTGCTGCAGGCAATTAGGCTGCAAAATAATTGAGTGGCGCGGGGGGATTTCCTGGAAAAACGAAGTAAAAGCACGTTACGCCAAGTTTGGGTGAAGCCTAAGCCTAAGCTTGGAAGCCTAAGCCTATGGCTGAAGCCAAGAAACCAAGCCACTGCAGCAAACATCCAGATTTCCGACATCCCAAACGGCCGTTAAATTGTTTAAGCGTAGACTTAGGCTGATCTTAGACTTAGCTTAGGCTTCGCTTAGGCTTAGCTTAGGCTTGGCTTAGGCATGGCTTCAGCTACGTCCGAAAAATGATTACCCCAGGATCCTTCTGACCTCGTCCAAATTTCGCGCATCTTCAGTTTCCATTTTTATCCTCTAAGGACCAGCCAAGGCTCCAACCTTTAACCTGGCACGCTTCCAATTCGGGCACGCATCCGACCATAAAAACCCACGACTCAAAAATCAACTGGCTGGAGGCCCTAGTTGGGCCCCAAAGGCTTGTGGCCCATTAACGAACGGGGAAGCAACAGCAGCAAGGGCAGGGGCTGCTGGCCACAAATCGCTTCTTCTCAGAATTGGCCATAGCAGGCTTCTGCTGTTGGAAAAGGCCAAGCAGACGCCGCGCTACTCGGGATGGCTAATTTTTTGGGGATAAGGGGCCGGGGGAGGTAGGGAAGAGTTGCAAATGGAATCCGGAAACGTTGCAATGAAAATTTTGCAGAACGGATTAGGGATCGAGTCTGTCCAAGATTTCAAGAGACTGGGAAGGGAAATGCACTCCCTCCCTCGCTCTCTCTCGCTCTCTCTCGCTCTCTCTCTTTCTCTTTCTCTCGCTCTTTCTTTCTTTCTTTCTCTGGCTCGCTCTCTCTTGAGCTAGTGGCATCGAACAAGTTCAAAAGGACCAGTAAAGTCTAAAATCGCCAGACAGCTAGCAGTGATTCTTTGCGAAACTTTACTGCTATTCAAATTTCAATGGCCTTCCGGACCCACCAAAACGCCACGATTGTTGTCTTCTACCCGTTTCCTTCTGCAAAAAACGCTCCAAAGCCCCAAAAAAGAATCATGCCCACGCGCCACAAAACGCCACAAGTTTGATGCCCCGTCTCAGGGGGGCTTTTTGGTGCAGCCGAACCAAGCCGGGCAGCCAAAAAATCCGTTTTTGGCGTCCAAGAAAATGAATTTGAGGCTCCCAGCCCAAGCCTCGCCCGGGGAGTCATCATTTTCGGCCCAGGGGAGGGAGGAGGCTCACAAATTTTTTGTGGTATGATGCCAGGGAGGGGTCCCTAGAGGAGCACGAGGAGGTGGAATTCTCTTAAGGCATTTTTAGGGGTGGTGGCTAGTGGAATAACAACTCTTTTATGGGTGAGGAGGAGGCCTGTAGCGCTCGGGGACATTTGTCAAAAATGGCCAGACGAATCTATCAACGCTGCTTGCGGGAGGGGGAGGCTGGTGGTCAAAGGTTCTTGGGGAAAATCGGCCAGAAAAATGGCTAGAAGGATAATAGCTGTTAGAAAGCTATAACATTTTGAGGTAGTTTTGCATTATCGGGGGGTACTAAAAAAGAAAAATGAAAGGTGGTTCCATTTAGTCGGCATTTACTAAAATAATTCCTTAATAGCGTTTTTTTAGTCAAATCTAGCGAAATTTCGAGTGGAAAAACAAGCTGAAAAATAGAAGATCTTCTAGGACCTATTTTTAAGCGTTGTAGTGTTTCTTAGGTTATTTTTCAATTACGGTAGCTCGCCTGAACTTTGACTCTTCCCCTAGAACGTGATTTCCTCGTGTTTTTCCTACTACACGCAAATCCCAATCAGTTAGTCACGAAAGTCATCTAAACCACCCGAAATAGGTCGAATTATTCGGCGAAACGCCTAAAAACAAAGGCAAATCCTAGCATTTCAAAATTCCCTAGGGGCATTTGATGAGGACGAGAGAGAATGAGAGACAAACTTGTTTGTCTGCCCGGCCTTTAGGGCGACAAATCAAAATTTTTAGGTTGGCGGGACCGGATGATGGGCTGAACAATAAGGGCTTAAGATCGAGGGGAGAAGCTGAAAGAGAGAGAGAGAGAGAGAGAGAGTGAGTGAGAGCCAAGAGAGAGAGAGAGAGAGAGAGAGAGAGATAGAAAGAGAGAGAGAGAGAGAGAGAGAGTGAGTGAGAGCCAGAGAGAGAGAGAGAGAGAGAGAGAGAGAGAGCGAGAGAGATAGAGATACAGGAGAACCGAGCTCTAAATTCTAAATTTTCTACAAGCTAATTATAAGCTCTAAAGATTTTCCGGCAGCGGTACTTAAAATTAATATCGATTTTTCTAAAGTTTTCTTCGCTAAAAGTTTAACGACTAGAAAATGACTATTTTAAGGTACCTTATGAAATCCTACGAATTTTCCTTGCCTAACGGATTCCGCTCCATGTAAGCTGCCCGTTTAGGTGTACTGTAATTTCACTTTGCCATTTTTGAAAACAATAAACAGCCTATAATTGTTCTCCTAGTCCTAAAAAACACTCAAAAATTCGAAAAAACACAACCCAAAGACACATCTCCCAGCCGGGACCCCCAGACCCCTCGTAAACAAAAGCGGAAAATTATGCAATTAGAAGATAGCAGCCGGGCAGGATGGGCGGGGGCGGAGGGGCAAGCAGCTGCTCGGCTTTTCCCCCGATTCGAGCTACCCCACATTTCTATAAACGGAATCGAGGCCCGGAATTAGTAATGCCCCGGGAAATGGGTGGTGACGGCATAGCTAGCGGGTTGGAATTGGTTACGCATTTTATGGCCAAATTTCTGGACAAAAGCGTGCAAAATTGAAAAGGTCATAACTGGGGGTATGGCTAATTTTAGGTAGTCGTTAGATGGGCTGAAAAATTACGCTCGGCTTTGCTAGGAGACCAGCCACAAAATGTGTTGTGGTGGGTGGACGGGTTTTTGGAGTATTACGGAGACGGATTGAAAAGTTGAATCAAGATGCCAAAACTCTAAGGAAGCTACCTAAGTCCATGCTCTACACCGGTGGAAACCTTTCTTCGCTTGGACTTCGCTTCACCTGAGCTTAAGCTTACGATTTAGGCTTAGGATTAGCTTAGGATTAGCTTAGGCTTATTTTAGGCTTAGCTTAGGCTTAGCTTAGACTTGGCTTAGGCAATTACGCTTAGGCCGAGGCTTAGCCTTGGGCTTATTTGGCAAAACTTTCTATTCCAGTTATCTAAAAATCCGAAAATTTAAATTTTATTGCTAGAAGAAATCTGGCGAATTCTTACCGTAAGCCGAAAATTGAAAACCGCTAAATTCCTAGATAAAAACTTTTCAAAAAATAAATCGAAAAAGCAACACCCCAAGCACCAAAACAAGCCGAATTTCCGCATCTCGAAGTGAAAATCTTCAAAAGGGAAAGTGGAGGTGCGTAGCGAGTAGTCGAGTGGAATCCGTTTTGCATCTCATCCACCCCCTTCCACCCTCGCCCCCCAAATAAACAGAGCCGTAAAGGGCCCAATGCAGTGGCCCCCCAGCCGGTGGGCCACAATATGTGGAAATATACGGCCATACGGCATACGATGGCAATTTTCAGGAGGACGGAATTACTAGCAGCGGGGAAAATGGCCCATTTAATGTTCAGTGCACTTTTTGTCTAGATCCTACCTATTGTTTATGGTCGTCGTCGTTTTCGGGAAATTTCTGCAAAAAATGATGCAAATCTTGCTGTTTTCAACGGTCATTCGGATTCGCCGGTTATTGGTACTGGGCTTTTAGCGGGGGGGGGGGCTTAGAAAGCAAAGCCAATTCTTATTTTCAGCGTATTTTAACTGCTTGATAGTATATAATGTATTTCTATAGTTTTTCAGTTTTTGTTTGCTGGCAATTCATCGATAAAATTTCAAATTGATAACTTTGCTACATTTTTTGAAAAATTCAAAATTGTTATAATTTTTTAGCTGTTTTCAGATTTAATAGCGGTGAAAATACTATAACATGGTTTATATTTCGCTATAAATTGGAAATTGGTTCTCCCCCCCGCTAAAAGCCTAGTACCGTTATTTTCACATTAAAACTATGATAAACTGAATGAAGCGTTTTTCAACTCTTTTAAAGCGGGCATGCCAGCAAACGAAAACAGTTAAAGATAAAAATAGCTCAAAAAGTGAGCTCGACTGTCTAGACCTAGTCGGAGCTAGAGGTAGATTGCACGCTTCCAAGGTTCTTCAAAGGGATGGAGACAACGCTCACGAACTTTACGTTTTTATAGCTTTTTATGAGGCACCTGACCCGGTCTGTTTATCTGAACCGATGGGAAAAAACGCATGTTATTAGTCCGCGGCTGAATCCAGGTTTTTTCGGAACTACAAAACGCCCCGACACCCCCTAGCCGGAAGGGCCAATAACACAGTTTTTCCTTTGCAATTCAGGTTAAACCAAAACGTGCAAAAACCACAGCTACAATCCAGAAGATTCCATGGAAACTGGGGTCCCGCCGAGATTCAGCCGGGCCCGATGGACCCGAGGTTTTTGAGGGAAAAATTGAAGGGGTGAGGGGTGTAATTTCACAGAGTTTGAGGGGCTGGAGCTAAAAGTCGCTTGGGAAGGTGCCAAAACAATTTTTCAGCGGAATCTCGACTTTAGGGACATTTTCAAGGGGTGGTGCCACCAAGAACGAGATCACCAAAGAGTTCAGCCTTGAAATTCGAGCTGGACCCCTCAAGATGGGGCCGTACAGCTGCTTGTTCTCTCTCACAACCGCTATCTCTCTCTTTCATGCTCTCTCTCGCTCTCGCTCTCCATCCAAAATATTCGATTGCCCCCTAATGGTCCACGATCTCATCGAAAGTGTGAGAATTCTCCTAGAAGAACCCTTTCAGCCGTTCCACCTCCCAATGGGTCATCTAAATTTCAGAGCGCTCCCTCCCGGGGGATCGCCCACAAAAAATACGGTCGCCTACGAAATTTAAATTTGAGCACCAGCAGGCAACTTTGGTTCCATTGAAGGGGACTTTGAAACGGACCGGAAAAATTTTGAGGAAATTCTAGGGAGTGTCCCTAAGCCTAAGTCTAAGCCAAGCCTAGCCCTAAGCCAAAGCTAACATAAGATGAAGCCGAAATTGGAGCCGAAGATATTTTTATCGTGTTTTAACGCCTAGATCAATGGTTTTCTTGAAAAATTCACGAGCTCCACCCCATTTGGATGGCATGTTGATCTAGGATTAGTCTTTTTAAGCGGAAGTGCGCTCGAATAAGCCATAAAAGTTTGGGGATGTGGTCGAAAATCACTTGTTCCTATAGCGGTGTCTAGAGAACTAGTGTCTAGAGAAGGCTTAGCAGCGGATTTTTCACGGATTTCTGGTGTCAGAAAAGCCTTAAAAATCAAAAAATACGGATTTCATATCGAAACTTGGCCGAGAAAAAAAACTTAAAAATAAGGTGAGGCCCTTGTTTGGTTACTGAAAAAGATGTAGAAATCCTAGAGTACGAATGACACCTAAGTACGAGACGTTCCGATCGATCCTAGATGATATCACGCAACGCTGAGATGAGAGCCGATAGGATAAAAAGGGCATAATGGAGAATACGGCCTATCGGCTTCTTCTCTTCTCTTTACTTCGACGAGGTGTGAGAGAAATATTTGCGATCCCCTCGATCGGATGTGGCCCTTGACACCCTTGATCCTATTTGAGGGCGCCCGATAGAGAACGAGATCTTTTGGCCCCATCCCCCAATATCCCGCATCTCATCCACCCACTATCCACACAAAATACAATGATCTGCGTGAACCCGGTGTTGACCAAATCAAAAATTCATTAAATAATTTCCAGCAGATATTTAATTCAATAGAAAATACAATTGCCTCTGTGAACCCGGTTTTTAAATAGGACCAATGAGAGTATACACTTTGCATAATTCGGCTCGACCGACGCTGAAAAAAAACGAAAAATGCGCTCTCTGCTCCTTTATATAGGCTACCCCCACTTCGGATGTATGCTAATTGATTCCTAGCAAAGAGGGTCTCGGATTTTTCAACAAAAACTAATATTTAATGTCGAAAATAGGCGATTTTAATAAATTTGATATGCGTGCAGTCATCTCCAGACCATTACCCTCCTAATGACGTATCAAACATACCCCTAACTACCCTCCTTCTTGAGATACGACTGGAACAACCTGACGGAAGTTGCATGCAAAGTGGCACACACACACACACACACACACACACACACACACACACACACACACACACACACACACACACACACACACACACACACACACACACACACACACACACACACACACACACACACACACACACACACACACACACAGACATTATTTTTTTATATATTAAAAAATAGGATATTCTATTCAAATTATTTCCAACAATTATTTTTAAATCAATCCAATAGAAAATAATGGTATTGCGTGAACCCGATTAACAATTTTTCTATTGAAATGCAGATATAGATAAGAAATATATTATTACATTCAGAAAAAGCTTTGCTACGATATTATTCAAACCATAAGAAAGATAAGGATTTATCCACCCTGTAACAATATATCTAAAATCTCGTAGAAATCGGTATTATTTTTTACTCAGGATGCTTGTATGTCTGTCTTTCGTACACTACGATACTCTTCACGTTGTTCATTCACGATACTTTACATAAGCTTTATGGCAATATTTGCGTATTTTGCAAGGCGTGTTTGGCCGCAGTATTTTTCTTTAATTGTATTGGTTTTCAAGATTGCATAAACTCTAACAGGTCCCAAGCTGATTGTTTGCTAAAATCGAAGGACCAGAATCTGGCCCCAAGCCGGATTTTGGAGTCTCTGAATAACAGGAAAACCCATGAAAACTCACCAAATCGCTTCCTGCGCGTCGAATCGGCATTCCAAAGACTCGCCGGT
Organism: Mesorhabditis spiculigera; assembly: GCA_958295435.1. Lineage (NCBI taxonomy): Eukaryota > Metazoa > Nematoda > Chromadorea > Rhabditida > Rhabditidae > Mesorhabditis > Mesorhabditis spiculigera. The sequence goes on from CATQJA010001493.1 coordinate 205,210, forward strand.
GCCGTTGTGGATGGACCGACGATGTTCATCGGATGGCCGGGCAGCATGCCGTGTCTTCCGTGGGCGGCTGGTATCCTGGAAAAGCAGATGATTAACTGATATGAATAAAACAGAATCCAAGGAGTGAAGTAAACTCTCTAGAATGCAAGTGGGACTCGTCAAGGTAAGGGAATTTTGCTACGGCTTTACGCAATGTCGCGGTTAACGTGGTGGTATACAAAAACTTTGTTTGGCTCTCCCAAGCTTCATGATGTTTTTCTAGAATTTCGCGGTTTGGAAATTTCAGAAAATCAAAATCGTTATGTTTGCGCCCAGAAACAGTTTTTTCTTTAGTTTTTACAAGTTTAGCTCATTTTGTAAGCAAAAATGGGAGAGAGCTAGGATGCCATAAACGATTTTTCAGTGTATCAATCATTGAATTTTGTACGGAAAAGCAAAAGGACCCGAAAATTAGTTTTCGACTGACCGTGTGGCTAGATGATGCATATGATGATGGCTTCCCATTAGCAACGGGTCCATCTTACCCTCCTTTGGCATACCCCACATCGCGAAAGCTGAAAATTCAGAAAGTAATAACATGTGGAAATCCAAGGTACAAGAAAACACGAAAAACACGAAAAAGGAAGAAAGTAAAAAACGCATGAGAAGTACAATACGTTAAAAGATCAGCAAAAAATCACAACCATGTGGCACCCAAAATCGAAAATGTCCAGAATTCGCAAAGAAACCCTAATATGAATCCTGCTAGAGTACGATAGAGAGCAAAATCTGAGATTAACAACCAGAAAAGCCTGAAATGGAGCTAGGCAGCAGAGATCTTAGGATGCGTTGCAGGAAGCAACTTCACTGGAGCAGCGGCAAAATAGCATGGATTTTTGAGGAAACGGATTGACAGGCTAGCAGCGAACAGCGAAAAATTTGACGAAAGCGAGCTGCTCGGCAAAACAGCAGATATCTTTTGAAGTAACCGATTGTGACACGAAATCTAGGAAAACTGGCAGAGGATATTTGGGAAATGCTGCTAAAGATGCCTTCGCGGTTCCGCGGTAGTTGGCAGAGACCATTCAAGGCAACTCGCGATCGTTTGTTCTAGGGCAAATTAGTAGCTACATCTGGGTAAAATGAACTGCGGGCAAACCAGTAGTGATCCCATGGATGGAAAGAGCGTTTTTTCTAGTTAAAGCTGCGAGCAGAAGCCGCTAGAATGTCTACGGATTGGGGTCCACTCCATAGAATATTTCAGTGAAGGTCGACAATTACCTTCAGAGAGAAGGTATGGGATGTCACGGCGAAAAGCTTTAATCGCTCCGGGCCTAGCATCGGGGAGGATTCCCCGAATAAGTGGGCAGAGTTTAGAGGTTTGCAGGAATCGACTCTTTTTTGCCCATTGCGTAAAAATTTTAAGATTATTATGATGAAATTAAGTCGCAAGAATAGCAAATCAATAAGATCAAATACCACGTAAAATACCGTCTAAACTATCGAAAACGGTGAAAAATAAGAATTACTTGAATTCTAGAACGGTCATTGCGCGCCGGTAGATCTTATCCCTTATCGATCAGACCAGCCCGGCCGTCGCAATTCTATCTGCGGCTGAAGGACACAAAAATGGTACTGCACTTCGCTAAAACAAGTTTAGGAATATACAAAATTCTCACTGCGTAGCATGGCTTACCAGGGCCCTCTGAAAAGCGGCGTCTGGAAAACCGGAAACTCGGGGGTGTCACTGGCCGGGAGGGGAATGGAGCAGAAGTCCGGGCGGTTTCAGAATTTTGGAGCCGCTCGCCCCTTACACTTGGACTAGTGAAGCGTGGAGTTTGCTATTTTAACCCGAGCTTCCGGTCAAAAGGTGGCGAGATAGAGAGCGAGAGTAGAGAGCGAGAGAGAGCGAGGGAGCGAGAGAGAGCGAGAGAGCGAGAGAGCGAGAGAGCGAGTGAGAGCGAGAGTAAGCCAGCCACGGAGAGAGAGAGCGAGAGAAGGAGAGTGAGATATAGAAACAGAGAGAGAGATAGAGAGAGAAAGAGAGAGAGAGAGAGAGAGAGAGAGAGAGACAGACCTGAAAGATATGAATAAAGTGCACCTCCCCAAATATGGCCAATCCAAAATGGCCATTCGGTAAGTCCATTTACTGGGATTGTTGTGGATATAGCCCCAACTCCCCAGCTAGTCGAGTGGGAGGTCAGAATGGTTGAGCACGCAGGGTGCACCCACAAAAACAGCGGTGGGAATTTTGGTGTTCAGAATAGGCAAAACTAAACAAGACGCAATTATTATAGTTTTGTTAAAAAAGGAGTGCCAAGGCAAAATAAGCCTTTGGCGGGGATTAGAATTAGGCTCAGGCTTATGCTTAGGCTTAGGCTTAGGTTTGACTAGACATAGGCTTAGGCTTCCATAGGCTTAGACTGACGGAGTTATTGGGATTGTTGTAAGCTTGGGATCGTCCAGAACAGAGCTCAACGCAAGCTGTAAACCTAAAAAATGCCCTTCCACCCGAAACCCACATCCTCCCAATACGGAACCACTAATGCCAATTCCCCCAAATTCTAAAAGACATCTAATTCAATTATCCCCTCCTGGCTCATCGCCAATTTCCTGGTCCCTCAAAAGAAGGGAGAAGCCGAGTCTAAAATATGGTCTAGCCATGCTGGCTGGGTCACATCTGCCTCGACGCCCCGTTTTCTTCAGCCCAAGCCCTCCGGATCTGATATCAGAAACAAATTCCGTGGGGGGTGGGTGCCCAGGGGTCCGGGATTCGATTCGAAAATTCGATTTCCTTGCTCATGCCCCTGGCTATGTGGAAAAGAGGACCCGTTCAGATGGAGGTACCCAGATACTGGCTTCTCCTGCTCCCCTAGGGTCACAGAAAAACCGAAAATATCATCAGACCAGCATGTATGAACCGGGATTTGAGGAAGTTGCGCTGGAAGTTGAAAGATTTTGCATGGGTAAAACTACTTTAAAGGGGCTAGCAAGCCTGGGATAGGTAGGTTTTTGTCGACTAGGTCCGTTGGCCTGCCCGTCTAGGGAACACGAAAAATTGAACAAGGTCAGGATAACTTAAAATTACGACAACGACAAGTTCAAGCAGGTCAGGGATAAGTTTTGACACCCAATGCTCAAAATTCCATCAAAAATCGATCGAGAAAACAGAAAAGTTACGGCTCATCATCCCAATCCCAATGGGTCCTCGTCAACTTCAAGAGGATTAGGGACGAATTTTGTAACTCCCAAATGCTCAAAGGATCTATCAATATAGATAGTAAAACGCAAAAGAGGAATCGATTCTAGGATAGAAAAGTTGCGACGCTTCAACTGAAACCCCCAGAGGATAGCAAACTTCAACAGGGTCAGGGACGAATTTAGAAGCTTGAAAGTACTCGAAAATGCTTTCAAAAACCATCGAAAAAAATACAAGGGAAAATCAACTCCGAAAAAGAGAAAAGTTGCAGCGCCTCATCCCAATCCCCGGGGACCCCGGAGAACTTCAAGTGGGTCAGGGATGCATTTAAAAACTTGAAAGTGCTTAAAAATTCGATCAAAACGATAGCAAAAATGCTAAGAAAAATCAATTCCGCGACAGCCGAAAAGTTGCGACACCTCATCCCAATCCCCGAGGGACCCCGAGAACTTCAAGAGGGTTAGGGATGAATTTTGAAACTTCCAAGTACTCAGAAAAAAATGACGCGGAACCAGTATTCGGTGGATTTGTGAAGCCCCGGGGCATAGTTGATGCCATCTTTTTTGGGGGCAGAAAAGGAGGCCAGCCAGAAAAGGAGCCCGAGTGGGGGAGCTTCGAGGGCCGGGTCGTGAGAAATCAGCAGCTAGGAAGGGGGAAGGGATGGATGGCTGGGAGAATACCCCCAAATCTCGACCAGGAAAAGGAGAAGAAAAAGAGAAGACGACCAGCACTACCAACTGGCAGGAGATGTCTGGAGGAACTTGGCGGAAGCGCCGGGTTGAAATTGGGGAGGGTGGATGGTTTTGAAATGCCCTTTGCGATGTAGATGCAAAAAGTTATACTTTCTGATAGTAGTTCGAGGGTAAAAGTTTTTAAAGGAACGTAGAAGTCAGAATCTTGATAAAAATTCTGTCTGCTGCTTACGGTAATACGACAGATACAGAAAAGGAGGAAAACCAAAAACTACGAAAAATTTGTCGGCATTTTTCAGCAAATTAGAAAACCCCAGGCTTCATTCATAGCATTAATGCTAGCGGATTTTCGAAAAAGCCAATTTTTCAATCTTAATTTTGAAAAGCTACGCTCGCGGGGGATCAAGTGATAAAATAGGTAAAAATGTAAGTATTTGAAGCGATCCATTGAAGAATTCTTATGGAAACTAAGGTTTACTACTATTTTTAAGAAATCTTAAAAAATTTAAGAAACGCCGAGTTTGCTTGAAAACACGAATTCGGGCTGGTCAAACGGCTCAATTCAAAGAATTCAGATCTGTTTAGTCCTCAGTACCCCAGGGTAAACAGGTCAACAAACAATAGGATGCGGGGAAATGCTAATGAACCCGCCAATGAATCAACCTCAATGGCCAATGAGCAAATTAGCTACCTGGATGCAATTCTTGCAAAAACAACGAAATTGTTCTGTTTAAATAGTGTTTAAAAAGTTTAAATAGTTTCGGCTTGTGCTTCAATTTCTACACCAATTAACGGACAGGTTGGAATAAATAAGCCAAACAAGGTGATTGAAACAAGATAAGAACAAAGTAAATCAAGTCACATTAAATCTTGTTCAAAAATCAAGCTGTCCAAAAAAGATAGATTTTGAGCGAGCAAAATACTGAAATTTAAAGCCACAAAGAATCGCAACTTCAATGCCACAGAAAACGCAATCTAAAAAACCATAACAAATCGAAAAATGCATAAACTTAACCCAAAAAAAAGAAAAAGGTACATCTCAAAAAAAAATAGATGTAAAGAAGGGCCAGTCATGTTGTTTGTAACTTTTTGTGGTCAGAGAAGTGAGCGAGAGCTGGAGAGAGAGAGAGAGAGAGAGAGCGTGGGAGAAAGAGTGAGACATAGAGAGCGGCGGGGAGAGCGAGAGAGAGAAGAAGAAGAGGAGAGAGAGCGAGAGAGAGAGAGAGAGAGAGAGAGAGAGAGAGAGAGAGACTGAGTTACATCCTGAGGATATTCCGGGATTGAGCCAATTTATTTGATGAACGCACCGATCCTCTGCTTCCCCCTCCAACCCACCATTGCACTAATGAGAGCAACAGGAAAAAGTCACCGGGGGTTTGGTTGTGTTGACAAAATAAGAAAGGCAAAAAGTGCGGAACTAGAATTAGTACCCTGCTAATTACGGAACGTGTCGGAGGGGGCATAAATTTAGCAAAAAAAAGCTATAAAAATATCACTCTCTCTCTCTTGCCCTATAGTTTGCCAAAAATTCTATTTTGATGCTGAACTAATTCGCAACCTCTAGGGACAAACTAAAATTCAAAACTTTGAATTGGAATTTTTGGAGTGAAGAAGCTGCTTCTGACGTATGCGGGTCAAGTATAATTTTTGCAACGAAAGAGAATGAGAGAGAGAGAGAGAGAGATAGAGATAGAGATAGAGATAGAGCGAGAGAAAGTCGGAGCGAATGAGAAAGGGCGCGCGAGGGAGAAACAGAGAGTGGGCGCAAGCGAGACACAGTCAGTGAGAGACACGCAGACAAAATTTGCGTAAAAGAGAAAAAGCAAGATTTTTTCCATCCATGGGTCACTAGACAGGCCGAAAATTGAGCCGGGCGGTCAGATGGTTTCGCATAACATGAATTTCCTGGTCTCCCTGTAACCTGAAGACACCTGTCCGCCTGGCCAGTAACCGGAGAGGCCGTAAGCTATCCTATAGGATGGGCAGCTCATGCAAAAGAGATGTCCGGATAGCGTAAAGTGGAGTGGGGTGGAATTTAAGGAATTTAGGGGTAATGGAGAACAGAGATCAACAATAAGAAACCTGATAACGGCAAAAAAATCAAAACATAACACAAATACAGAATGAAAATTTGCCAGTTTTCGATTAATTTGATAAAAGTGGGATAGAGAGACCGAGAGAGAAAGAGAGTGAGAGTGAGTGTGAGAGAGAGCGAGAGAAACTGAGAACAAACGCTCAAAAACACATAATTATAGTCGAAATCAAAAGCTCGCCGGAAGCTTTTATGCTAAAAAAGAGGAGCTCGATCCAGTAGCTTAGTAATACGAGCCGTGCCAATCATTCATAAACCCCGATACCATATTCCTGTATGCTCTCTTTATATTCCAAAATTTTGCACACACATCAAGTGGCTGGGGGTGGATGGGGGTAATTGGAGATGAGGAGCCCGATGCTCATAATGGATTATGAGGGGTTTTGGAGGTTGGTAGGAAAAGAGGAGGAAGGGCAAAAGCCGGCAATTGGATCCAGATGCCAAAAAAATGATTCTTCCACGAGAGAGAGAGAGAGAGAGAGAGAGAGAGAGAGAGAGAGAGAGAGGAGTGAGAAGAGCCAAATGGCCTAGGCACATTATAATAAATGACCCTGGGAGGTGAAGAATTGACCGTGGAAGGCAAGCTTGCGGTTATGAAAAAGCACAAAATAATACGGTATAGAGTAAGGACTAATTAGGAAGGGTTACAGTAGACAACAGCTTGAGAAAGAAAGAGCAGAAAAAGACCTATTAAACTCAAGCAACATCGGTGACACGTTCCCTGTAAAACGCGAGACAGCGATAAAAACGGAGAGCGGAAGAGTGAGAGAGAGAGAGAGAGCGGGCGATAGAGAGAAAAAGAGAGCGAAAGAGAGATAGAGAGAGAGAGAGAGAGAGAGAGAGAGAGAGAGAGAGAGAGACGCACTTGATACCGATACGAGCACAGTATTAGCGCTGGACCAAACGCAAATTTAAAGCCACATTGACACGAAAAATACTCATAATATCAGCAAATCAAAATAACCAAGAACAAATCAATATAAAAATCAAGGATACAAAAATATAACAAAAGACAAAATGTGCATGAAAAATCTCGAAAAAAGTGAAAAATCAAGTGTTAGATCTCCAAATAGAAAAATTTCCAACTTAGCAAAAACTGGAGGAAAGAGAAATCAAAAGCAGTTATAGACAAGGCAAAAATTACGAAGAAAATTTAATGTAATATCCTAGTAGGTCATAGTCTGCACTTGTTTTTCAAAGCACACCCCATGTGGCCCTTCGAAAATTGTTTAAAAGTGGGGGTGGAATGGCTGAATGGGAGGGTGAAAAATACGGGTCCCTTTTCTGCGTTCCCTGGACTACATAATGCTCCGCTAGACGCTAGGCAGGGTCGCTTATCCAAAAAGGTCCCAAAAAAGGAGTTCGGGGGTAAATCGAGGAAGTTGCGATGGTGCCGTCAGCCGGTCGAGTTCGGATGGATAATTGGGAGGGCGAGAAGGAGAACGAGAAGAAGAACGAGAAGAAAAGGAAGGAGAAGCCGGATGGACCAGAAGAAGAGGAAGGTCCGGGGTCCCGCAGGGAAAACCGCACGAATTAGGGCGGCAATGTGGCCTTTGCTTTCGTGGGGTTTAACTTGCGAAAAAAACAGCTTGGCGTTCCCGGGATGTGGGGGGGGGGGTTGTCGGATTTTGCCGCAACGAGACACGTAATTCACATGGAACGAATTCCATCGCGTAATGTATTACGGTAGCTGGCGCAAAGGGGCTAGCGCGTTGCGGGCCACACTAAATTTTTAAAGAAACGTTGCCATGCCTTGCACGGTCCTTTAAAAGAGCTAACAAAATCGACCCTCCGGAACCACTAGGTCTAGACAGGCAGGTTAGACTGTTTTAAAGGATGGGCAAGGCCAGAAAGCTGCATTAGAGTGGTGGAAGAGAGAGCGAGAGAGAGACAGGGAGAGAGAGTGAGACAGAGAGAGAGAGAGAGATAAAGTGTGTGTTAGGGAGATATTCAAAAACAAAAGCTTGCCTAAGTGCGAATTCCACACCTCCAAGCAAAAAACCAGGACCCATTAGCGAAAACACTCGAGTCGCCCGGGCGGCTGACCGGATTGCCGGAAACCCGAAAAGTCGCGTGAATTGGCACAAATAAATAATCGAAAATTGGCCGGGAATTAGGGTCCGACGGGGAAGTAGCGTAATGGGGGTACGGAGAATTGCAAGGTGGGCAGCAGCGGTAAGTCTGATTGAGCATCGAATAGGGAAGGGACTGCGAAACCGGGGTTGAAATAAGCAATGGAACTCGGGTGTAGTACCCCAGTTTAATTATGAGCAAACAAGCAGTTGTTTCTTGAGGAAACAAAGCTTTGACCTTTGATTAAGCCAAAATAAAAGAGGCTAAATGGGATAAAAATAAAAGACTGTTTTTGAAGAAATAACGTATAATTTCTAGCACTTTAACCGGTCCATAAAAAGCATTGAAGTATACAAATATTTACAGTTGATGTGTTGATTTACACCCAGTTAAGTGAAACAAGTTAATCCGAGAGAAACGGAAATGGCCAGAAATGCAGAAAATTGCAGAAAACGTAATAAAATCCCGCGTACATTGTTGTGTCGCGTAGGCATGAAAGGTGACTACAGTAGGCTACAAAAAGTTCCAAAACACACCGTTGTTCTTGGGCAGGTTACTGGTTTTTAAACCGTACTTTAAAAATTTAATGTCAACAAAATTGTTTTTTTTGAGAATATTAGGATCGCAACGTAGCTCTTCTTGAACGCCAACAAATTATGGCTCCATTTTTTTTATTGTTCCGGGGAAACTAGAGCAGACTCCGCTTTATTTGATAGCCGTTCCTAGGGGAATTTAGTGCATTTTTAAATGGAAGTTCTTCATGAAAAAATGTAGAGCTACGTTCTGTTCCTCAAAAATCAGCACCAGACTCCTTCCCCCACTCTATCAAAGATCTCAAGGTGCGAAAACCATGCAGAAGAAAATTTGGTGAGCCCTGAAAGCGAGGGAAGATGAGGTATCTGGGGTCCCAGTGGGAATTCCTTTGAGCGGGGAGCAGCACCTCAGACATTTGTCGTGGGGATCGGGCCAAAAATCTTTGAGGGATGGGCGGAAATGTGGAAAATCGGGACGGAGTCTGCATTAAGAAATTATGTAGGCGAGAGAGAGAGAGAGAGAGAGAGAGTGCGGCAGAAAGAGCATGACCAAGAGAGCAAGGAAAGAGTGTGTGTGAGAGAGTCAGAGAAAGGGCGAGGTGGTGAAACAGTGAGACAGATAGAAGGGAAGAGAGAGCATGAGGGAGACAGAGACAGTGAGAGAGACAGAGTGAGAGAGATAGAGTAACACAGAGAGAATGAGCATGAGAACGTGAGCACGAGCGAGAAAATGAGACTAAAAGTGCCCAAAAATTCTGAATAATCAGTGTATCCAAAGAACCGGGTTCACCAAAACGGATGAGTTTTTACCCCGAATGGGGGAAATTGGGGGCGCAACGCAAAAAACTTGTGAGGATTCGGGCGGCTGGAGGTTGGGAGCGGGAAATGGAATGAATATACTCGGAATATCAGATTACCACGGGAATGAGGGGAGAAACATTGTAGTGAAGTGGAAAGAACGAAAAAAATTGGGAAAATGCACGGAACAGCGGAAAAATACGTAAATCTTGGTAATAAACAGACACAAAAAATGTAGCTTGAAAGAAAATGGAGAGCCAGTGAAAGAGAGAGAGAGAGAGAGAGAGAGAGAGAGAGAGAGAGAGAGAGCGAGAAGCTCTGTGGGCTACGAAGAGCTTCGTCTGCCGATTTGTCTCTAAAGAAAAACATACCCCGGAAATTATTACAAGCCGCATTTTTCTGAGATTGGCAATTTTCCAGTGGCTTTCTCGGGTAAATAAACAATTAAGCTAGAGCTTTGGAAATTATCAATTAAGCAGTGATTTGGAAATTACTCAAGCCTCGAGAAATCGAAAACCAAAGCAGAGCTCGAGGGAGGGAGGGGGTGTTTGCAAAAAGCGAACGGTGACGGAGGTGATAAAGAGAGCGAAAGATAAAGCGAGAGAGAGAGAGAGAGAGAGAGAGAGAGAGAGAGAGAGAGAGAGAGATCTCAAACGATTGCGGATGGTTGATTGGGAGGGTTGAGCTGAGGGTTTGGGTACACACTTTGGCCATTCATTAAAGGTACTCGATCTTGCAAAGATTATTTTTTTGAAAGCGTTAAGTGGTGTAGCGCGAAGGGTAGGGTCATCCGCTTAAGAAACAAAACTTGCGAGGGATGGCTTGAGAGAAATAGAAAACGCGAGAGATGAGAGAGAACGAATTTAATGCAAAACAAAAGGATGAAAAAATTCTAAATGAACATAAGCACAAAGCTATATAAAGTACGGCGCAATCGAGAGAGACAAAAACCCGGCGCTACCCCGGAATCGAGAAGGCTGGGAATCAAATTCAGGCGCCGAGAGCTGCCATGTGCCCTCGTTTAAAATAGCAAAAGTTGAGCAGGGAAGGGAGGCGAAAGAACAGATTCAGGATACAATCATGACCAAAGATTTTGGTCTATCGAATGGATTTGGAGGATAGGGTGATCGGAGACTGAAAGAGAGAGAGAGAGAGAGAGAGAGAGAGAGAGAGAGAGAGAGAGAGCGAGAGAGAGGGGGCAGAAAGAGAAAGAGAGATAGAGAAAGAGGGCGAGAGTGTGGGAGAGAGAGAGGGATATGGCTTACAATTGGGTTAAAGCTTTGGACTCGCCTCCTGGGAATGACTTGGGCTTGGTGGTAAGCTTGGGCCTTAGTTAGAAAGAAGCCTAGGCCCAAGCTTGGGTTTGGGGTTGGGCTTAGGTTTTAAGCTTAGGCTTTAGGCCTAGGCTTCCGTTTGAAAATAATTGGCTTCCAAAATCGTCAAGAGTCGATTACCTCGAGATACCGAAAAAGAATCCGGGTATTTTTATCCAGAAAAGTGGGCAACAACCAAGGTTAATAAGCCCGGACACATTAAAATTTCCCACGCCGCGTCGGAAAAATCCACCAAAATTGGATGTAAATTTGGGGTGTGAACGGCCCAGGGGGGAGGGTGTGTGAGATCGAGAAATAACAATTAGGAATGGGGCGAGCCGCCGGGACCCACCAAAACCACAATTTCCGGGCACTCGGCAAAACCCAGAGCATGTGGGCACCGGCAAAAACGAACAAAAAGATGATGCAAAATGTCATAAAAAGACGCAGGAAAATATAGCTATAGAGAAAAGTAACGAGGCAATAATTGAGGCAGCGGCTGGAATTTTTTAAGCAACTTGCGTCATCCGGTGGCTTCCAGAAATTCCGGGCGTTTCCCCGGGTATTAATTGCTTTCAGCTGGGCGGTAGTTTGTCGGAAAGGAACTGAAATTTTTGGGTTATAGCGAGAGAGAGAGAAGGAGAGAGAGAGAGAGATGGAGAGAGAGAGAGAGCGAGAGAGCGCGAGAGAGAGATAGAGATCGAGAGAGAGCGAGCGAGCGAGATTCAGTGCTGTCAAAAGCATAGATAGAACCTGAGAGCGGCAGGTGAAAAAATGGCAAATGGAGGGTTTCGGCAAAAAAAAAAGCGTTCGAGTGATCGATTGGGATGAATTGTAATAGATTACGAAGATTAATTGTAAGAGATGGGGATGACAATTCTTAAATTAAACTTGAAATTAAAATTAAATCAATTAAACAAATATATAGAATTTTAATATGGAATGGATATAGAAAACGCCAGGGAAGCGAACGTGAGAGAGAGAGAGAGAGAGAGAGAGAGAGAGAGAGAGAGGGAGAGAGAGCGACTGAGAGCAAAAGAGGAAGTGCGAGAGACATGAAAACAAGCCCTTAAGAAATTTAACGTTCACACTCTCTATCTCTCGCTCGCTCGCTCTCGCTCTCTCTCACTCTCTATCCACAGAAAAAAATTATTTGCTATTTCCTTTTTACTCCCAAAAAGCGCAAAGAAGAGACCAACATTCGGTGAGCCAAGCGAAAAATTTAAAAATTGTGTTTAAAATTTTACGAAATCGGCTAAAACCGCTTTCTAAAACGACAGCAGAATCTGTAAAAAATAGAAAAGCCTTCAAATGAGTCGGCCCGAAGGCTAAATTCGGTTAAAAAACTATAAAAAAAGTCAGGCCCCTGCACGTTGTTTATGGTTGGCTCAGAATAGGGGGCTAACATGTGGTTGAGCCGGGCCGATTAGTGCATGTGTTCGAAATTGGGGTGGCGCGTGGCGAAAACCCGAAAAGTCGTGTTCCCCATGGTCACGCCGGCCACACACTGGGAATGGGAACATTGGGCCCTAAGGCTACAAACCAGCTTGGAGAAACAATAATGGTCTGTCCCTCCCCCTCATTCCCACTCTGTCTCTCTCACTCTGTCTCTCTCCCTCTCTCTCTCCCTCTCTCTCTTTCACTCTGCTTGAGACACGGTGAACTTTGAGTCCAGGAGGTGGGAACGACTTTAGTGTTGAATAATTCCGAGGATAATTACGATTTTAAAGGCGCGGTGACAGCAAAGAACGCGAACGAAAGGTTTTTTCGGAAGATAGAGGAGCTAGTAGAGAATCTTTGGGAAAGGAGTCGATCGAGGCAAGCCAGCAGAGACGTTTTAAGAAACGATTCGATCTGGGCGAACTAGCCGCGAACATTTGAGTGGTTAGTTTGTCTGGGCAATCAAGCAGAAAATATTTACAAAACGAGCCGAGCGGCAAGCTAGCAGAGAAAATTTTGACAGGCTCGCAGGAATTCTTTGGAAACTTCGATAGGTGGAGGCAAGCTAGCAAACATTATTTGAGAGCCTCAGCATTTAGGAAAAGCTCGAAAATGCTATACTTTTACAGGGACCGTGTCAACAAGCTTCGGAACGTAGATTCTGGCTCCAAGCCCGAAAGCTTCACCCCGGCCCGAAAAAAGATCTGGCCCTATCTGGGAATGGCTGAGGGGGGATGTAAGGAGAGGTTGAAGGGAACTGCCCCCTAAAGCCACAATCGAATTCACTCCTCCTCCTGCTCCTTCTTCTCTTGCTCCTCTCCACACACATCTTCACGGCTTCTACTGCCCCGGGGGTGTGCCCCCGAGGGGATGGAGAGCCAGAGCTGGACATTCGGATTTTTTTTTGGGGGGAAAGGCTGGGGGTGGTTAGTGGAAATGTCGCAGTTTGCGTTTCGTTTCAAGCTGGACAAACTGCAAAAACGGATAAATGAGTCTGAACGGCCGGAAGTCGTCGGCGAATTTCCTAAATCATCATCGCCAGGAACAGACCTAGTTTCATGCAGAAAACTAGAAGCGAAGACACATCGAGATTAAGCGTGAACGGCTTGAAGTCGTCGGCCAAGCTGCGAATCATCAACTGTCTTCTAGTGCATGGGTAGGGTATGAGCAGGGTATGAGCATCAATTTTCAGCCAGCCACTAGCCAATAGACCACAAATCCCTCGATTTACGTCAGCACTAGCCTCTCAAAACCAACGAGATCAACATGAAAGCTACAAATTTTGAGGGGCCAGCAAAGAGGGACAGCTTCTTCTCGCAAAAAGGGACACATTTTGGATAGACGTCGAAAGTAAAGGGGGAGGGAGGGGTGTGTTGATGACAGATTCCAATCCCAGCCCCTGGAGCTGCCCACATCTACACCCATATTTTTCTTGTCGCCCCGCCGTCGTCGGAAGGAAATGTTCGTTTTGATTGGTGACAAGGGGGAGAGTGGAGAGATGTTTTTTGGGGTAGCTTTCTGATGCTTGAATTTTGAGAAGGAAATAGTTCCGGCAGATAACGTCAGTGATAGAGAGCGAGCAAGGAAACGAGAGAGAGGGAGAGAGAGAGTGAGAGAGAGAGAGAGAAAGATCATATGATACCAAGAGAGAACCAAAAAACGAGGATGAGGACCGAGGACGAGAGCGAGCTCGAGAACGAGCAAGAGCGCGAGAGTGAGCGATGGAGATATAGAACGAGGGCGAGAACGAACAAGAGCGAGAGATGGCGAGACAAAAAGCGAGCGAGAGACAGATCGAGCGAGAGAGAGCGAGCGAGGGGGATAGAGAGAAAGAGAGAGAGAAGCAGCAAAAGAGAGAAGGACGAGAAAAAGAGCACTTGAGCAAGCTATATAAGAAATTTAGGTCTCATGGGCCGAGAACGCGTGAGGAAGAGTGACACATTGGAACGAGAGATAGCCAGAGATAAAATGCCTGAATCCCTTAAAAATCCAACAGCCGTATCACAAGGAACCGATGCCATATAGCCCCTTGCCCCAAATCCCTAAAAAGCTCCTCAAAAAAAGAGTGTAGCCCGCTATGAATCGGTAATTTTGGCATTGGAAACTTGGCCATGGCCCCGGGGCGCCGTCGTTTCGACTTCGGGAAAAACGAGATGAGAACTGCCCTCTCGACTCTAGAAACTGCCCCCTCGAAGTGGGCACCAAAAAAAGAAGGCGAAGGGGATGAGGAGAGGGCACACGCACACACAATGAACACTTTTGAATAAAATATTTGGTGGGTGGTTGGTTGGCTGGCTGGGGGGGTGTAGAGCAACAGAGACGAAGACATGGATGATTGGATGATTAGGCTTAGGCGTTTTTTTTTGGTACTTTCCAAGCACAGATCCTACTGTATATCAACTATAATAATTTTGCTGTGGTGTCCGTCCGTCCGTCCGTCCGTCCGTCATGTCCCGGATTCAACTCGAAGGGGAAAGGAGCTAGAGCTTAGGTCTCTTCGGATTCGGATAGAGCGTGGTCAGAAACCCCCAAACTGATAAAAAAATTACGAAAAAGTTTTTGTTTAAATTATTCAATTAACTTTGAAAGTTTTTTCCTTAGTAAAAGGGGTGGGGGACGGAGGTTGGGGTGATTTTGGACATAGTGAGCCAGGTCGCGCGCGTTTCGTGGATGAAAATTTTCACGGGGGATTTCATTTCTTTTTTTCTCTCATTCCATCCGGTCGGTCGTTATTTTCGTTTTTTAAAAGGATTTCTGCTAGGGGAGGTATCTTAAGCGATCGGGAAGGTATTTAGGTGGTTTTTGAAGGGGATTTCGGCTAGGGGAAGTATCTGAAGCCATCAGGAAAGTATTTAGGTAGTTTTTGAAGGGGATTTCGGCTAGGCGAGGTATCTTAAGCCATCGGGAAGGTATTTAGGTGGTTTTTGAAGGGGATTTCGGCTAGGGGAAGTATCTGAAGCCATCAGGAAAGTATTTAGGTAGTTTTTGAAGGGGATTTCGGCTAGGCGAGGTATCTTAAGCCATCGGGAAGGTATTTAGGTAGTTTTTGTAGGGGATTTTGGCTAGGGGAGGTACCTTAAGCCATCGGGAAGGTATTTAGGTAGTTTTTGAAGGGGATTTCGGCTATCGGGGGTATTGATAGAGGTGGGAAAGGATGTGGTGGAGTGGGACATGTAGGGTAGCCCGAAGGCCAGATGGTTGCAGTCGCGAAGCGACTGTAACCATCCTATCCTACTATATATAAAAAAATAGTGTCTGTGTGTGTGTGCCACTTTGCATCCACTTCCGTATCGTTGTTCCAGTCGTATCTCTATAGGGGAAGGAGTGAGGGGTGGGTACGATACGTCATTATGTGCGTAATGGTCTAGGGATGACTGCCCACATATCAGATTTATACAAATCAGCCATTTTCGATATTAAATTTAAGTTTTTGTAAAACCCTCTCCGCTAGGAAAAATTAGCATTGGCCGGAAGTGGGGAGTCGCCTATATAAAGGGCCACAAGCGAATCATTTTCATTTTTTGGTCATCTGAATTCAGCACAATTATGCAAAGCGTAGAACAGCATATAGTCCAAGACGGGGCCAGGGTTGAAAAGTCGCGAAGCGGCTTTTCAACCCTGGTCTGGTAAAAAAATAGTTCCTGTGTGTATGTATGTGTGTACATTTGCATGCAACTTCCGTCAACGTGTTCCAGCAGTATCTCAATAAGGGGAGTCGTTAGAGGTATGTTTTATACCTCATTAGGTGCGTAATGGCCTTGGGATGACTGCACACTCATAAAATTTTCAAAAAGTCGCTGTTTTCGACGTTAAAATTAAGTTTTTGCTGTAAAATCGATTACCCTCTTTGTTAGGAAACAATTAGCATACGCCGGATGTTGTGGGAGCCTCTATAAGGGAAGAGAGGTAGCGTTTCTCATTTTTTGTCGTCGAAAAACACGAGAACTATGCAAAGTAACGAATGTCAGGGGATCCGACGGGGCCAGGGTTGGAAAGTCGCGAAGCGGCTTTTCAACCCTGATTCATTTTTAATTTTCAAAGGTATCTGCATGAAATTCGCTGGAGGAAGTGCGTCTGCAATAAATTATTGAATGAAGCTGCAGAAAAAGCGAGGGAACGTCCGGCAAATGGCGTGAGAAAATTGGCTCCGCTTCCAGATGTAGGATTTTTGCAGGAAAAAAACGTTCCAAAAATCCTGCGGAAGTAATGGGCAATGGAACGTGTGTGAAAAGCCGAGAAAGGGCTAGAAGAACAAAAATCTACGGAGTTGGGCTCAGGCTTAGGCTTAGGCTTAGGCTTAGGTTCGGCTTAGGCTTAGGCTTAGGCTTAGGCTTAGGCTTAGGCTTAGGTTAGGCTTAGGCTTAGGCTTAGGTTAGGCTTAGGCTTAGGCTTAGGCTTAGGCTTAGGCTTAGGCTTAGGCTTAGGCTTAGGCTTAGGCTTAGGCTTAGGCTTAGGCTGAGGCTTAGGCTTAGGCTTAGGCTTAGGCTTAGGCTTAGGCTTAGGCTTAGGTTAGGCTTAGGCTTAGGTTTAGGCTTAGACTTAGGCTTAGGTTTAACCTACCCTGCCAGCCATGACAAATATTTTGTTATTTGATCCAACCAGCACTACCAGTCTAGGCGGTTAGTTTAATGCCGTCATGGCCCGATCGGGGTGGGGGGGGGGGGTCAACGAATGGTGGATTACTACAATCGGCGGCCGACTCGGGGGAGGGTCCAGTACGGGGGGCACCTGTGGACGAGGAAGACGACCCCGCTGCCCACACCGTAAATCATGCCTTTAGAGAAGGACCGCGACACCTGACCGCCGGATTAATTACGGGCCGTCAGATGTTGGTCGTGAAAACATAGATCAAGCATTTTAGGGTAAAAGAGAGAGAGAGCGAGAGAGAGAGAGAGAGAGAGAGAGAGAGAGAGAGAAAGCGTGGTATTTAGGTTTAGACTGCGAGAACGTGAGAGACGATCTAAAGGCAACCTAGCAGTGATCCTTTAGGACGAGAGTTGTTCAGCCCGTCGGGTAGGCTAGCAGGGACGATTGAGAAAAGATATTGGCGAAAGATTACGAGAACGAGGGATTATTGCGACGAGAGAAAGAGAGACACAACTATAGTGCGAGAGTTAAAGCTATCGCGAGAGCGAGATAGAGACAGAGAGAGAGAGAGAGAGAGAGGAGAGAGAGAGAGAGAGAGAGAGAGAGAGAGTGAGAAAGAGTCTGAAGGCGTAAGAAAGGCAAATAGCTTAGAATTATGGAATTTTAGACTTTTTCGGTTTGAAGGCAATCAAAAATTTTTGCAAATTACAAACCGTGTTCACATTTTCTGCAAAGCCGTGGGAATCCATCGGATCTTCGAAACCGGGAAACCCCAATGCCACTAAATTTTGCACAGCATCGTCGAGGTTCCTGATTGCGCCGATTTACCCCCCGGGGCATACCCAAAACGGGTCTCCCAAGAAGCAATGATGTGGCCCATTAGGCCCTGGCCATTACGTGCCCCGGGGGCACAAAGCATTTGCCCCTCGGTGTGGTCACTGCCCAGATTGGGGAGGAGGAGATGAAGAAGTTCGGTAAGGAGGGGAGGACAAACAAAGAAAAGCAGTGAACAGATAAGAAAGAGATCAAATGTATGGATTTGAGCAAGAGGGTAGCTGGCAGAGGAATTTGGGGAAATCTTTGGCGGAAGAAGGCAAGCTAGAAGAGCTCGCTTAGGAATCGATTGCCCGACTTGCTAGCAGAGAGCATTTGGGCGGAATGAGACGTTGTTTGAATTATTGGGTAGGCTAGCAGGAATTATTTAGGAACGGAATCGTTGAGGAAAAGTGAAATTTGAAAGTTAACAAAGACATTTGAGGAATTCAGATGGCAAAACTGCTAACAGAGATTTCTAGCGGAATTTTTTAAAAGTCGTATGTTAATGGCGTGCTAGCAGAGTTAATGCATGAACAAATGAGTAACAAATTGCAAATAAACAACCAAAAAAACTATATAAATTGGGTAGAGGGGGATGGCAAGCTAGCAGCGACACTTTGAGAAAAAGCACGACGCCAACCTAGTTTCAAAATAGTACTAAAATTATATCCAATAGTTCACGGCCCAAAAAGTCTCAACTAAGGTCAAATTCGCTCAAAAAACGGAACAACCGGAAGCAGAAAGACGGCCGTCCCCTCGTTGTCGACTTTTCCGGGTTCAGAGGTCCCTCCCCAGGGGATGGCCCAAGGAATACAAATCATTGGGCCTCACCGAGTTTGGCCCTTGGTCTGGCTTGGGGCCCAGCTCGGGGTACATCTGGCTTTAGCCAGCCCGTTGTTCCCTCCTTTATCCATAAATCCGGTGGGTGTGTGTTTTAGACGGGGAAACAACAAGCTATTTGTCTACGTAGCCGGGCGGGGCACGTGCCAAAATGTCCGGCAGGGTCAGGGAGGTTGAAAGTTGAAAGTTGAGAGATTGGTTTGAGAGACGGACTAGAAGATACGACGTGCGAAACTTAAAAATATCGAATTCTAGGCAAGGTAGCCGAGAACGTTAGGGAATTTGCATGGGACTGAGCCGAAGGGTGAGCTAGCACTGATAATTTGGGATGCATTCGGCAAATCGAATTTATTTAGGCGGCTAGCAAAGACCATTTGGGGCCCAGAGAGGGCCTTGAGCAGGAGATAGAGCTCAGCTAGAATGGGCGAGAGAGGGAGAGAGAGAGGGAGAGAGAACGACAGCGAGAGGTATACATCGCGATGGAGAAAGACAGGGAGAGAGCGACAGAGTGAGAGATAGATAGAGAGAGCGACAGAGTGAGAGAGAGTGAGAGCGAGGGAGAGTGAGAGCGAGGGAGTACGATAAAGGGTCAAAAATAGAAAATCGAGGTTGCTAGTAGCGAAAAAATTATGGGAACCTGGCTCTCAAGCGATGGCATACTAAATACCACAATCTTTCGTAAAATCCTCGCATTCGTGTGCCAACAAATTGTGAATTCCTTCCAAAATCGCAAAAGCCCGGCCGCTACGAGAAATCCCTTGAGGATACCGGCCGCGCCTGCTTACGGCCGACGCCAGGTTCTTGGCGTGATGAATAAATTATAACGGGAAAGGGAAGGGTGCGGCTAAAGAGTAGGAGAGGATGGAGAAGCCACACCCGGATCCGACTCGAATTAATTTCCATACACCACGCCGGGTAGCGGGAGCTGAAAACAAGTGATTGGAGATAGCTTTGCGAGGGGTAAAAGTGCTATAGGAGTCCCGGGGAATTTCTGCATAATTGCTGGCCACACTTGGCGGCAACAACTCGCCATGGCGATGCATAGTAGATGAGCATCAGCAGTTTATAGGAATGGCCTCTGAACGTGCTGAATTTGCATATAGGGGATTCAGAGAACGGGGATTGGGTGATAATGTATGAACATTGACCTCCTTGGGTTTGGAATAAGGGAGAGAGAGACGAAGTGAGATAAAGAAAGAGAACAAGAGAAGCATAATAGCGTTTAGCAAGCCACTTTGAATTGAAAACCTATCGCCACTTACTTTAAAACCGTTCAAAGTGCAAATCCGAGCCTGAAAGCTACCAAAAATCGGCTGACGCCATCTATCAGTGGCTATGGGGGTGTGGATCTCCGGACTGGACGAGGAGTTGAAAACAGAGTTTTTTCGGAGCTAGCTCTCTCTCTCTCTCCCTCTCTCTCTATCCAGAAGCCAAAGGAATTCCGAAGAGAAGCCGAGCCAAAAGAAAGACCCCCGGCCCGGCCACTCGCCCTCCTTCATCGCATATTCAGGCGGGCGGAAAATGGACTAAGAAAATGGGGGGAGCGCGATTGTAGAGGAGGTTGAGAACGGAACGCTGAGGAGGAAAAGCTGGTCTACTTAGGGTGCTGACGCAAGGGTTGGGCAAGTGGCCAAGTCAAATGGAAGATGAGTAAAAATCGTTTTCGAGCAGTCAGAATTTGAATAGAAGCGTTTTTACCGTTAGTTAGTTTAAAAATGATGAAGAAGGAGACTGACCCTTTAAGAACATGCAAAGCCGAGGAACACGTGATAATCAGGGGCCCGCTGACTTCAATTAAGAAACCCAAGCAAAAACGATGCACACGGAACGTATTCAGGAAAATTGTCTGACCTTTAAAACCCTCAATTTCGAGATTTTCAGGTCACAAGTACGCAATTAAAACTGAAGGTTGCTTTTTAGGTTTATTTGGGTCTTTTTGGGGAAGCTGAGGATGACGTGCCCGCGGGGCAGGAGGCAGAGGTCTATGATATTTGCAGTTTTCGTTTCGGTTTCATTCTCTCACTCACCTTGCGCGCTCGCTCTTTCTCTTTTCGGATATAACCCGATCCCATGGCCAAAACCTAGCTAGATCTTTGGTTGGGCCAAATTTCCGCGATTGGCCAGGCTACAAATTCGCAAAAATATGAAAAACGCTACTTTAAAGAGCATAACGCAACTCTCTCTCTCTCTCTCTCTCTCTCTCTCGCTCTTTTTCTACCTCATTTGTTTCTCTCGTACTTTGCCTCTCTCTCCTTCGTTTCCCTGAATTATCGCCATAATTCGCAACGCAGACACGCGACGCGTTCAGCAAAGATGAGAAAGAGAGAGCGAGAGACGGAGAGGACGAGAGAAAGAGAGAGCCAGGGATTAAGATAAGAGAGAGGGAGAGAGAAAGAGAGAGAGAGAGAGAGAGAGAGAGAGAGAGAGAGAGAGAGAGAGGGCCAGCGCACCACAGGAAGAGTGAGAATGAGAGTGAGAGTGAGAAAGAAAACGCTAGAGAAACGAATAAGACCTAGCGAAGTGACATCATAAGTACGTATTAATAGAAAATTCCTTCAAAACCAAAGAACCAGCCTCGAAAACAACTCCAGGATTTTCAAAGTCTGCGAGTCGAAGAGCTTTGGGGGCAAAGCCGCATGCCTCGGCTATTTTGACGAATATTTGCCGATGCGGCGGCCGACGGCGACCTGGGTGTCGTCTTTCGTTTCGGGACCCCAATTTCCCAGCGGCCGTTCCGTTCCGTTTTCCTCCATTCTTTACGGGTAGAGGAGAGGTAGAGGGGGGAGGAAGAGAAGCGCTCCTCCTCCTCCCCCTTCACGGCCTTTCGACGGCCCAACAAATTTGACTTCGATGCGGGATTGATGAGGGGGGTAGTGGGGAAGGAGGGCAAAAAGGAGCAGGACGACGAACATGTCCAATGTCCACACCCGGTCTGAGCGGCGCATTTTTTTGCGAAATCGAATAGTGGCGATGGGAATAGATGTATGCTTTTAAAATGCTAAATATGTTTTTGAAAATCAATTTCAAAAAAATTAAAGCTGTCTAGCATTTTAGGATACCATTAGAGCTTCTTAAGCCCCCTAACGCTTTAGAAAATTCAGAAAATGTATAGCAAAGCTCAAAATTTAAAAAAATCGGCTTGAGGACCTTCAGTTCGAAACGTAGGCTGGTTAAACGTTTGCTGTTGGCGTGCGCCTAAAAATAAGTTGATAATTTCGGGTAGAGCTAGCATCGTTTTGGCTTACAATTAGCTTTAGGCTTGGGCTTTGTCCACGCGTAGTCACAGGCTTCTGGTCGAATTTCGCTTGAATGTGGGCTTAGGCAGAGACGTGGCTTAGGCTGAAGCCTAGATTCAGCTTGTTTTAGGATTAGGTTTCGGGCTTGGCTTAGGCTTAGCTTTAGGCTTAGGATTCGGGCTACTCAACCTTTAGAGCGTACAGGAGTTCGAAGCTAAGATTTCAAACAGGCAAGAAAACCCACAAATATGACAGAAAGTCGACATTAGACTACAAGCTTCAGCGTCCTTTCAGCTCAGAAAAGTGGGTAGAGCAACCTAGCTACAGTTGTACCTCCCGTCAATGGGACGGCCAAGTAGTGTTCACACATTCAAATCCCCCAAATAAATTCGGCCGTCATGCAACAGCCCTTTTCTATCCTGGCCCCTCATCCGCTCCCCGGCCCCATTCATCTCCCGTCCGTTCATCGTCGACCTCCCGTTGTACATCCGATGTGAGGCTCTTCTCCCCCTGATGCTCATCGAGTCCATCGTAGATCACCGTCCTCTTCTGGGCCTCCCCACGTGTTGCACCTCCCCGCCCTGACCATGAGCAAACAACCGGCCCCTCCTTTTTGCGGGATTTTTGGGAGTGTTTTTTGGGGGACTAGGATGCACGTAAGATTGAGAAGCGTCTACTGAGTGAGTAAATGAGGGTAACTGCATTAGACTGGACTTAATTGAAGCTGGGCCCGGGCCTAAGTTTAATCTTTTAAAGGGGCAGTGACAGCCTGGAATCAAAAGAGAGAGAGAGAGAGAGAGAGAGAGAGAGAGAACGTGCCCGAGACATAGAGTGCGGATCGGGACTTCTAGATCTTTGGAGGGCAGAGAATTTAGGAAAAATCAGAAATTTCAGAACTATAATTCAGAATTCAGAATCATCACTACGTCAGGCAAAATCCCATACTAGAAAAAGTTGAATAGCACCCCACGCAAGCTGTTTTGCCAAGTGCCAACTGCCACCCCACCCGCCAAATTGGGGGCATAGGGCCCAAAAATCGTGCCGCCTGGGGGGCAGCGTAATATGGCATGTCCTAAGGGTGGGACACATACACCACATCCACACCCTCGCACAAACACTCACAAATAAACACGGCAATCAACAGGTGTGGCCGAGTGGAACGGAAGAGAGAGAGAGAGAGAGAGAGAGAGAGAGAGAGAGAGAGACGGCAGCCATAGCGCAATGAAATAAACGACCGCATTTCGGGGGACCCGGAGGAGTGGGGGACACTAATACGTTAAGCTGAGAGTGGCGAAAAAGGTGGCCAGAACGGGGGTGTACTGATGGCAATAGAGTTCAAAACTAACCAATTATAGTCATTTTAAAAGGCTACTAAGTTAGCAAACTTTGCTTCATTTAGCTTATGAGGTTACGGAAAGTAACTGATGTCAGGGAAGGCTTTTATAGGATTTGGTAAGGCAACGACCTTAAGATAACTATGGACACCTATTGTGGAGATTTAAAAGGGCTTGAAAAGGTAGAAAGGATCTGAAGAATCTAAAATATTTCTTATGGACAGGTTTTTTTCATTTATTAAATCGTAATTATTTTAAGGGGACTGGCAAGGCAAAAATTTTCCCAAGATCAAGGGCGGAAATTGATTATTGCTCTGTTACAGTACTTTTAAAGGAACCACTATAAAACTACCCAAATGACGTCGACAACACGGGTTTCGGGAAGAAAAATGGTGTGGCGGTTCCTGGGAGTTCCCCCTGGGAGCCGTTCCGTGCTTCTCCACCCAACGGGGGTTGTTCGAGGTTGTTTTCGGGAGCGTGTGTAGAGTGGCGAGAGAGAGAGAGAGAGAGAGCTAGAGAAAAAGAGCATTGCTAGTAGAAGTGGGGGGAGGTGTGGGCGCTCGCGCCGTCTGAAGGCCGACTCCATAAATCGGATGTGGCCAATGGGGCGCCGCCATGGAGGCCAGCCACATACACACGCTTCTAGAACTACCGTTCTTCTCACCCACCTGACACCTCACGAGCTTCTCATTCACATATTTCAACGTGTGAAATGGGAATTTTTGGGTGGTGAAGCTGTGAGAATCGAAATTCAAGAGGTAAAACCAGAGTTTAATAATCGCCTAAAGTTTTGGGTTGGTTTGGCGAGCTTAAGCGTAAATTTAGCTTGTTAGTCCACCAGGGTAGGTTTACAGCGCTTTACCTAGCTTACATAGCTTAGGCATCCGCAGGTCCGGGCTTATGCTGAGGGCTTAGGCTCCGTTAGGCGTTTGATCGGCTTAGCTTCGCTAAACCTCCGTTTCGGCTTAATTCTGACCTAAGATTGACGCACGAAGCAGGCTCATTCTTAGGCTTAGGCTGATGCTTAGGCTTTGGCTTAGCCTTAGCATAGGATTAGCTTGGGTACGCAAGCAGCTTAACTTAGGGTATCCGGAAACAGTTGGCTTTCGACTAGGCCTTGGATTGGCTTGGCTTGACGCGCGAAGCAGGATTTAGCTCATGCTTAGGCTTAGAAGTTTAGGCTTGGCCTGATGCTTAGGCTGACCTTACAATTAGTCATAGGCATCGGCTTGGGCACACGAAAAGCTTAAGTTAATGAAGCCGGAACAGTTGGTAGTCATAGCTAAACCGCTAGCAAGGAGAAGCTCTCCAAGAAGGGCATGACAAATTACGCACGGCAAAAACTATTTGGTTGCATGTCTAATGAAAGTGCAACCAGGAAAAGAGTGGGACGAAAGGCTGCAAGATGACAGACGACGAAAAGAAGAAGAAGCAGCCAGAAGGCTCCCATCAGACAAGTTGACCCCTCAGCAGCAATGTCGGCCGACCCATAATAAAAAAGAGTTGTGCGTGGTAGGGCGAAAGAGGGGTCCCGAAGCGAAGGGCATCTTTTCCAGCTTCCTTCCCCCTTCTCCCAGCGACCCCAAAAAAATTGTAAATTGGACTTGGGCGGAGTGGAGCGGGCACGCGATCCATCCTTTAACCCCTCACCCCCACTCACGGCTTCTCCTGCTCGCTGCTCTTGCTCCTGAATGAGGGGGCTATTGGTCATCACCATCATCAAGGAAAGGGTGGAATTTGGGATTTCCCGGAAATCTGTGGCGAACTGTCCCAGATTTCCGGTTCCCGTCAAAAAAAAAATTGGAAGAATAGAGAGATCTGTCTGGTAAAGTAATTTTAATAGCCTTTTAATGGTAATTTTAACAACATGTAACGATCTTTCAGATCGAGAAGATCTATGAAAAATGTCAAAAACCGCTTTAAAACTGCGAAATTTTGTTCGTAAAAATTAATTATTTCTTTATTTTTCATGATTTCGTTCGTTTTGTTCGTGTCGGTTAATATTAATAAAAACAGTTCGCATCCGTTCTGTAAGAACAGTCCCCCCCCCCGATAATGCAAAAGAGCTGAACAGGCAGCTAGCTAAAGTCATCCGTCATCAATTTCGGGGCAAAAAGTATGCGTAGCAAATTTAAGCGATCTAAGCATTACTAAAAATCATGGACAGTTTAATGATAGAAAATCGTTAGCAATAATCGAACAAAAGATAATAGAATCGTAAAGAACGAAAATCACGGAACGGCATCAATGAAACAAACAAAAAAAATACAAAAACACGGCAGATTTTTAGTGAAAATGTTGGCAGAACATCAACAAATCTTTAGTCAAATTTTCCCCTTAAGCCTGCGTGACTTCTTCGATTTGGCTGACATCAGCTTGGGACCTTCTTCGCGCTTTTCCAGCGCTGTAGCCCTCCGGCTCTCTTCAGTCCATTTAGACTTCCGGGGGCAAGGAGCAAGACTCTTTTTTAGAATCGCAAGACCCGGGGTTTTTGCAAGTCTCGAAATCCGTTACGCAATAACTTTTTTGAAGTTAAACGCACGCGGAATCGCAAAATAAGAACATTTTAAAAATGACACGCCCAAAAGCTAAAACTCGAACTCACGATTGAGGTGGGCAAGTGAGTGATTACGGTGGTGGATGAGGTGGCTGGGGCGGCGCATGCCGTAGCTGGCGGTGGACATCTTTTTGAGTACTTCTTTGTCGGCATCCTAGAACGGTAAATTTAGTTCTTGGATGCGCTAGCGTATGATATGATATCTTTTTGTGCCAAAAACAAATGCAAGAGCCTCAAGTATGAATTTAAAAAAAAAATCTAGTGATTTCTTTCGGTTTTCGACCCGTTGAAAGCACCGCAAGATTTTACCGTAATCATTTGGTGGCCATCATTGTGGAAGTGCAGAGTTTTGCCGAGTGTATGCCGACGTTTCATTGAGGCTGGCCCTTCTTCCAATACGCCTTCGAATAGCCCGGTAAATGCCATGGGACTGAAACTGCGATGGAAAAACGAACCAAAAAAAAAAGCTATTGAATAGGATAAAAAAAAGAAAGCAACGTAAATCCCTGCTCACTTAGGCTGGGCTTAGGCTTGAATTAGGCTTGGGTTCTGTTCCATTTCGCGTGGGGGAAAAACTGTGCGGGGGGAATATGCTTCGCGGAACCTTCCATCTTTTCGCTATTTTCTCGGGATTTTTGCAACGCCATTCGAAAGTACTAAGAGTTAGTTAATATACTAAGAGTTTTTGTTTTAGCTAAAAATATTGTAATATAAAAAGTTATATCAAAAACAAAAAAAACTATTCAAACTGGTTCCGGAATGTTAGTTTTCGGCATTTTCGCCAGTTTTTCGATATTTTGAACCCGTCATTCGATAGAGCATCAAAAATATACTCAGAGTTTTAATTTCATCTTAAAATATTGTTTTATAAAATAGTTATAGCAAAAACAAGGTTTATTCGGTGTTTCCACATGGGATCGTGGAGTCGAAAGCTAGTTTTCGACATTTTCGATAACTTTCAAAAATTTCTTGAATGCCATTCGATAGAGCGTCAAAATATATACTAAGAGTTTTAATTACAATTCAAAATAGCATCATATAAAAGAGTTATAAAAAAAAACGAAGAAAATTCCCCCCCCGCACAGTTTTTTCCCCCACGCGAAATAGAACAGAACCTAGGCTTGAATTATGTTTGGCCTCGGCTTGTTCTAGGCGTCCGCTTCAGATTTCTTGAATCCAAGATGACAAACCCTTAAACCGATTCCATAGATTTCGAAACACGAATCCGCGCCAAGCCGTAAGGAGTAATCGAGCGGAACAGGAACAGAAATTAGTCACCAAGACGATGTGCTGGGTCCACAGCGTTGGGCCATGTTTTTTTTTCAAAAAAAGCCCCAAATTCAAGGGTGCTCGGGGTGGAACATGAATCCGAGCGGGCCGCTGGCCGAATGCCCGGAATAAACAAAACACCCGGGTGGGTGGGGAAATGTTTAGAGTAGTACGGTGTAGTTCTTTTTTGGCTTCGTAAGGGAGAGGGGTAAAAAGGGGTGCAGAACTTTTAACGAACCATAAAAAATTGGAAAATTCAGAAAACAATGAGAACTTGGAAATCCGAAACCCATCCAATTCACCGATTCGGTTTTAGATTGTCTATGTGACATTAGTTACAATAATCTCTCGGTAGTTTAGCGTCCGGCCAGAATTTGGAACGAGATTAATTTCGAAAAAAAACGAAAAACTGAGCATTAATAGAATTTGTCTTCTGATTCGAATGGCTTGATACTCGTTCAGCAACGACAAAGAGCAAAAAAATCGCAATATCAGAGAAATGTGACTTTTTGAAAATTTTATTCTGCGTCCTGTGGTCTAAGACTAGCTTCTTCTTCTAACTAGTTAACCAAAACCAAATTAACTTCAAGGCAGAAAAAAGAGCAGCCATGAACATCAGCTAAAAGTTTTAAAAATCAACAAGTGTGTGGGGATCAGTGGCACGCTCCTAATTGTTTTAGAGATATAACAACGAAAAACGCGATTTTCAGCTGCCCGCAGCTGAATTTCTCCAGCTGTTTTCGTAGCCGGGGTCAGCTTAACCACAAAGCGCACAAGGTCCGGACGATTTTTCGAGCATAAAAGAGGGGTTGACGTTCAGCGAGGGTGCAAAAGAGCCCTAGGTACGTAAAATTCCTATTATGACGAATCCAAAAACACTGAGAAGCAACGAAAATGGGGGAATTCAGGGGGATTTTGTTAGGCCCAGAGGTGCTTATGAAATCTCGTAAACGCTCGAGCATAAAGCTCCATTTCCTGGAGACGACGCATTGGAAAACACATACGGTTATCAGAAATCTAGCAAGCAGATTAGGAGTTTAAACATATAAGATTAAGATTTGAGGGATAGAAAGCTAGAAACAGGGATATAACGCTTATAAGGAGACGTTTTTTAGTGTGAATGGAGTTTTAAGTTGAAACCAGGCCTATTCTGTGCAGAATTTTGCGCTGATTCCGATGCTGTTTTCCAATTTTGCTAAATAGCTCGATTTAAAAATTTACAGCTATTTTAAGATAATTTTTAGGCCCAGAGTAGCCATATGCTATGCTGTGCTACTTTTTTGTTATAACGTTTTAATTTTGTTTAAGTAGCCTATCTTGTAGACAATTTTTTTGTGATTCGAATAGTATATTTGATCAGTGCGCTACTGCCGATCGACGATGGCTTACAGGGGTGAGAAATAGGCTATTTTTCACCATTTCCCATACAAAAATCGCAGCCCATACCAAGTATCGTCGATTTTTTCGATTTTCAACAATTTTGAGTTAAATAGCTCATTCGATAGAGAAAATTTTTCTGAATACGGTGACGATATTTGTTTTTGGAAAAACAGCCGGGAAAAGCAATATAATGGCCCCTACAGAGGGGAAAATTTCGGCTAAAATGATCTTAAAATTGCTATAACTTTTGAAATCGAGCTATTTAGCAGAAATGGAAAACATATTCGAGATCAGCGCAAAATTCTGCAGAAAATAGGCCTGGTTTCCACTCAGAACTCCATTCACACCAAAAAACGTCCCCTTGTTAGTCTACAATTTAACAGGAAACTTAGATACTGAACTCTATAATCTTTTAACTTTTTTCTATGAAAAGCACTTGGATTTTCAGGAATCGATACAGAAAGAAAACGGCTGATAGGAGCTAGAGAAAAAGCAGGAAAAGACACGTGCACCCTGTTGTTTGTGCACTAATGGTAGGTGAACCGATTTTGCATCGTTCGCAGGCTTATGATTTGGCTTGGGCCTAGGCTTACAAGGCTTACAAAGCTGACAAGGCTTACTAGGTTTAGGCTTAGCCTAGGCACAGCTATGGCTCAGCTTAGGCTTAGCTTGGGCTTAGCTTAGGTCGCTCAGCGGTTCCAGAACCCCAAAGAAACACCCAAAAATCTGCAAGCACGTCGTTTGAAAACCGAGTTCCGGCCCGAATTTGCAAAAATGCGGGGTGAAAATGAGCGGCTGCCACCGGGCGGTGCAACACCTTTTTTCGCTAACCGGCGACGACTGATTTGGTTTTGTCCGGGCGGTGGTGGCCGTGTTCTGGGCCCGCTACCCGGCTTTTTCCTCATTTCAACTTTTCGTTGGCCAGGGGGGCCGATGGGCAACACCCCAGTTGGGGCCATTTTCGCAAATCGCTTTCTGGGCACCCGAACACACACCATCCTAAAAAGAAGAGCTAGAAAGGGCTAGGGAAGGATCAGGCTGTTGGCACAGTGGCAACTTTAGAGTGGAGAGAAAAAAGGGAGGGAGGGAAAGTTGCATGGATCGATTTAATTGAGAAAAAAACCGTAGAAATATGTCTTAAAAATAGGGATAAATTACTCGATCGCAATCGTTAAATCCGGCCCATTAAGTGTTTTTGAAGGCTTTTTCCAATACGAACTATCGGCAAGCTTCAAATTTTGCGAACATATGAATTTATAAATAGCGAAAAGCCGTTTGCGTGTTTTTGGCTTAGGCCGATCTACCATAATTCATAGCCTACACAACGATACGCCGGAAATTTAATTATAATAACAGCGAATTTTGAAATTACCCTGAAAATTCGAAAACTCAAATTATGACATTCTGGCCCATAAAAGAATTTTTCAAGTGCTAGAAACGGTAAACTGAATGGAGGCAAAAACTAAATGCTAGAACTTATTCGACGGCCGGAAAATTTTTAAAGGAACTGAGAAGTGCGAAAATCGACCCCTTCCTTAGCTAGGTCTAGACACACCGGCGCCCACGCGCATCGTCTAGACCCAGTCAAAAGAAGCATGGTGAATCGCGCGTTTTCCAGTCGTTTAGAAACGAACTCGTTTGTTGTTGCCAAAAACTACTGACACAAAGTAACGCGAAAAGCATTCCTCGTGCCTCCCAAAATTAGAAAATGCATGAACCTTTCACCGCGTCATTTATTACCTCTAATGGACCCTGGGAACGCGTCGAAATTCAGTGAGGTGGGGGAAAATAGAAGTCAAGAAAAAGGGGGTGTTGGCGAGAGGCGTTCACCGGAATTTGTAGTCCTTTGTAAACCGTTAATTGTAGCGAACTTTGACGGAAAGGACATAGGTGAAAAGCGGAATTAAGGACCGGTGGTACGTAAATTGGAGCGAACGTGATTTGGATTAACAACACATATGAAAAGAAGGGCAATACAAGCTAGGCTTGGTTTAGCCTTAGCTTAGGCTGGCTTAGGATTATCTTAGAATTAGCTAAGGCTTAGCTTAG
This sequence comes from Mesorhabditis spiculigera, assembly GCA_958295435.1. NCBI lineage: Eukaryota > Metazoa > Nematoda > Chromadorea > Rhabditida > Rhabditidae > Mesorhabditis > Mesorhabditis spiculigera. Next base: position 235,397 of record CATQJA010001493.1, read on the forward strand.
AATTATCTTAGCCTTAGCTTAGGCTTAAGTATAGGCTTGGCTGAGGTATATGCTTGGCTTAGGTTCCTAAGGTAAAGCTTTCGGGCTTTTGAGGTGACCCGAAAAGGAGCGGAAACGCCTATTTTAGGCTCAACTACTACGAAAAACATCGGGTAACCTTCTGCTGTGCTCTGCCCACCCAGACGAACCCCTTGACCGACCAGCCAGCCAGCAGCCAAGGTATATTTGGTAATATTATCCGGCCGGTTGGCACGCTTCAAGCATCTGACGACACGACGGTGACCCCGGTGTAGTTTGGACTATATAAAATTATGGTAGTTAGAAGAAATTTGGTTTTGTTAACTTTTATGGGACCCAGCGGTTACCGGAAAGTTTGGCTCTATAGGCAAAAACACTTCCATACTTTCCGCCTGGTATTTTAAAAATTGCTTAAATCAAAATTGAGAAAAGTAAGCACAAAGACGTCAACGAGAACTTAAATTATCTTAGACGTATTTATAAATTTCAGAAAATTACGTTGCTTTTCTCACCTTGTTAAGGTTAGTTTATTTGAGCGTTGCCTTAATGCCTTCCAAATAAAATGATGTTAAAGGCAAGAATAAAATACGATTCCTATCTTCAAAAGTCAGCATTATGACCAAGTTAAAATTAAAAATACCTCCATCTTCCGTCCAACAAAGTTTCGAATCACGCCAAGATTTCCGGCTCCATTGCTGCGGCTGTTGCTCGGTTCAACGAGCCCAGAAAAATTTGCAGGGCAAAAAGAGACACGTGCTTTTTCGGGGGTGGGAATTTGGTCTAGAACCTCTAGAGCCAAAGCTTCAAATTCGACGAAAAGGCCTTGAAAGCGTAAAACTGGCGCGAGCCGGCGTTCCAGATGGCTAGCCAGGGGGTTCGTGGCTGCCCGGAAATCAGCATCCGCCTAAAAATATCCGGGGCTTTTGGTGGAGGGTCGGCCATTCAACTTTTTCACCTGTCCATCTTTCGCCAGTCCGCTTGTAATTGCACAATTATAATTGCATCTTTCTAGTTTTTTTTTGGTGATGATAATCGGTTCTCAAAAGTCCGAAACTTTAAGTATATATCGATCGACAAAATATTAACAGTGTTCCTATCTATCTTCGCTGGATTTTACGAAATAATTTTACATTTTTTTGTCATATTCTGACATGAAATAGTAAAATGTCTGCCTTTAATTGTCTATTAAAGGGGCTGTGTAGACTGAGAATCGACCATTCGCTTCGGTTAGATATCGACAACTACTACATCTTTAGAGAGTTTTAAGTTATATTTCACGTATTCCTAACGTAGTTTAAAGCACCTAATCTCTCGCGGGTCGCCTAGATCAGTGTTTATCCGCCGAGTGACGCCGAGGTGACAGGCCAGGGCGGGCTAGCGGGGTGGACGGATGGCCTCCGCGTGCCCCCACCACGCGTCTCCCCACGCGGATACGGCATTCCGGCAGACACCAGATGGCCAGACTAGCCACGCTTTTGCTACAGATGTTTGTGTTGAAGGTAAGTAGATTGCGTTTTACTTCATTCTAGGATATTCCATTGAAATTCCGGTAAGAGTCCCGCTAATCCCCCCGCCCAGCCTTAGGCTCGTATCTCCTTCATATCTCGGCTTCGCGTTATCTTACAGGTGCCTAAAAGACACCAAAATGTTCGCCATGCCCTTCCGAGTATTTTGAAGAACCTTATAACCTAGTAGCCTAACAAGAAGCCGAGATACGGCAGGTGGAATTCGGCTGGGGTGTGGGGTAAACTGCACTTTATCGTGGCCTGGGACGTAGCGTAAGGTGAGCCCCCTGGGCCCGCCCCCCCCCCCTACCCCCGAAACCGGCCGGTGCCCAAAAATTCCATAGCCTTATGATTTTTATTTTCACAAAAATTTTGCTGCCTACGGCGATATTTTTTCACGTTTTTACTGCTATTTGTAGAGCTAAGTAGCCTTTTTCCAATTTTTTCGCCTGCGACGCTGTTTTCTCGTTAATTTTTTTGAGTTTTTGGAAAAATTTTTTCGGGGGCCTTCCAAATATTTCGACTCTGCCAAACCTGAAAACTAAACGTCATTTTGTAGTTGGCGGCCAGCCAACTTCCCCCGGTCCCGATGGAGAAGGAATTCCCGGATGTGCGCATATTTGACTCACCGCTCGGTCGGGTCGCCTGGCCATTCGGCCCCCAGCCCCACCCTACCGTATGGAAGATTTTGGTGGGTTTTGCGCAAAGCACAACCGTACGGAAAAAACAAAAAATTCAAAGCTTAAAATGAAAAATTGCCTTAAAAATAACATTTTCAGGGAACCAGCTCGCCGAACTCGTTGAGCCCCACCGTCCATGAGTATGTGAACGCCTATGGATACCGTATGACCGGCTACAATGTGTATTAAACGGCAAAAGGGGGAACCGCGAATGACTGACAGCATGCCTTGCCTTATTTATTGACTTTGTACTTATTTTGGGTTTTTTTTATTTATTTTGGTGGCATTCCCGGATTTTAAACCTCAATAAACGCATTTCCAAAAGCTCATTCTTTACAAATGATTTTTTAGAGGATTTCTGGCGACTATGTGATCGAATTCCAGTTAAAATTTTGCAAAAATAACAAAAATAGAGTTTTTGATGATTTTCGCGATTTCAGAAAGCCAAATTTTTATCGTTAATTTTTGGAAAGTTTCGGGGTTTAAATCTTTATTGATAGCTCTAAAAATAGTTTGAATTTTGTTAAAGTTCTTTGTACTTTGCCGATAGCTTTTCACATCGAAATTCCCCAGGCATTCACCGGGGCTGGAAGCTGGTCGCGATGAGATCTTGGCATTCCCATCCCGCACAGCAGCAGCCCCTAAAGCCCCGCCCACAATTCACTCCTCCGCCTCGCGGCCGTGGATCTGTCTGTCTGTCGAACTATCTATCTGTCTGTCCGTCCATTTCCGAACTTATCCTGCCGTACTGCTCGAAGTTGATCGGCTGGCTGGTCAGTTGGGTGAATCAGTGGATCGACGACTGATAGGGGTTGTGTTGTTCGGTCTATCAAGTTCTCCCAGCCTTGACCATTGGATATAGAGGATCGTGACGTAGTCCGTTCGGCGGCCAAAAATACTAAAATTTTCGGCGAATTTCTTGCAGTTGGGTTTTTATGGGGATTCTTGATCTTATGGACCCGATCTGCGAATTGAGAATCATCGTCTATTCTCAAGGAACTAGTAAGCCCTATAATCAACCCATGACTGACTAGGTCTCGACAACTACGAAAAATGCCTGAAAAGCGTATAACTACAGTAGATTTTGTACCTAGCTTCTTGATAAATAAATAAAAATCGCATTCGAGCAAGTAGAAATAGAGCTTTGTCGTCTTTTGGAGCCTGAAGTACTTATCGAGACATAGTAAGCCGAAGAGGTCGAAGCAGAATCTTCAAGGCCCTGCTTAGGCACCCCCTATATTTTAGTACTTTTCAATACGTCGTCCCACGTTTTTGATTCTTACCGGTCTTATCAGCCGAATTGAGGTTTTGTTTTTTTCTGGAATTTTCGTCGTTGCGGTATGCTACCTAGTTGTTACATACAGGTACAGCTCCTAAAACCCGACCGTCAGTTTTTTCTTGCTTATTTTCCCTTTTCTTCTTTTTCCGAACATTTACACTTCCAGAAAAACACCATTTTTCGTTTTATCGCTATAAAATACCGTAGTTTGGTTTTTAGCACACCATCTACAATTTTTACTTTTCCATTTTCATTCCATTGGCACCTAAGCCCATCTTTCAAGTTGTATGGACTTGATTTCAGTCCATGGAAACCGTAGCCATCACGGGCGGTTGCGGCGTGGTGGGACGATTCGTGGCTCGTCGGCTCTGCGAGAATGCAAATGTCGAAGAGATCCGGATTATTGACCGCAGCGCAGAGAGGCCAGGTGAGAAGCTTTTCAAAGATTTTCATTTACAGCAATTCCGTCGAAAATTTGCTAGTTCTGTTTTTTTTGCTGCCGACCTGAACCAATTATCCTTCACCTTATTGTTAGCTACTGCCGTTTTCACTACAACGGATCATTCTCGGTTCCGGCGGTCTTTCTCTCTCTCTCTCTCGCTCTCTCTCTTTCTCTCTCTTTCTCACTCTCTCGCTCTCTTTCTCGCTCGTGTACAAACAATCGCAAATTCCATTAGCCATTCCTCTGAGCAATGGAAATATACCGGTTTTCTCGGGCGCTTGGGTCTTGCCCTGTAGTTTTGCTCCCCAAGCGATCCTCAAAGTTTCCAAAAAAACCATAACAAAATCCTTATCATATTCGTGTTTTCTTCAGATTACTTTTGTCAGGGCTGCTGATCGGTCTTTTCAAAGTTCTTGGGTAGTGGCGTTCCACCCGGGAATCATTTCGGAAAGTGCAAAAAGTGGAGGGTGATCAAGTTGATCTCGCGGAGGATGGCGAGCCTTATCACCTCGAAATGGAGGGGCTGGAATAGAAAGTTTCACGCGATGAGATGAGATGAGAACACCTAGAGAGAGAGCGAGAGAGAGAGAGAGAGAGAGAGAGAGAGAGAGAGAGAGAGAGAGAGAGAGAGAGAGAGAGAGAGAGAGAGAGAGAGAGAGAGAGAGAGAGAGAGAGAGAGAGAGAGAGTGAGAGATGAAAATGGAGCGTTTTTCTGATCAGAAAACCTTGCCAAAAGCGCCTAGACGTCCCGAACCTTCCACTCTTTTGCAGTTGCTGTAGATCGGCTAGGTGTTAGAGAACCAGCCGCCGGCTTTTCCTGCCACCCTCCACCAATCCTCCCCTTTCCGTCACTTTCCCTCTACGGATTTCAATCATCACCCAGGTGGCACATTATCACGCGGTTCTGGCGGCGATCAAAAATCATTTCAGTTTAAAGGGATACGCAAGGTTTTGGTGGCAAATATATAGTTATGTATTCCGGGCAGTACAATTGACGCGGGAATTTTGTGTGGCAATGAGGCGCCAGTGACGCACAGAATTCGGACACCTTTCCCTCTTGTGGCGTCCCCGGCCCACCCAATGGCTTGCCGCTATGGCCTAATGGATAGCATCCAGGCCTACAAATCGGGGGTCCCGGGTTCGACCACCGTCCGCTGCATGGTTTTTGCTTTTTGAGCCCCGAAAAGGTTGGGCATCCCTTTAAGACTATTTTTTTGGGGACTCAGTGGCTAGAAGTTAGGCTTGCGTTGGCTAGCTTAGCATAGACTTAACTTGGGCTTAGAATTAGCCTAGATTAGGTTTCCCTTTTGCATAGCTTTGACCTAGCTTCGACCATTTAGTCTTAGGCTTTAGATTAGGCTTAGCTTAGGCTTAGGCTTAGCTTCTACTGTTTTAAGAGGCTTCCAAACTATGTTGCTAGCCAATATTTCAACCATGCACCCCCGAAAACTTTAATTTTCTAAGAACCCGCTCCCCTGCCCCTCGAAGCGAAAATCGATTTGGCCCGGATCGGCTCCGGGCCAGATGAGGGAGTAGAGAAAGGGAGGATGAGGATGAGGAAGAGGTGAAAGCTTGAGATGGAGATCAGAATTTGGCGGGCTCTGTGGCTCAATGGCTCGGATGCAATAGAGATGCCCGGCGGGGATAAGGGAGGTACGAGGCGGGGTGGATGGGGGTCGAGGATTCTGGGAGGAAACGTGTGCCATTGCTGGGGACGCGTAGTTCATCTGAAAATAGAAGGAGGGGAGGAAGATGTCGATCTTGCTACGGCAGTTTTTGAAATTGTGACTTTTGGAACCGAGAGAGAGAGAGAGAGAGAGAGAGAGAGAGAGAGAGAGAGAGAGAGAGCTAGAGAGAGAGAGAGAGCGCGCGCGAGAGAGAGAGAGAGCGAGAGAGAGAGAGAGGGAGAGAGGGGGAAAGAATGAGTGACAGATGGTACTTCCTCCTGACCGTCGTGCTTTCAGAATCTCACCCCAAAATCCGCTACATCCAACTGGACCTCACCGGAAATGATGCCGACCTGGACCGAGCTCTTCAAGGAGTTACCGCCGTTGTACATACAGCGAAGGTTTTTCCATCTAAAAGAAAATACCAAAGAATTTTCAGGCTGACCTGCCGCTCATCTACCAGAGCAAGGAGGACCTCACCCAGATGTGGATGGACAATGTTGATGGTAGGTTCTACCGCTCTCTCGCAGTCCCTCTCTGTCATTTCTCTCATTCTCCCACTCTCTCTCGCTCTCTCTCTCTCTCTCTCTCTCTCTCTATTTCCGTCTTTCTCGCGCATTTTTCTCTCACCTTCTCTTAAATTCATTTTTTTAGCCACCGAGCGCCTCATCGAGCGGATGCTAGCCAAAAAGATCCGACGACTTGTTTATGTTGGTGATGCCTATTCAGCGCTCCCAGTTGATGACAATTTTGGGTTGTCTGAGGATATTCACAGGTATGTAATAGAATTGGTACCGTCAAGATAAGGTTCAATTTTTAGGGGCCTCCCTAGCAGTTTTCTACTCGGTGAATGGGGTGAATCCAGAACTCGAGCCGAACTTTTGGCTAGGAAAGCTGCTGAAAAAGGTACGTGAGTGAGACCGAGAGAGAGAGAGAGAGAGAGAGAGAGAGAGAGATAGAGAGATAGAGAGTGAGAGAGCTAGAGATCTTACCGTAACTTCCATTCCAGATAACTCTCTCGACGCAATTTTCCTCCGCCCCACGTGGGTCTACTCCGAGATTCCGTCTTCTTTCTGGAAGGGGTTAAAACGCCTGGTGGATTCAGATCAGCTACCGTATACTCCTGGACCTAGACGTGGTCTTCATCAATTTGTAAGTTTTTGCGAAAAGGGCCGAGAAAAATGGGTTTCGACAGTTACCCGACCAGGCCCAAAACGCCCTTTAGACATCCAGGAAAAACGTCGATTATGCGCTTGAGAGTCCCTTTAAACCACTTTTTGACGTATAAAGGGACAGCCTCAGCAAAATCGCTCCCATCTACGTTATCTCCGCTTTCAGATGTACGCCGGAAACCTGGCAAAAACGATCGAGGACTGCGTCTTCTTTCTGAAGGCCGACCCTCAGAAATATTCAAATGAGCTCGTCTACCTTACCGATAACACCTATGTCGCTTCATTTATTGATGTAAGTAGATTTTTGGCTTTGATTCCGCAATGTCCTCTTTACAGTTCCTCAAGGAGCGAACTGGTGGCGAGCACCTCAGCCAGGAGACACCGTTCTGGACGGCATTTTTCAGAACGCTCTATCCTCATTTATCGAGGGCTTGTGGGATGGTGGGTTTACATTTTGTTCGTAAGGCCGCCAGTCGTGCTAAAACGGGCCCTTGCCATTGGCTGGATGTAGTCAGCTAGGCTTAGGCTTAGACCTAGATTTAGGCCTAGCTTTGGGCTGCCTTTCCGATTTTCTTCTGACCTTCCTTGCAATCTTCCAGCTCGCAACTAGAGCGCAGCCAAATTGAAATCGGCCAAAACAAGTGCCGATTCGGAGAATTGCCTGGAGTTCAACAACGCTCCCCTCTCCCGCTCCTCGAAATTGCAAATGCCGTTTTTGCGAACGACCTTGCCCTCCGCCTGGTGACTCGCGATCGTCCCTCCCCTTTCTCTTCCGGCCCCCTCCCGAGTTTGCCAAAACCATAGGGTTCAGGGCACTTAGGGAAAAGGCTGTAGCGATCAGGGGTTGGCCTAAGCCAGCAGTGGAATCAAATAGGATGTTAAATTTTGGTTTAAAAGGACCGGAAAGGCAAGATAGACTTGGCTAGGCCTTACGGCTCGGAATTTCGTTGCAGAATGGGTTATGAACTCTTCACGAAGGCGATCGGCATGCCCGTTGCGTATTACGGGCTTGGCACAAACGCATAAAAAATTCGGAACTTTCATTACCGTGCCTTGTAAATTCCTTTAAAACTGACGGATATTTGAATTCTGGCCGAAACGTCCATCTGCCTGACCTCATCGGCCCTTTAAAATAAAAAATGCAAATTCTCCTTTTCAGCCCCAAGAAGGCCGCCTTCACTTCCACACGTGGCGCGCCATCTTCGAGAAGGTTATCGGATTTTGCGACAAGAAGGCGCGGCTCTTGCTCAATTTCAAGCCTGAGGTAGCAGGGCTTAGAACTAAAAATGATAAATTTAATTCATTGCAGAGGCAACTAAAAAGTTTTAGACCCCGCCCGCCGTCGCCATGGCACGCTCGCTGGAGATGTTCAAGGAGAAGGCAATCATTGTCGACCTACCCATCCACAAGAAGCTCGGTGTGCAGCGGTCCCTCCGTCGTGGAGCCTATGCCTGAATACGAAAAAAAGAGCTGTCGTATACATTCACAATCTTTTGGCTTTATTTTGTGCTCTTGGAATAAAGATTTTGATGAAGATTATGAGGGCTAACGGCCCCGGCAATTTTAAAAAAGGCCCATCACTTCGACTCTCAATCGAGAGCTACGCGAAAAAAATTAATGACGCATTTTTAGCGCTTTTTTCATTCTTAGTTTTTATTACTAGGAATTTTCTGTATTTAAACATTTTTCAAGCTTGAAGACTTTTTACCTTTTTGGTCATTTTTGCAAAAATTACCATAAACAGCAAGGATTTGCATATAGCATCAATTTTCAGTAACGATCAACCTCGGAATAGCCACCATTTCTACGTCTAGCGATGAAGACCGCCCAACTTCCGCTGCTGTTTTTGATTTTGGTAGTACTTTCGGGGTTTAAAGGGGTACCCAATGTTTTTGGGGCAAATATATAGTTATGTATTCCGGAGAGTACAAATGACGCGCGAATTTTGTGCGGGAAGGGGTGCCCAGTGCCGCACGGAATTCGGACACCTTTCCCCTCTTGTGACATCCCCATCCCAAGCAATGGCTTGCCACTATGGCCTAATGGATAGCATCCAGGTGTTCAAAGCGAGGGTCCGGGGTTCGACCCCCGCCCGCGTCATTGTTTTTGCTTTTTGAGCCTCGGAAAGGTTGGGTATCCCTGTAATCGCCTTGTTAATCGATGTTTCTAATGCATGAATCTCTGGATGAGTACTACAGCTTCTATCCTCCTTTTGCAAATTTTAGGCCTGCTGTCCGGCCTCGGCGATGGATGCGGAAGACCTGAAAGATTTTGTGTGTTTTTACGCAAAGTTATTTATTTTTTAGCGATTTATACCGAAATTCCACCTCCATGCCCTGATTTAAGCGACGACCCCCGCCGCCGCCGCCGTGCAACCTGAATCTGGATATTTGGGCCAGGACTCGCTACGTGATGATGGTGAACAATGTGACGACAGCTGGGTGTACATTTTTCGTTGTTTTTGGGTCAATACCATCCGATTTTCGACGCTTTAAAGGGGCTGTGAAGGCCAGAATCGACCCATAGAGTGGCCTAGGCCTCGACCGCCACAAGAGGCGACAAAATCCAGCGCTTACACGCGTAATTTGAAATGTCGCGTAGTTAACGATGTCCAGTCGACTGGGGGGTGGATTCCCGTAGTTCTTAGCCACTTTAAAGGGGGCGGAAAACGCAAAATAGCAAAATCCAAAATCCACAAAATAGCCAGTATAGCCAGTAGCAGCCACAAAAAAAAATCGATGATCACGCCTTGCCAGTCCCTTTAGCTGCTTTTTAAAGCTAAATTTAAACTCCTTGTGTTAGGGCCCGTCCTGGACTGTATGAAAATCCACGACCACTGCCTCTACCACCAACGGGGCCGCCAGTTTTGCGACGGAAATGCTTGTAGCTGCGCTGAGAGGGCTCTTCTGGTGATTTTTAATGTCTTTATGCCATCTGACGTCTTGAATTTTTATGCTCGTTCACCCAAAAAAATTGTTCCAGGTCGCCAACGCGTCGACCGAGGCGATGGAGGCGTGGGAGAAGCTGGACTGCCTCGGCCAGCTCAGCAGTGAGGTCAAACCTTGCTCGGGTAAGGAATGACGCCGAATTTAATTACTTTAATTTTAACCTTTCATCTATATTTCTTCAGAACCGCCAGATAATTGCGATCGGATGTGCCTGAAGCGGATCGCGTTTCTCGTGTGCCCCTCCACCCTCTTTGTCAGCTTCTTCATCTTCTGGTGCTTCAAGGATTTCTGGTATGAGCATTTGGACGGTTTAAGGTCCCCGGGAATGTAGTATTTTTTGGGTTTTTAGAACCCGAAGTTGCCTCCTTTAAAATACCGGTTCTCTCGCATTATCGGGGGGGGGGGGGGGCTAGAAGGAGGAGCCACCTTTTTCCTAAGGATCCAATGTTTCCAATAAAAACAGTGGAAGTGTTTCTAAACTGCTTTTTACTATTCCGCAACGTAAAACTTAACAAATTTCGATTTAAAAAATTATAGAGATATCTATTTTTTTACCAAAATTTTAGCTAAAAAAAGTTTTTTCTAAGTTTTTAGCTTTTTTTCTACTTAAAATGTCGTCCATTTTACTAAAAACAGGCTTAAAACATCTATTATTAGCTCAATAAACATTTATGGACGCATAGGAAAAGTTGGTTCCACCCCGCGATAACTGTCCTCCCCCCCGATAATGCAAAAGAACCTCTAAAAAATTCCAGCTGCCGCCGACGCGAGCATTTCCTCTACCCGACCGCTGTGGCACAGGGTAGCTTTTCAAAGACATTAATTCCTTAACAACAACATATTTTTAGGTGCTACGCAACCGCCAACCTCGCAGCGAAACCAAGACGTGCATGACCAGAGCTGGGCCCAATACAAGTGCGTTTTCAAAGTTTGGCTAAGTTTGGTTTCCTAGCTTTTTACCAAAATTTCGAATATTATTATCCTTTTTAAGGTACCTACAAGAGAGCCCGGAACCGCTGGACGCCTGGAAACACGACATCGACCGCACCCTCCTCCAGCCGCCCGCCCACACCGGCAAATAAACTCGCTCCGACTCTCCCAATTCACACCTGATACTCCTTTTTTTCTCGTGATTGTGAACCCGTATTGTAGAGCACATAAACGAGATATATCGATATTCTTGGCCATAAAGACAAGTTATGATCGGATTGTGCCAAAAATTGGGGTTTTTTTTTGGCTTCACTGGAAAACCTAAATCTAAATCCTCAACGACTAAAAAATCAAAAATGCTACGGATCAAATCCAAGCTATATATCCACCGTCGAGCTTCGCAGAGCCAGCGATGCGGACCAGCTTGCAGAAACCTTTTGGGAAAAATGGAAAATAAGTCAAAAGGACCAAAAAAACTTAGAATCGTGCTACGATCAAATTCCGATAAAACCGACGAAAATAGCAGCGTTTTTCTATAAAGTATCGGGCAAACTGGCATCAACCTTGGGGAAACCTGGTAGATAATGCAACGTACCAGAAATGCCATGAAAAAGAATTTTCCTATGCTTAAATTACAATAAAATCGAGGCAAATCACGACCTTTTCCCTGCCACGAAATGGGCAAACTAGCAGAAATCCTTTCATCCCTCGAGGGATTGGCAAACGACAATCCCAAGAGTCTAGAATTCTAAATCCCGGGCCCATGTTGAGGGTGGACGGGGCTGAATAATTAACAGGTTCAGCACCACGATATTTACCAAACAGAAATCTCGGGTTACGCGGCGCTCCAAATCCGGGTGGTAGGCAAAGTCCGGTCTTGCCTCGCGCTCAAATCTAGGACACCTTTATATTTTCTAGATTCTGACCTGAACTCGGCTGAAATACTACTAAAAAAATACCGCTGGCTTAAATTTAACAACCCTCAAAATGAAGCTGAAAGCCGTCGGCTACATGCAGGACAGCACGATTGTTCTATTCAGGAAAAGGTTGCTCCAGATTTCAAACTTCTAAACTAAACGTATTAGTTGTTGGAACATGAGCTGCTTCAAGCCGGGCATTGACGTCGACTTTCTGAATATGGCTTTAGGAATGGCTGGACTTGAAGCGGAGGTGAGGGCGACTAGAAAATTGGAAACAACTCAAAACTAGGTGATCCCATTTGATTATCCTCCACCACAAGCTCTGGCTGCGGTCGCAAATGGCTCTGCTGATTTGACGGTTCACGCCATTGTGCAGAGCGCCGAGCGACTAGCCACTGTAACTTTGACTAGCCCTAAAATGCACTACATAGGTCGACTTCACGGTCCCGGTCAACTACGTATTGTACGGCTACGTCGCCAAGGAAGTAGAGGAATTTCAGGTGCTCCTAATGATCCTAAAAAGATTACAAAAACAGGTTTCAACTAGAAATAAGTTAGTTAGAAAATGGGCAGCGTAGATTAACTGTTGTTCTAGCTATCTTTTCGAAACTAAAAAAATTTCGCCCCAAAACTCAACTTTTTCCGATCCGAGACTTCATCGTCAATTCAATATGCCCGGAAGTCTATCTATTCCTGATCTTCGCCCTCATTGCCAGGTTTTTTGGTCTAAACGTTTCAAACTACCCTCCTATAGCCCGTTCGCCATGTGGGTCCTATCGGGCGGAAAGCGCGACTACGTCACCTGGATTTTCCACGCGATTCGCACGATACTAAAGCAAGATACGCAATTGAGAAGGTAAAACTGGACCTACTATCAAGCTAAAGTCTATTATAGACGCTACACCCTTCCGAACGCAATATTTATGATCTTCTGGATTTGGTTTTGCTTCTTTTTTACGCAATCTTTTGAGAGCGCCATGAAGAGTACGCTGACGTTATCGTCTAAACGAGGGTAAGCTGTCTTTAAAAATTCACGGGAAAAGGTAGTGGACGGCTAGCAGGGAAAGCGAAGCTATCAAAATTGTTTATAGCTAGTTCCTTATCGGGCCGTAAGGGATTACTCGGAAAAAAAAATTGTCTCCCGCTAACAGTCCAGTGCCGAAAAAGCTTAAAAACTCTAAAAAACATTGTTTTAGCTACGAGTTCCAGGATTTGGAGGGTGTCCTGGAGGCTATCGAAAATAAAGGGTGGCGCCTGGTGCTACAAGATGAAACGGGCTGGAATCCGCTGGACTACTGCAGGGATGAGTCGGACCAATGCCCGCGAATTCAACAGCATATGAAAAAGTTCGTGAAAAAATTAAATTCGAAAAAAGTTCGTAAAACCCGAAACCGTAAAGACTGTTTTTAAGTGCCCTACACATCCCCCGAGACAGCGATTTTTCCGATGTAAGTCCATTTTCGCCAATGAAATCCAACCCTAGAAGCTGCCCCCAAAAACCGTCCTATTCGCCGCAATGCATAGCCATTTGATCCAAGATGATGTGGTTGTGATCGACCGCGGCGCGCGATTGTTGTTTATCCGCGACACATTTTTGCAGCCGGCAATCCTAGGCTACGCCGTTAATAAGTTTACTACCTATATTTTCTACATATACTTCCTAGAAACCTCACAAAGGTTATGGAGAAGCTCAACAAGGCTTTTGAGCGGATGTTGGGCTCTTATGAGAACTTTGCCGGGCGGTGGGTCCAGCCTTTCCGAAATACCTAAATAGAGCTAAATTTTAATCGGGCTGCTAAACTAATTTTAAATGCGTTTTTGAATTTTAGCTATGGCCGCCCATACACCCCATATCGACGCCTCGATTCCTACAACCAATTCTTCCAGCTGCGCGTCGTGTATTTGCTGCCGCTTTTTCGGCTTACGGCCTACTTTCTGGGGAGCGCGCTGTTAGCGCTGGCGCTTGAGGTCATTTTGGTAAGCGAAAACGACAGATTCTTTCAAGAGAAACTAAAATTGTTTAGGGAAAATCGGGGGTCTATTTGCACCTTCTGCACGAAGAATGCCGTTGCGAGAAGGGCTCCACGCGACGTCACATTACGCGAAACACAATTTTGAGCCTATTTCTTGGGCGAAACGGCGACTATCCCGTAAAGCGGAGAAGGAATACAATAGCCTAAAAGTGTATAAACGCCTTCCACCACAAACCCTATTGATAAACTCGTTTTGTGCCTTCATTTCCAAGTCAAACTCCGCCGTTGGATCGGCTACCGTAAACCGGAACCAACCGAAAAACACTGACCAGAAAATCTATAGCTGCAAAACTTTCCAATACATTTACCAATATTTATCAACGACAGACGACATTGAGAGAAATCGCTAAACATGTATGATGGAGCAACGCGCAACTCAAAAATCCTAACAAAAAAACGGAAAACGAAAAGGATCAAGCAAAACAAAAAAATACACAGTACGCCTAGGATATGTAGAGCTAACCGGAACCCGTTATCAAATGATGCTAGGCAAGGCGAAGAAGAGTGGTAAAAATTATCTGATGCCGACACCATATACAGAGAAGCAGTTATCCGCGGTGCCGAGGCCGATCAGGGGTCTGATCGGGTGTAGGGCAAGTGAGGTTGGGCGAGCGATACGACGATTCTCAGCATCGTTCTGGTGCACACGCGTGAGTACCTGAAAGATCATACTATTGTGTTTTCCCGTTTACAAAAAATATATTCGGAACTTAAGCTATTTTGTGCAGAATTTTTGTTGGTTTCAATCTGTGTGAAAATACATTACGGCCTTTTACCTTACGTCGAGCTTAATAAACCAGACACTTACCTTTCCGCTCATGTCGAACAGCTCGACCTCGTAGTTCTCACGCAACACCGTGGCAGCCATTTTCTAAAAAAATGCATTGTAATTATCACTTTAGTATTGTCAAACCTGTCCATCAGAGTGGACGGCAAAGTGAGACATCCGATCATGCATTGGGAATTGTTGACTATACTTTTTCTCGTGCCCGAGACAAAGCACCGGATCCTAGGAAAAAAGATGCTGAAAAAATCGCTACCAAATACCTTTGACATCCTCGGCTCGAATATCTGGATGCCACCATCGGCGTGGCCGACGCAGAGCTTGGTCTGCGCGCCGGGGTCCGTGTGAAGCTGCATGCTGACGACGCGCGAACCGACGGAGGGCGTGATGAAGATGCGGGCCTCTTTCGCCTGCATACGCTGGTCGTAGACGCGGGCAGCACCGTCGCGAAAGCCTGGAAATTGATAAAATTTGAGGACGAAAATCTCATTTCCCTTAATTTAATTTGAAAAGCTTATTGAACCAGACAGGTTAATTACCAAACTCCCAAACTTAAAAAATGAAAAGGAAAAACGTACCAACACCAAAAAGCTGCGAGGCCCCAATGTCATTGGCCACGGCCGTCATCGTGCCTTCGCGAGCGTACTCGTAGAGAATCTCGTAGCTCTGTCGCTCACAATGCGCATCCCATAACCTGACGGCCCGCGCAGACCCGGCTATCGCCAGTTTGCCACTTGGCTGATTCCAACTAAAATCGAAATTACAAACTAATGTAGATAATGACCTGTAAACGGCCGGTGTTTTTGAAGATTTCACGTAGTTTAACGGGTTGCGCATGACGTTGCCGAGCGATTGGAAAGCACTGACCTAAAGCAAATTTTCTTTCCAGGAAATTCACTTATTACATGTTTCAAACAATAAAATCTACTTTTACTATGCTAGAGGCTAGGTATCTAGAAATTAAACTACCATTTTCGGGGCTAGCGGCAACCTTCGTCCCGTCTCTCCATCGTAGCTGAGGTCAAAGATGCGGACGATCGAATTTTTCGATCCGACAAGAACCATTTCATTGCCCATCGGGTTGATCGTCTCGAGGAAACAGGCTTCATCCTTAAATCCAATTTAAAGCTATAGGCGAAAAAAAGGGAACGTCAAAAAGAGAACATTAAAATCTTAGAAGAAATAAGATACAGAAATAGAATCTTGTAAAACCTGCCTCCATCAGTCCATTTCCGGCATGGTTATGCCAGCGGAATGCTTCGTGGCATTGTCGATCTTCGTATTTGTAGGCATAGACGTAGGCGCCGTCGGTCGTATAGAATTGGGGATGGAGCCGAGAGAAAGATGAGGCAAGGACGGGGGATTCCGTTTTGACGGTCATCAGCTGCACGTTTGGCTCGATTATCTAAAACTCGTTTATCGGATAGGGAAAAGATAATCTATTTTTCATATTAGATCTATTAAAGCTGGTTTCTAACCTGCTTGGTCGCCCTTCTCATTCCACTCCTCGGCAACGTCGTGAACCCCTTCACAACTGTGACCATCTCCTCGGCAGCCAGCTTTTTGAGACGGGCATCTTCGTCTTGTTGGAATCGGCTGGGATGGTGGGCCGTATTCAGCCGATCGCCAAGCACATCGCATTCACGTTCACACTAAATTAATTAGAGCCTTTGGCCGAAAACCCTACGAGAACTAGGCTGATGCAGGGTTCAGCAAAGCATTTGCCCAGCCAGCTGATCAGCTTGTTGACGACGAGGGGCTCGTAGATCGGGAATATTTCGTTGGCTTTCGGGTGAGGGCGAGGGGCCTTGAATTCGGAGCCGCCGATGCGGCCTGCCTAAATTTCACGTTGAAGAAAGTCTTTCATACAAATCTTCGAAAATGACCTGTAAAACATTCTTTCGAATTCTGCAATTTTATTAGAAATTCGGACCTTCATTCAGATTCGTAAAATTGCGGCGAGCTAATAATAGGAAAGAGCGATAAGGGGGCAACCAAAAAAGTTCAGGTCTTCGAAAAATTCCTCGAAATTTCGGAAGCCAATTTCCGAAAAAAAATATCGCAGGGTCCAAAAAAGGAATGAAGAAATCACTTACCACCGTCCTCTTTGGTATAAATGTGTGATCCTTGGCAATGATGGAATTCGGGTTGAAGTCCTTCATCGACAAGTTGCTCGGATCATCACTCATCTCTTTGCGCCAGAGCAGAAACTCGATCGCGACTAAAATGAAACGGAAGACCTTGTCTAAAGAAATATGCAAACCTGTTGGGGCAGCCATCAAGTCAATCTTGTTATTGGGGCTCAAGGGAGTGCGAACCGGGCGGGCGGCTGATGATGATTTGCGAACCTGGAAGGTTAAGCAAGATGTGAAAAATTTTAAAAATACCGCCGAGTCTCGCAACGAGCTCTTTCGACTGGATGCCGGGCTGATCACGTCGAGGGTGCTGCTGTTGCCCAGCCCGCTCGTCATCTCCGAAGCCTCGTCGGAAGCCAGATTCAATGAGTGGTGGCGAGGCGGCGAGGTCAGTGGGGGAAGTTCTAAAAGGAGCTTGTAAAATAAACAGCAATAAAACCTCTTCGCAACTCGAACACCGAGGTCTTGCGTGGTGGCGCCGGGTTGTCACCAGACGCTTTGCCGTTGATGTTAAACTATAGAGCAGTATTTGGGGAATTACAACTTTTCGGTACCGCATGCAACCTTGCCGAAGCCAGCAGCCGCCGTTCGATCGCAGCCCGGTACTCGATGGCGGCATTTTCGATGGCTCGCACTAGCATTTGCCCGAGATCACCGATCTAGAAAACTCTAACAAAAGAAGCAGATCGCAGCAAAACCTTGATCATTGGATCGAGGCAGGCCCGCATCAGGCCAAGCAGCACCCGGTTGAACGAGTCCATAAATTGATGAGTCTCAAGGCTGGCAATTTGCCGGTTCATTCGAGTTCTAAAGGACCTCTTTAAACCATCATGAATTATGACGAGAATTTGCCTATTATGTACCCTCGAAAACCCTTATTTTGCTTTCTTTAAACATCATTCACAAATACTTTGAAGACCGTATACCAGATAGAAAAGAAGCACAAACCTAAAACGCATTTCCCGCTCCGACGGCCCCGAGGTGGCGAAGTAAACGTCCGGCTTGCGGGGAGCCGGCGTTCGGTTCGACAGCAGACGTCTAAACATTTTAGGCCCATTTCCAAGATCCGGAAGTGAACGGACAAGACCAACCTTCTGCTCGAGGTTGCTTTTGGTGGAGGCACCTCGTCAGCGGACGTCTCCGAGATGGTGCGTGTTCGTAGCTCTTCGCGTGACAGCTCGTAATCCACCAGCATTTCGTCCTAGAAATCAGGAAAGTCGACGCTAATGGAGCTCTTGAAACGTCGACAGACAAATTGACCGATCAGAATCTCGAAAAACCTAGTTTGATCTTTCGAATTCCGTTAAACGAGATTTTCGAATGCGTGGTTCCGGTATCAAGCGAGGAGAAGTGACCACCCTACCACAAAGTCCATTTTGCATTGATCCACCAGGCGAACGTAGTATTTGGCAAGCACTTCCACGAAATCCACGACAAAATATTGCAAGGCCAGGCACATCTCCTCACGCACAAGCGCCGAACCGTCAAATAGACACGCTGCGAGTAGGGCGGTCGCGCACTCGCCGTCAATCTAAAAAAGTGTGTTTTTTTTAGGACGAAAGTGCGAATCTTACCACTGTGGCATGTTCATTGGTGTGTGAATGGTTTTTCATCAAAGACCCAAGGGCATAGCAAGCGCAGGCTCGAGCTTCGGCACTTTCGTTGGTCAGATCGGCGATAACCTATAAAAAGCAAATAACTAAAAAATGTTCGAACTTCTACTACCTTCTGATAGCCGGTAATACGAATAGATTGCCATCGGGCTGCGTTATAATCTCGCCACAAGCTACCCATCGTCAAATTGAGCCAACACCGCAAAAGGTGCACCTGAAAAACAATATTTTATTGATGATTTTGATAAAATCACATTTTTAGCCTTTGGATCGACAAGTAACTCCGTGCAATCGGTGATAAAATTGCGCTCAGTCAGATAGCGACGGGCAATGTCCGAATTTCTAAAACAATATTTATGAATTTAGAGCTACAACTTGCGTGAATTTAGGATGGAACAGCATGGCCAATATGTAGCTGACGACGACCTTCTGCCGGGCGCCAATGCTCGGATCGTTCAAAATTTGTATGAAGTAGAGGATGCTTAATTGCTGATATATTGAAGAGAACAACGGCCAAACCGGAGGTCCTTTCCCTCGGGGCGATAAAACCCGATCTCTTGGTCTTTGTTGTCGATTTCAATATACAGTTCTTCGTTGATCTCCCGTTCTACGGCAAGAATCTTTGCCCAAGTGAACGCCAGCCATGGTTTCAGGTCCCTAAATACAAATTTATTGCGGGTATTAGATTCTTCACCTTTGAGTGGTCTGCAGCAATGCCACAATAAATGAAAATATTCCGACGGAGAGTGAATGCTCAATGGCATGTGAACCGAGATCGAGGAATCTGGATAGCAGCTCAAGGGCGTCCGCGCGTTGTTCCTAAGAAGAAGGTTGAAAAATAGATTTTGTTTTGAACCATATTGAAGAGCCCTTGGACGACGATGGGCAGCTGAATGGGTGGGCGGACGAGGTCGTGGAATCCATTCAGCCACGTCCGAAATGTGCGCATTTGGTCTGCGAAGAAGTGTAGACCCTCTTCAGGGAATGCCCGTTCTGCCTCGGCGAGATCGAGGACTGAAAATCAAACCTGGTAATAAAATAGAGTGTAAAATAGTGGGTCATTTTCACCTAAATTAGCCGTTTTTGAACGCTAGATAATTATCAAAAAAAAAGATTTTTAGAGGTAAAAAACTGAATTTTGGACCGTCTCGCTGCATCCTGCTTTTATTTACCATATTTTTCCCAAAAATCAATCAAAAATTCATCTGTAAGTAAACAGCCGTAAGATCTTAGGGTCTCTGGGAAAGCGCGCAAAATTCAAGAAAAGCACAAATCACCAACAATCCTGGCGTCTCCTGGTCACCGTGAACAATTGGTTGGACACGTAGAGGCATTGGTTCCTAGAAAACAACATGAAGGGTGATTCTAAGGCACATACGCCGGAGATGCCGAGTACATGAACTTGTCGAGGTAGTCGATGGCATAGTCCAGGCTCATCTCCCAGTTCTCCCACAGCGGATGCGCGGCCATCGCGGGCAAGGACGGGTAGGAGCGTGTGTGGCAGCCAAAGTGCTCCAGCACCTTCTCGGCCAGCAAGTAGCTGCGGAACATGGTGGCTAGCACGTGGTCCTATATCGGGTATCATCAAGAATTACTTTTCTTACTTGGCGAAAAAGCCTTTGGAAGAGCTCGGGCGGAAGGCTATTCCAAGCAATAGCATCGGCGATCCCCGAGTAGATGAAATTCAGCTCGCCGAGGAGCGTGCGCCTATCACCTATCTGCCCCGGGATACAATCCAACAGATTGTCGGGATATTTGTCTCGTACGTCCTTTTTAATCATATACCTAAGAGAAAAATTTTTATATGGAAAAATGCTCATACCACAGTATGCTGGCTTTAATTGGCGTGGTAAGGCAGGCTGCAAAGAGATCGGCTGGGACTCGGGGGTCTTGCGGTAATCTTTCGTCTTCTCTACACGCAGCGAGATGGACGCAATCCTAGATATGGATATACTAGAAAGTATCAATTAAAAACCTGGAAATTCGGTGGCAGTTTGAACCCATAAAGCTCAGCCTCGTCGTAGGGCGACATGTGCGACACGTTTTCGGGGTGAATTTCGTCAACTTGCTCCTTGTACTCCTCGAACTCGTGCATCCAGGTGCTGGAGAAATTTACATGACAAATGATCAGCTCAGGACGGACCTCCGCTTCTGTTCACCGAATCCATGAAAGGCATTGATACAACTGGCCGCCGAGCTGCAATCCCAGACATATATTGTAGGCGCCCCAAGCCAATCCATCAGATCGTTAATTGATAACTAAAACATGGAATGTAAAGCGGAATTGGCATGGATGACTTACGGGGATGTACTGCGTTACGGCCTTGTTGAATACCCATAGATCGCCATGCTTCGTTGGCCGAGGAACGCCGTGGCCGTTATAGTGGAAAAGTACCCTCCCATCCTATAAAAAGCATGATGTACAAAAAGTCTTTTCTTACCGAAGCGTGTCTCCTCATCGATTGGCACAACATCATGATGTCTTCTTTGGTTGATTTGGTGGTGTATTTACATCTAGGAAACGTTTTTAGCGAATTCAATGAGAGTAAATACCTGGCACGAGGTTGCAAGCGCGCATACGCCTGCTGCAGTTCGAAGGCGATCGCCAGGATGGCCTTATCGGGGCTCCATCCGCCAGGATGTACCCATGCCTCCATCATGGGTCGTTGCTCCGGCCACGGCTCTGGGTCAGGCGGGTCGATGCCTAAATAATTTTCTTTCGTCTTTAGACAATTTCAAACAAAATACCTATATTCAAGCATAAGACTAATGCCATCGACACGGTCTGCACGCGTACCTTGCCGTTGAGCCGCCGCCTGAGTGGAATGTAACTGAAAAGTTGGAAGTCCAACCATAAATGTGGATCGAGCTTGGCCTCAGTTCCACGAATCGCTTCAACGTGCCGCTCTTCGCGCAAAAAATTTGTCGTCAGCGAATCGGTTTTCTAGAATCAACTAAAACTCTAATGCCAATATTACCTCAAGCAATAACATTGCTGTTTCGGCCCTTGAATCCGCGAATTCATACAGCGACTATAAAACACGATGTCTTGGATTTAAAGCTAGCGAATTTACAGTGTCGGAGTCCGAGTCCTCTTCGATGGCGTCGATCATCTGGCGCAGCACGTGGTTGCTGATTTCGAGGCCATAGATTGTTCGATGCTCGCCGACATAGGACGAAGCATCATCCATCAGAACAATTCTTGCCAATTAAGTCTAAACAAAAGTATGACCCTGAATTCGTCATCTTTTCCATGGACAAGCAGCTATTTTCTGTATATTGTTTGTGTATCTAACCGTAGCTTTTCGATTGCAAACATTGTGGCGACAATTTATTCGGTTTGCGCCCGTAACTTATTCTGCAAGCTTAGTTAGTATATCGACTATGCCACGCGACAAAGGAAAAGAGTATTTTGAGACACCCAGGTCGATCGAGTAAACGACAACGTGAATGTGGAAAGGCGCGATAAAAATGAAAAATGCACTTGGTAGATGATAGCGAATAGGGAAAAAGATCCGGGCAAACGAGAGTTCTGAAGAGACAAGTGAATTACGGCGCAGAATCATACACGATAAGAGAAGCAAGCACCATGAAGTATCACAATATCAATTGCGACGATCCAAAAGTGCTCGTGCTCTTGTCGCTAGGTTCGGGCAGACTTCGGCCAATCGTGCAAAGTAGGCTTCTGATTCGTTCAGGGCTTCCCGTCGTCTTTTCCGCAGTTCTGCCACTGGAAAATAAGGTTGGGCATAATGAATAATCTTACACTCTCTTCGTTCATCCCGCAGCGCCCGCTCACCGTCCCAAATCTCTTGAGCGGCATCATCCACCGATTTTACCGCGATTTTCTAAAGAAAAGAAAAGTGGTCAGCAAATTGTGTCGAATACCTCTAGTGGGGTCCAATGTTCTTCGATCGGTAGCTCCTCACTTTCGATTTTCGAATCTTGGGGATCAGAAAGCTAGGAAAAGATTGCCAGGTAGAACTTTAAAATTACCATTGCAGATTCCTGTAGCTCCGATTTTTGAAACCAACGGATTTCTGCCAATTCGAGTGCATCTCTTTGGGCCGCATCATCGGTTGTAACTCTAAACCAAATAGACCATCGATAAAGCCATCAAAACCTTTGGTATGCCGGGCCTGTTTCGTCGAAATGGTCCCTCACACGCAAATTCACTGTCGCCATGGTGTTAGTCGACGCGCTTCGAACCTTACCGAGAGCTTCGGCTACATTCAATCATTGACAAGATGCAACAGACCCTCACCATACGCTCCCTCTGCTTCAATTTTCTTCTTGATTTCTTGCCCGTCCATTATCGTTGTCGTGAATAGTTGAAATTCTAAACCGGATGCAAGAGACGCGCTGTAATACCTCTTCGTAGTTCTGGTGGAACCACATCGTTGCGGTAATGTTCTGGGCCTGTCGACTTTTTCTTCTTCATTCCCAGCGCTGCTCGAGTTTCGCTAAAGTAGGCGGCGATGTGCTCGAGATCCGCGGGCCCCATGTCCGATGGGGCCATCGAGTGCGGCTCGGCCTGTGATTGCGAAATTCTGAAAAATGCAATAAAATAAACGACACTGAATTGACGAGAGCAAGAATTGACGTAAAAATACGTCTCAACGGACGCAAATTTGGATTTTTTTATGCCTTTTGTTAGCGTTTCGGTCATTTCTAACATTCAGGAGTGCCGCAAGTCATTTTGCTAATGCTGTGGTTTGAGCGCCGGAGCCTTGGTATCGTCTGCAAATAATCAAAACGTCGAGACGCTTTCCAGAAATAACGCCTAAATCACGGGTAAATTGTTTATTCAAATTCCGAAAACCAACAAAACAAGAACAACGAACATGGGTTAAAAAGGGTTATACAGCGCGAAATACAAATCACAGAACGATAAATATATATCTATTTAGCGCGCAGAGTCCGGCGATTTCGTTGCTTCGGCTTCGAGTCCGTGCTGCCGGAAGAGTCCTTGTCGACGCTTCGACGGGAGGCCGTGCCGGTGTAGGTGGTCGTGGCATGATCTGGAAAATAAGCCATACAAACGCGATGGAAATTGTCTTACCATCAGCGGCACGATTGTTGATAGCCAATTGTTTCAGAGCCGGCGAGAGAGTTGGGACGCCATTGAACTGCGACTAAAACTGAATCAAAGCGCTGAAAATTCTCACCTGCGCAATAGCTCGCTGCATGTCAATCGAGCCCAGCGTCGAATTCGCGTTGTTCATGCGCTCTTGCGCGAAGCGGTGCATCCGGGATTCGAATTCGACCTTGTCGGTGACTTGACAGCTGCGCAGGTTCAGAC
This sequence comes from Mesorhabditis spiculigera, assembly GCA_958295435.1. Classification (NCBI taxonomy): domain Eukaryota; kingdom Metazoa; phylum Nematoda; class Chromadorea; order Rhabditida; family Rhabditidae; genus Mesorhabditis; species Mesorhabditis spiculigera. The sequence goes on from CATQJA010001493.1 coordinate 258,825, forward strand.
CCATCCTAAGATGCGAATTTATCGCTACCAATAACGTTCTCCTCACGCTGCACCATCTGCGCGTATATGGCCCAAGCGGTAGTTGTCGAGGACATGCGGATGGTCGAACTTGTAAGGGGCGTCGTGGGCCGTGTAATGGTCTAGCGCATAATTGAGCCCGCCTGAAAGTTTGGTTTTTAGTTTTGAAAATTTTTCAAAAATATTTTAGATAAAAGCACACCTTGTGGTCCCACCAGGCGAAGTTGCAGAGTGGTGATCGGGTTTGGCAACACGTTCGTCGATTGGCAAAGAACGGACAAGTCAAACAAAAACTTTGCCACATCGTCGGCTGAGGCCCCCGCACCCAGCGACGATTCGCCCCCGCTCTTACTAAAATATGGTTTCTTTTCCACGGCAAGCAAGTGATTTTACCTCATTTCCATCACCGCGTCGTCTCCGTAGCGGAAATTGAACGTGTAGACCTCTGCGGCGTCGTAGATATCCTGTTTGTTGGTGGAAACCACGAGGCTAACTTCCTAAAAATCTAAACAAAACCGTACTTTCACCAACCTTTAGCACTTCGTCGTCGATGATTTCCGACAGGCCCTTGATCTTCTCACGGAAGCGCGCGGCAACCGTCGTTTTGTCTTCGTCATCCGCCGGGATCAGTACGTAGCCGCTCAGATGTCCGGTCGGGCCTCCGGTGATCAAGCCCTTCTTCCGAAAGTTTTGCCTGGGGAGGAGACCGCGCAATTTTAATATCTAAAGCAAATCACGATTCAGCAGAAAAACCAACTTGCTGGATGCCATAGTAGGTGACCGTCTTCATCATCTTCTTGATCCCTTCCGGGCTGCTGTAGTCGAGGCCGTCCAGCAGAAGAGACATTGGCTTTCTCCTTCCCTCCATCGCAGCGTTGACTAAAAAATGATATCAAGTGGCAGATACGAAACGAGAAGCGAGTGAAATACGTGAAGACCATGGTAAAGACAAAAATTTAAAGAGGATTGCTGAGAACGTGAACTCCCAATTGCGAACCACACATGAATAAACGAATATGTTCGGGAGCGTAACTATTGCGCGGCAGGGATACTCCCGAATCATAATATTTTTTCTTTATTACTCTTTATTTATCCTAATTGAATTTATCAAAAGCGGACACTGAGAAAATTTTATTCGGAAGGTTTTAGATTTTTGACCCCAAATTGGCGGAAATGTCGTGGTCGCTTTTTGAAATTTTCTAGTCCGGTCCCAAATCGCTGCGGGACCCGCGTCATTTGGTGTAGCGCGGAACGGATGTTCGAGATTTCGCATTTTTGTGCAGATTTGAGGCCCCAGGGAGCTGGACCCCAGTACGGGATCGGAAAAACCAGACAAAAACGAAAATCAAACCAAGTAAAATAAAATTCTGAAAATTGCGCTGCCGCCTTCCGTTCCAATAAACCTTTGTTTATTGGCGTGGCGCGTACTAATTTTTGAGATTTTTGTGTTGTTCGTCGTTTTCACGTATTATCAAACAAAATATACAATAAAATTTATTCAAGCACCACATCGCGCGACATGGGCATAACGCGAACACAAGAGATAATTTCAGGTATTACCTGTAGGAGGGGGGATGGTAATACTACAATTGTAGGGGGGCAAAGATCGGGTCCTGAGATTATTTTTCGAGCGAGAACGTGAAAAAGTAGGGAGAGCTGAAGGTTAAGGACGGTTTTCTTCTTTTCAATATCAAAACAATTTTCAAATGGACTAGGTGTACGAAGCTGGACGGACGGTTTGACCAAAAGTGAATGCACGGTGGGGGGATGCGTCGGGGGGTTGAGGTTGGAAGTTTTGGTTCGGAAAGATTTTCGTAGGGTAGTTTAGAGGTCTTCGATTGCGAGGCTCTGCAGCCGTGCCCGGCGGTAGTTCTCGAAGGCATATAGGGGAAGGAGGATATGGGAGGTTGAGGAACCTTCAGCTAGGCTGAAGTTCTCGTTGAAGATGAGCAGCGCTGAGCGGGGTGTTGTCGTTAGACGTCGGTGGCCGGCTGACCCTGAATGTGAAGAATGAGGTATTTTCGGCGTTTTTGGGTTTGCTCAAACCCTCCAGTCTATTTTAGCAGTTTGTCACGAAATTTGTCCACTCGCGGTGCAGCTTTTTAACGTGATTACTGATATTTTGCCTTTTCTTAGAAGCTTTATAGCTAATTTTTCTTGAAAATTGGGGTTTAATTCTATCTATCTTTTTAAGGTTTTCAACTCCTTTTGGGTAGTTATATTCAATGAATAGTGGTAGATTTCGTAAGTACGTCCAAAGTCGGGCTTTTTTCCGATCATTTCGTTAGGAAAATGTTTTTACTCGTTTTTTTAGTCCCTAACAGCTTTTTCCTTTTCCTTCCATAGTTAAGGTTTTATTTTTAGGTGTATATGTTTGCTGCGATCCATAGGTAACTGATTATTTTCATTTTGTTTTAGCTTGTTTTTTTTTTTGCTGAATAACAAAGCCCAAGCAACAGTTCTCGCACCAAGGCATGCTCTTTCAATTTAGATAGCCATTTTTAGGGTCTACCCTAATGATCTCGGAAATAATGAGCGACAGTGGCTGAGAGCGAGCATGCCCTGGAGTAGAGAAAGGGCTCACCACCGACCTGGAGATCCTTCTGCACGCTCTGGGCCGAGCCCACTCTGCTCGGCTTTGTCTTCCACTTGCGCAAGCCAAAAATTGCCGACAGGGCGATGAGGAGGATGGCGGCTAGTGAGACGCCGGCGACCTAGGAATTGTTTTTATGCGAATTTCGAATTAGTTGTTGTTCGATTTAGGTGCTTTTGCATTATCGGGGGGAGGGGGAACCGTTTTTCATTAGTATCTAGGTCTTATGCTAGTTTTTCTATTTTCTAACATAAGGCAGTGGTCCTCAACCGTTTTTACTTTCCTAAACGCTACAACTATTTAAAAAACCGAAAATCATCATTTTTTCGAACAAAATGGTAATTTTTGTAGTTTTCTTCGGTAGTTTCTCCCATTTAAATATGGCTAAATGTGGCTCAAACACCATGAAAATACTTGCTATTACGTCAAAAGGTATATCTGGAATTGTAATAAATTTGGTTATGCCCCCCCCCCGGTAATTTAAAAGGACCTTGGTTTTTGCTAGCAGTTTTTTTCTTTCTTACCATGATGATCGTCCAGGGGAATTGGTCCAACGAGGAGTTTGAGAGAAGCGGATGGCCCGAGACCTCAGCGACACAGCTTTTCCCTTCGCGGTGATGTCCCGGGGCGCAGTCCTCGCAGTGGTCGCCAGCAAACCCGGGAGCGCAGACGCACTCGTTGTCCTGAGAATTAGCGTTGGTTTTCTAATTGATCGAGATTTTACCTGGCTGACGCTGCCTCCATTGTAGCACATCAGTTTCTCATCGCAGAACGGTCCGGTGAAGCCGACGTCGCAAAGGCAGAAACCTTCCTGAAGCGTGGAATAGTAGAAAGGGGGTGTGGATTATGTTTAGACGATCGTTCACTTTGTAAGAAAACGTGAGCGAGGATTTTTTTGTGAAATTCGAGTTCTCTGTACTCACCAATCCTCCGGTCGGGATCCCGTTGTAGCACGTCCGGATGTGGCAGAATTGTCCGGTCCATCGGTCGGAGCACTCGCATTTGCCGTTGATCAGTTTTCCCTTGCCCGGCTCGCAGAACGTGACGTTTTCGCAGCGTTCACCGGCGAAGCCAAATGGACAGTGGCATTTCACCTAGAACAAGTTGTTTTGACTAGTTTTTTAGCGTTTCAGCGAAAAATTTCTACAGATTTGTGTACCTAAATTTCTAGATAAATGTCTAGTTTTTGTGAAGTAGTGTATTGGTTGTTTTTAGGTGTAGTATCTACTCGTTTTTTAATACCTACCACTCCGTTTGTCTTATGACGTCGTCCACCATTTAGACACTTTTCGCGTTCGCATTGTTTTCCCTCGTAGCGTAGAGTACATTGGCATTCGCCCTGAAATTGTGATATTCAGGGTATATTTATTGATTTAAGGTATAGCTACACTTTTTGGAGAATTTTTTTGAAGTTCTAGCAAAGCTGTTACTCCCCCACAAACGAACATTTCTCCGGGGTCACGCCCCAACAATCTGCACGCAATTTCACGCGCCCATACCCTTAGGCTACGGCAATCGTGGCTAGGAATGGAGTGGGAGGGGGGATGATCCCCGGATGTGGATGGGACTGTAGACAATGGGCCCATGCTTTTTGGATGGCCCTCAATGGTTCTTTTGCCGCCCCGCCTGGCCGCAATCCGGATTAACCTCTGGCCGTGGGGCGGGTATCGCATCCAGCGATCGCGACCATCGATGTCAATTGCTTTTTTGGTAGGTGGCCTCGGGGTATGGTGAATGGAATTTGAAGATTTTAAGGGGAGGATAAGAGCCCGAGAGTAAGTTAGGAACGGTTAGACTCACGTTCACAAAAGCTCCTCCATTTTTACAGTAATCCGGGGCAAAGATGGATTCTCGGGGGGAGCGGCTGGCTTCGAAGGCGGCGGTGACGGAGATAAGGAGTAGGAGAAGGAGCATCATCTCTGAAAAGCGGAGGTTTAGGTGAGGAAGAACGAGAGCGAAAGAGAGCGAGAGAGAGAGAGGGAGCAAGAGGGAGAAAGAGGGAGAGAATCAGCGAGAGAGCACGAGATAAAAGTTGCAACAAAAGGGACCGAAAATTTAGCTGGCGAGCCAAAAAGGTTTCTAAGAATAAAAACTCCTTTCAATCGCGTAATGAGTTCCGACCTTTTCAAGACGGTCAAGTGGTTGCATGCCGCGGACGCTGCAAAGTTACCAAAAAAGCCCTAGCTACGGGAATCCGCAGTATTACATTACCGGCCCCTTTAGGCCAGGCTACCACCTAGCAAGCTAGTTTAAAAACCGCAAAACCAGCAAGTGATGATGATGGATCTGCCTGAGGGACCGGGGGATGCGCATGGAGCCGGAAAATGACAGGTAGTGCGGGCCGGAACGGGGGTCCATCGACGAGACACAGCCACCTGTCGATGCTCCCGGAAAGAGGGCCAAAAGACAACAACATGTCGTGCCCCCTTACTAGCAGTTGTAATATGCATATTGGAGCTGGGATGAGCGAGGGCCGTGTCCGGCACACGACAAATTGCGGTCGAGCCGGTGGTTTGGGGTGTGGTTGGGAATTTTTGGGAGGTTGAGGTTTCGGGGCCAAGTTGGTGCTCCGTCTCGTGCTCCCTTGTCCGCTATTAGTTCTAGTTTTTTTTTGAGAGTAGAGTGGAGGGACAGTGGGGAGGGACAGAGAGATAGAGAGAGAGAGAGCGAAAGAGAGAGAGAAAGAGCAGGCTTAGACTTACCAAAGCCTTTGCATAGTTTCACACGTTTTAAGCTTAAAATTCACCACTATTTGACTATGCTATCTTCAAAGCATCGAAAACAATAAAAATAATGCAAAAATACAGTAACCTTCCCAAAAACTATACAAAAACGCCTCAGTCACCCGACTGTACGCCCCGGAAAAGTGGCCTCCTTATTCCCCCTACCACCCCATGGTGTTGTTTGGGGGTAGCAGATGTGGCCAATTTAGTCGAGACCCAGCATGGCGTCTTGTAGAGGAGGGGCTTGACACGGTCTTGGACAGATAGAAAAACAGACAGAAGACACAGGCAAACGGAAGGAGAGAGACAGAGACAAGCTAGATGCTCGCATAATTCGAGGGGATTACATGGCCACGGTCACAATTTGTGAATGCCGAGTGGGGGAGATGCATCCACCTGCCTCTAGACACGGGTGGGAAGGGAAATTGGAAACTGTGAAGGTCCAGCTAGGGACCCCCCGTAATCCCTTCATTGGCTCGACGACAATTAAAGAGTCGGGGGCTTTGGGTTATTGGCGGAATGGGGTGCAGCTAAAGGGACAGGTGAAGCTTGGTTTCTGACTCTAAAGCAACTGGGCAGAAGCTTATTACGTTTTAAGGTTTCGTATAGTTATAAATTATCAAAACACCAGATTTGCACTACCGTAGCGCCTTTAAAATCAAACTTAGATCTTTTCATGTCTAGGAAAAAAGACAAATTTTTTTCGATTTTTGCGAAAGAGCTGACAGGGTAAACGAGCTTAAACTGTTTTAAAAGACCGCGAAATCCGAGCCTTTTCGATCGGCTAGATCTTGACTTCTTACACAAAAAAAAGATGGTTTGAGCAACTTTTGAGTTTTTTAGGATTTACAAGCATGCGTGAAAACGCGTCATTTGTCGCGCCGCGTAGCTATCGAGAGCTAGCCGAAGTTAAGGGTCGGTTTTCCAATTCTAAAGCCTTTAAAAGGTTTGTGACATCCAGGTCTTGCGAGTTACCTAACTTCTAAAGGGGTAACGACAGTCCTAGAACGGATTATAAAGGGAACAAGAAGCGAGAACACCTGTGCAAAAGCTAACATCAAATTGACGCATAAAATTGCCAGAAAAGCCGCAAAATTGCTTTATTTCTTGCGATTCGTAGTTGTCGAGATCTAGTCTTTGAAAGGGGTTGATTCTGACGCATCACAAGGACATTTAAAGTATGATATATCGGAATGGGGAAGGTAACTAGCTAGCTAGGAAGTCAACTAGCCTCACCGTCGGGGGGTGAGGTTAATCCGGAAATGAGCCATGGTGGTTGGGGGTGCGTAACTAGCGAATGATACCAGGGGGAGGGTCACTAGCCGCTAGGCATGCCTCCACACACCATGCTCAATTATTGTTCTCTCTCTCTCGCGCTCCCTCCCTTTGTCTCTCTCTCTCTCTCTCTCTCTCTCTCTCTCGCTTTCCCATTTGCTCTCTACAATGTTCTGGGCATCGAGGCGTGCCATGACTTGCCATCTGTTAAATGGGCACGGGCCAGGGGACAGTGAAGGTATTCGAAGGTAGTGGGATGGGATTAACGAGGTGCCCCCATCATGTACTACATGGTTCGTCGCGCTAAATGGCTACGGGGAACACCTGTGGACAGTTGGCACCATTTTTATGACGCGAAAATGGGGTGCGGGGATGGGGTTTTATGAAGTGGAGAAAGATTTAACGCAGGCTTTCTCACTATTCCGCTTATAAAATTAGACTTATTTGCCATTGGTACACCATAAATATACTAAAAGGAAGGTCGTTACTCCGGTTATAATCTGCGCCAGTTAAATAAGGCTATGCTATTCTAAATATCTTCATCTTCAATATAAAACAAATTAATTTGAGAAATTTAAGATGGCGCGAAAAGGTGTTGATTAAGTTAAGTAAGCTAAGTATATTTTAGACATTCTAAAGTATTAAAACACCTGTTTTTTTTTGCTATAAAAACAGCTAATGAAGCGTTGATCTGAAAGAAACTCCGAAATACGCTAGTTTTTTTAAAAACGTGCCTAATCAGCTAGCTTAGTATACAAAAGACGCATTTTTTACAGAAAAACATTTGCTAATCGTTAAAACCCTGAAACCTCAACTTGTTTAAAAATATCTCATCGTAAAAAACTATAGAGAAAATTGAAAATTTTGAAAAGTATTATAGTAATCTTAATGCAATTTTTCAAAGAATGCAAGCCCCAAAAGATGCGCTGGGATCCTCCCGTTAATACCCTACAGTACCCCTTTCATCACCCAAACAATACCCCCGCATTGGCCCATATTGCAGGTGCATGCATGGGCAACAGATCATCCCACCCCACCCAAATACCCTCCCATTCAAAGGCCAAAAAGGCGAGAAGCCGCCCCGCGCGCGTCCCACTATCCTGCTTCGGGGGTGGCAAATCGCAGCGGGAGGGCCCTCTAATTAGCGCTACACGCTGACCGTTGCGCAATTCTGAAGAAGGGTAGGAGGGATCGAAGAGCTCCGGTTTTGAACCCCCAAGCTCCACGGCCAGATGGCCACCGTTGTGTGATCATTTTGGAGCCGTGCGCGCGGGGGAAACACTGCGCAACATCATTTGGGTGGTTGGTTAGGGGTTAACGGGACCGGGAAGGCAGGGCGGAATTATTGGCTATGAATTCCCGATCCCCAAAATACCGACAGCGAAAATAACGCAAAATCCCGACAGACCAAAATCCCGACAGACAGAATCCTGATAGCCAAAATCCCGACAGCCGAATAACGACAGGCCGAAATCCCGACAGCCAGAATCCTGACAGGCCAAAACCCCGACAGCCCGAATCCTCATAGACAAAACCCCGACAGTCATAATCCCGACACCCAAAATACCGGCAGCGAAAATACCGACAGGCAAAAATCCCGATAGCCAGAATCCCGACACGCAAAATACCGAAATCCCCGACACATTTTTAACCGACACAGTTTGAAAGCCACTTCCATCTACACAGGAACTTTCCATGTCGGGATTTTTGTCGGTCAGGATCCTGGCTGTCGGGGATTTGGCGTTTTTCTGCTATGTCATGCGTTGCGTGTGGCTGTCATGGGATCTAAAATCAACCCTAATACTAGAAAGTTGAGAGATATGCCTTACTCGTATCGTTAATCTACAACGTTTAACAGTAAAATGTAGCAGATTAGGATACCCTGGTGCTACATAGTATAGCAGGACACCAACCACCTATATCTGGAGACCGCCTAGAAATTTGGCACCCTTGGCCCTTATCCTACGAGCGGTGACCAGGGTGCCCCTTCAAATTATGATCCTCAACCCCGGGGGCCCGAAAAGGGGAGCAGCACCCCTAGAAAGAACAGGAGAAGGAGGCGTGGGTATTTTCGAGGTACGCCCGGGATCCAGAGTACGAATTGGTTCCGGAATGTTTTGAATGCGCTAGGAAAATGAAAAATGCGAAAATACAGGAAATTCTAATTTTTTAAGTCGAGAGAGAGAGAGAGAGAGAGAAAGCGTGAGAACGAGAGAGAAACTGCGACAAGTGTTTAACAGGATTAATAGTTATTTTTGACTAAGGATCTCCTCCCTATCTCGCCTCTACCGCAATACGCGACGCGTTACACGATGGAAGCGTAGCGTGTGCGTTTTGTGGTAGCCAGAGTATTTCTACGTAATCAAGAAAATGGCCCTATACCCCGGCGGGATCCGCCACAATCACGGCCACCATGTTTTTCCAAATTACATTCCGGATCCGCGCGCCCGCAGTGGGGGCAATTTGCATTTGGTTTGGGGTTTTGTTTGGAGGGCGTTATTTGGGGGATGGGATGTGCGGGATGGCGCGATTGTTTGTCGATGCTTGTTTCTATACAATGTAGCGAGAGAGAGCGAGAGAGAGAGAGCGAGAGAGATAGAGAGAGGGAGGGAGAGAGAGAGGGTGAGAGAGTGAGGGAGAGAGAAACATATCTATTGTGTTACCGTATTGTTACTTCTGCCTTGCCCAGCCATTTAGACATATCAAATTGACTTCTCCCCTCGATAAATGGCCGGTATGCAAATGTGTGTGTAGCTATACAGCCGGGTTGTAATTACGATGGGCCGGTGGTGATAATTAGCCGGGTGTAAGGTGTGACCTCCCATATGCTACCGTACTCACTAACTAACGCCAAAAATCCAGAAAAATCGACTGTATATGGGCTATAAATTTTCCATGCATACCTTAACACATCTCACTTTGATTCTCAAGCAAAAAGGCGTATCAATACTCCTAAAAAATCAAAAAACGCCAAACTGTTGGCCCTGGAATATGAGTGGATACCGTACACCACCTGCTCTTTTTGCTCACACGCAATACACCTCTAAAAAATGGCCCAAAAACGCTGGTCCGATTTTTTCGGGCCACGCGCTGTGCCCCGGGGCGAGTGCATTTTTTAGGACGCGCGCGTGTCAGCCCATTATTTTTGCGCAGCTGGGAACTTGAATGGATCGGGGATACGGTAATGGCCTATCGCACAATAAGCTGGTAAGAGGTACTGATGGGAACATGCATAGCCTGAGATAAGGTAGAGTTTATGAGTACAGTAACTTACTAGCTGCGTACTATCTACGTACTTGAGAACACAGCATCAGATGAAGGTACGGTAGTTAAAAGGAATATTCGGTAATAAGGTGCTTCTTCTACTATGCAAAACTAAAGAACTATATGCTCCTGGAATCGATTAAATATAACAAATCAGCCACTAAGCTTGAAGTAGATAATAAGTCGATTTAAGGGGGGGGGGGGAGAACTACAAAAAGCACTACGCGATTTTTGTGTGACTTTAGGCACCAAAAAGCCCAGTAGGTAGGAGAGCGAGAGAGAGTGTGAGAGAGAGGCAGATAGAGAGTGAGAGAGAGAGGGAGAGAGGAAGAAAGAGCGACAGAAAGAACAATAGCAACAGCAACAACATGCGAGATAAACACGGCGTGAATGTCTCTTTAAAATCCCGAAGAACACTTCTAGAGCCCGCCAGAAATAGTACTCATCCGGAATCCCCGTAGCATCTCCAGGAACCACGAGTAGGCGGTACCCCTAAATTTCCGGCAGTACCAATTTCAGAGGCCGAATTGGTGTTCCATCAATTCGGATGGGGAATTTGCCCTGGGGCCCAATTTCGGGGGGAAAAGCCCAGCCGCTGGCGGCGCTTGAAATTGGTATGGGGGTGTGAAAGTGTGTCAGGGAGCTTCTCCCTCCCGTCAAGAGGGGTGCATCGGATTCCGGGGTTTGAATGGCCACGGTGATAATGTGATTTGGGTCCCGCCGCGTGGAGGGGTTGAGACTCTCCGGGGAGCCCTTAAATGTTAGTAAGGGTGGGGGGGGGGGGGGGGTGTGGGCCTTATGAATTGGTGTATGTGTACCCTTAGGGCCCAGGGGCCCACCACCCAGGGCCCACGGTTATTAGGTTTTGGGGGCTGGGTGTGGGAGCGGATCCCATTTCGGCCGGTCCAGTATCAACATGGCTAGAAGCCGACGGCGTATAATTGGGAACACTTGAAGGGGCCCGGCCGATGGGCCCTTGATTCAAAGATGAAGGCCTCGGAATTTGGCCGAAAAGGAGAAAAAAAAGAAAATACTCAGCATTTGCAAAAATCCATGAAAATTTTATAAATTCCGTAAATTTTAAGATTCGGAATAAAAACCTGAATTTTTAAGATGAGTGTTGCAGTCACAGCCTTGTACTTGAAAGTCCTTTTTCTAAATGAACACTGAGGTGAAAAATCGTGAAAAAATATTTAGGAGCTGCCAGTTCACTTTCAAAACGTATCCTTTTACAAAAAAAACATAATTCTACTTTTAAAGGACCATTGAAGACAAAATTAAATGCCTAAATGACGAAAAAATGTGGAAATTTGCTATTAACGATGAAAACCAACGAATATGAAATTTATAAAGCACAAAAACTACGAGATGTTGTGAAGTTTAAACGGTTTTTTAAAGAGGCCTGGATGGCTTAGGTTTAAGCTCAAATTAGGCTTAGGTTCAGGCATATGCCTATGTTTAGGATTAGGCTCAGGCTTGGGCTTAGGCTTGGTAGCTCTCATAGAATCGCCATAAACCTGTCAAATCCTAAACTACGCATTACATATTTAGTGTTGTTGTCTGGTTGCAGGGGATTGTTGCGTTGTCCACGGACATTATCTGGCTGCTGGTGCCCCCCGTAACTGTGCCCAATTTGTCGACAGGATGGCCTCCGCAGCCCGTATTCGGGAGGCCCACATTGCGCCACATGGGGCCCTTTATCCCCCGTCTAAAATAGGGCCGCCCAAACAGCCGGGCCAGCCACAATCCACATCCATCGCTCTTGGGCAGTTGCAATTGACCAACTGGTTGGAGGGAAGAGAAAAGAGAGAGAGAGAGGGAGAGAGAGAGAGAGAGTGAGAGAGAGAGTGAGAGAGAGAGAGGGAGAGAGAGTGAGGGGCAGAGAGAGAACAACATTTTTTCGTTGATTGGTGCCGAAGGAACTTAGGTCTTGTCGAGCCGGAAAAAGCCAGCTTCCGGCAGAGCTACATAGGTTAAAGGCACTCGAATGCCTGAGGTCAGGGCTAGCAATTGGCCGGGCAATAGTCCAAATGTCAGGGAGCCAGAAAAAAAGTGTAGCCCACTCGATCATCGGCTGCTAGCGTATGCGCGCGAGGGAGAGGCCTGGGCTGTGCTCTTGGGGCCCAGGCCGTTTTTAGGGCCCAAATGAGCATAGGCCCCAGGGCCAATTTAGATGTATTTTGTTAAAGACGAACCTTAATAATAAAACCAAAAAACAGACGAAATATGACAGTTAAAAGGCGATGATTGCAGGTATAGGCTTAAGCATGGGCTTAAATTAAGCTTAGGCTTAGGTTCGGCTTGAGCCTAGGCTTAGGCTTAGGCTTGGCTTAGCCACGCTACGTTAAGGCTGTCACATACAATTGGGTGCCAAAAGTGTGGCAGCCGAGCGATAAGCAGGTCCAAATAAGAGTGTGAATTGCGGCAAACAGTACGCGACGCACCACTTGACACCTCAAGAAACATACACAAACATGCCCTGGGGCAACATTTAGGTTGTGTGGAGGGGGATTGGTTGGACTCATCCCCCAGATCTGGGTGAGGCAATTTGGGGTGGGGAGAGAGGTAGATGAAGATGCTATCTGTTTAGGGGTCGAGCGGATCGGGGCAATAACTTTGAAGGTAAGCGGAGGGGATGACTCCATAAGAATGAGGATTTTATGACAGTAATGTCGATAGTATAGAGCGGAAGGGTTAGTAATACGGCATTACTAGTATAGGAGGTATTAACGGGTCTGGAGAAATTTACGCGTACAATCTTTTGCGCTGATTCCGAATATGTATTCTGTTTTCGTCAAAGCTGATCGAGTTCAAAGTTATCTAGCTTTTTTAGAGGCCCTTGGCTACCAGCAATTTTGAAAATTTTTTTCATAAGTAACAGAAATTTTTAGAGACATCCTGAACCCAAGCGCTGACTGACTGTATCGCCATGCCGGAGAAGCTGAGCCGGGCCAGCCCTTAGTCCTTTCCCAATCGGCCGTCAGGTAGACAAACATCGGCATGCGGCACAAATACTCACAAACAACCACTTGCAAAGCGCGCCGCTAGGCTTAAGCCTTAAGGAATATTGGGGCAAATAGGGCACATGGTATAGAAGAGAGAGAGAGAGAGAGCGAGAGAGAGAGAGAGAGAGAGACCTGTTGTTTGGGGTCAGCGCGCTCTTTAGTGTGGCCCTCTGAGTAATGCCCCTTACCATTCCGTTCCATTACATTCCGCCGGGGTTCCGTTCCAGTCCTATAGACGCGGTCCCTACTTGTCCGCCCCTTGACGGTCATACCCTAGAAGGGCAATGGGCCATGGAGAGACCTGGGGCAAATCACTTGCACGCGGATTTGGGACCGGAACAAATCATGAAAGGGGCGGTGCACAAAGTTTTGGGTCGAAAAATAGCGCTTTAAAGGCACTGGAAACTTCCCCCCGAAGGCTAATTGTACTTACAAGACGTCCCCGGGAAATTGATTCTGGCTGAAATCCAACATGCAATTGCCAAAAGTATCCCCAACAAGGCCAGCCCCGCCAAGGCCCCATATGTTTACTAACGCCACTCGTGTTTATGTGCAAACGAAGAGGCAGAATTTCGGCACATGCAAATGAGGCAATCGTCTGGAGCAGGAGCTACAGAGAGGGAGAGAGAAAAGGCGAGAGAGCGAGAGAGAGGGTGTGAGAACTTGGTAAATACCAATTCATAATTTTTCTAAAAAAGCTGAAAAAGAGGAATCCTATCCTATAAGCGAGAAAAGTATGTCTGTTTTCTGTACGGCCGTTTTCTCGGCGGTCAGGCCGAGTTTCGAGCTGATTTTTGGCATGGAGGTAGGAAATCCCATTCATAAAAAACGGTTTTTTGGATTTTTCGGAATTCTTTCATTTTACGATTTTACAAGCAAAAATGTGAAAAATCCTTAACATTTTTGGGTGCGCATGTTGTCCGGAACTTTTCTCGGCCCCTAGAAGGAATTGAGGCCTCATTTTTGGAGGGTAGATGGCAAAAGTAATTCCCCAGATACATTTTTTCGGATTTTGCCAAATTTTTTAAAACAAGGTTTTTATAAAGATTTTTCTGAAAGGTCCTTAATAAACCGCGGGACCGGCCGTGGTGTCCGGGCCCTAACTCGAAGCCCTGATGGAATTCCGGGCTGAAATTTGCACCGTTTATGGAATCAAGGATGGGGATCACGCGCATCTTATTATCTTTACAAACTTTTTACAGGTTCAGACTAAAAAATCGAATTTTGTAAAGTGACCTGACGGCCTCCCTCCGGGAACAATGGTCACCCTTATCTTTGCCCCCGCGCCTCGCCAGGACAGAAGAGGCCTTTCCCGCCGTCTCTTCCCATGTGCCCCTTGGTGTAGTGGCATAGCGCTCGGTCTACCAGGCGAAAGGTCTCGGGTTCGGATCCTGCGAGAATTTCGCGTTTTGCTTTTTGGTTGTTCGGCAACAAAACATATTTCTCAGCTCTCGGTTCTTGCACCGCAGGCCAAATCCGGGAGAAAGACCAGTAACTAGCGCTGCAGGCAAAAAGATTCTAGCGCGTGGTTTAGGCTTGGCCTTCGCTCTAGCGCCGCAGGCCTAAGAAAGGCCCTTGGTCCAGGCTCTCGCGCCGCAGGCCAAGAACAGGTCCTTGGCTCGGGCTCTCGCGCCGCAGGCCAGTTCCTGGAGAAAACCAGTAACTAGCGCCGCAGGCTCCCAAATTCTAGCGGCTCGCTGGCTCTCCTTGACTCAGATTCAAGCGCCGCAGGTTAAAAAAGAAAGTATTCACATTCATGGCTCCGGGACTGGGCCCAGTGGAAATGGCCGCGAAGCGGTTTGGACCTGGCCCTCGCTCTAGCGCCGCAGGCCAAAGAAAAGGTCCTCGACCCGGGCTCTCGCGCCGCAGGCCAAGAATGGGTCCTTTATCCAGGCTCTCGCGCCGCAGGCTCAAAGGTTCTAGCGGAACGCTGGCTCTGGCGCCGCAGGCCAACGAATGGCTCCTTGGCTCAGGTTCTAGCGCCGCAGGCAAAAAAAAGAAGGTATTCAAATTCATAGTTCCTGGACGGGGTCCAGTGGAAAATGGCCGCGAAGCGGTCTTTTTCCACTGGTTAAAAATAATGCTAAGAAGAAAGCGAGATAGATAGGTAGAGAGACAGGCAGAGAGCGAGAGATAGAGATAGAGAGAAATTGAGAGATAGACTCTAGGAGAGGGAGTGAGAGAGATAAGGAGATAGGGAGGTTACAAGAAATTGATAAATTTCCACATGCAGTGGCTGCTTTTGGAGTTGAGACCTTATAAGAAAAGGATCGAGCGAAATCTACAGAATTTTTCGCCTTCCCAGTTCCTTTATAATCCATGAAAACTAAGAAAACAATCAGACTCTGACCAACAAAAAGCGTAGGGTTCGGGACAGCTGGACCTCCCATGGACCAGCCAGCCCTCATTGTCTAGGCCCAGGCCAAAAAGTGGGCGGAGCCTAGGGTCAGACTCGCGGGTTCGACCCCCATCTAGGGCACTCGACCCTAATCATCGGGCGCATGTCGTATATCATCTTCTAGGCGGGGGTGGGGGAGGGCAGATTGTAAAATCCCCCTGAAATTGGCCCTTCGGTGGGCCGTAGCCTGGGGGGAAACACTCGAATATGCCCCCGGGGCACTAATGAAATGGAGAGAGAGACAGCAGCTAGTAGCGCCTTATGGAAAATGAAGCGCCAAGACGGTCATTGGCATATGGACGACTTATGGATATTGCTTGGGTTATTGGTAGGCGCCATGGTCTTCAGCGGCTTTTTAAAGGGGCTGGGAAGAGTGAGAATCGATGTTTTGAACCAACTGGGTCTCGATGCATGGCATCTTGCATGGCATTTGGTTTCTAGCATCTAAAAAGTGCGAAAAACGGTTTTCAGAATCCTCTAGGTTTTTTTTTTTCGGGCTATAAGACGCAGTTTCAAGCGACATGTGGAGTCTCACGTAGGTGTGACCTGATTTTTTTGGACAACTTGACATGGAGTATGGGAGCATTCCAGAAATGGTGCCAGTTTCTGCCTTAAAATATCCTTTAAGGGGCTCGGAAGCTCGCGAATCGACCCCTTTCGTCGACTGGATGTGGACAGCTACATGAGGCTCCAAATGACGCTTGAAGCTGATCTCGCTTGAAGCCCGCTGTACATTTCTCGACACAAAAATCCACATATATGCTTGACGATCGTGTAGTTATGACTCAACAAAATCGAGTGATTTTCATCGCTGCAAGGTCCACTAGAACCTTTCGACCATCGTTCTACTTTTTAGGCGCATCCCTTATTCTTCACGATCTTTCACAGCCCCTTTAAAACGCACCTGGCGCATTCGAAAGCTGACCATAAGCGCAAGCCCTTCCCCCCTCTCACACCCCTCGGCCCCGTTCATCGCCTCATAAAACGGTGATTTGTGCCGGTGTTTTTGTGGCGGGGTGGGTGCCGCGCGCGCCCCACCACCCCGCGCCGAGCCCACAACTTGGAGCCGGGCGCTGTAAGACCCTCACGGCAATCCCCCCACCATCTTTATGCCCTGGGGGCAAATGGCCATTGAAAAAAGTGGGAAATAGCCGAATTTTGGCACCCACTTGGGTTTTACAGTCGACACTTACGGCTAGCCAGTGTCCGAGGACTTGGTCGGAAGGAATTTTGGCCGGATTATAGTTTTTAAAGGGAAGGTGAAGTTTCAAACTAGAGTTTTTTTGCCGGCTAGGTATCGGAATTTACGTGAGGTTTTTAGATGTCTCGAGCTTGGCAAACACTAGGACTCCGTATACAGGGTGAGGCATATATATCGAAGCACTTACAGAAGGCCCTCAAAAATTTAAGAAAGCTCGGTGGGCCGTGTTATTTTGTCAAGATGTAGCCTCTAGTGCTACTTCCAAGTTCCCAAAATAACAGAACCTGGCATTCTTGAAAATTTTTTATTTCTTGTAAAGCTTGAGGCTTATGGGGGTGGTCTTGGCACGCAACCCCTTGGAGTTCAATTTCAGCCGGCCTCGAAAATCCTGATTCGGGCACCTAGGCGTGTCAAAAACGTTCGTGCGTTGTAGGTACAACAAATAACGGTCGCAGCTGTAGTTTATTTACCTATATCAGACGGAAATTTCAGATTATGACTCAGCTGTCCTCAAAATGCATAGTAAAAATCGTAAAATTGTAGTTTGCGACTTTTAGCCGTATAGTTCTTTGATTTAGTCAACGGCACCTGATTTTGTCAAAGACCTAGAATGTCAAAACGTGCTGAAACAAAACTTTTCTTCGAGCGTTTATTTTGTAATACATTTTTAAGTCGTTACGATAGAGGGGTCTGAGTTAGGTCAGGGCTTGATTTTTGACTATAACAAAATTGTTTCGCTTATTTTTCGCTATCCGACTTTTGCAATAAATAGATAGGTCTTAATCAAGCTAGAATCGAGCATCCTGAGACGGTGCTACCTTTAGGCCGATCTCTAGGAGCAGCGTGCCAACACACCACTTTTTCGACAAAACGGCTAAACTTTCATAAATGATAAATAAAAAACAAGGCAGTCGGCGATCGTTTTTCTTCGACCCCTGCATCAGGAACCACTTGTTTTATCATGGTAAATATACACATTCCCCAAAAACTGTTTAGTTTTTTTGCTTGCATGGAAAATTTCATGGCCCGGGGGTGCTTCGATATATATGCCTCACCCTGTAGATACAAAAACAGCTCGAAAACGTCGTTAGGAGTGTCGCGGAGTTGTCGATACCTAGTGAGGAAACGGGTCGATGGCTTTTTCAAGGGTCAGTGAAGCTCTCAGCCAGGCTGGACGATAGGCTACTTCCCGATAGAACATAAAAATTCTACTAAAAGTTTTAATAACGTGTTTTGCCCGCGTTTATTAAGCCTTTAACATGTGCTCGTTTCCAAAATCCAGAGTTAAAGTAATCTAAAGGTATGAAAAATACTAGCCACCGGTCCACTTCCGGCTGCCATCCGCCGGAATCCGCCAAAAACCAACAATGACCTCGCCGCGGCTATTGTCTGAAGGGTACCAATTAATGGTAAATTATCCGGTCTCCTTGAAGGTATGCGGTACCCTTTCTAGTGGGGGTTGAGGTCCCACAACGAAAGGTGAGGAGGGGATCGGATTGCTAATCTTCTCTTGTGTGTGTACCCGGTCCCACACCTGTAAGGGTCCCCTTCGCGTTCCATAACCTTACTATGCATACCCTGGTACCCATTCCACGGCAAAACAAACAAATATGCCCTTCGGGAAGGGCTTGATCGCCTTGGAAGGAAGGAGAAGGTGTAATGGGGCACCATGGGAGACTGAAGGAGGCGGCTTATTGGAAGTGAAAGATTTGGGAATATAGGAGAGGGAGATATGGGAGTTTAAAGGGACCTGGAAGGCACGTAGTTAAGTGAGACAGTGAGAGAGAGAGAGGGAGGGAGAGAGAATGAGTGAGAGAAAGAAAGATAGAGCGAATGTGCGAGAGAGCGAGGGAGAGAGAGGGAAAGAGCTTGAGAGAGTGTGCTAGTGAAAGCGAGAGCGAGAGAGAGAGAGAGAGAGAGAGAGAGAGAGTGTGCTAGTGAAAGCGAGAGCGAGAGAGAGAGAGAGAGAGAGAGAGAAAGAGAGAGAGAGAGAAGGTGCGTGGTGCGTGAGAGCGAGAGAAAGAGTGGATTGCCAAACACCTGTCCGAAAATCATCTGTCCGAAAAACACCTGTCCGAAGAACATCTGTCCGAAAAATCACCCGTCCGAAAAAACATGTGTCCGAAAAAACACTTGTCCGAAAATCGTCTATCCGAAAAATCATATGTCCGAAAAGTCGCCCGTCCAAAAAAAACCAGTCCGAAAAACTAATGTCCGAAGCAGCCAATCGAAACTCTTTTCGAATTACTTAGCCAGTTCCTAAAGGTTCGAGGTGTAACTGCCACCAGATAGCCCCACGTGGGGAAAGCCCCGGAATCGTGACCCAACCAAGTTTCATCGGCCGTATCTCAGGGAATGTCTGCCCGAGCTCATTGAGTCACTCTCCAAAAATTTATGATACAGTAGCGGTTCGTATCCCTGGAAACTACCCTCCCATTTTCTCAAAAATCCGTTTTGAATAGATTACCTGAAGATCTTGGGAAGCTTCAGCCGCACTTCGATTTCAGGCTCCGAAAATGACTTTTCGGACAGTAGATTTTCGGATGGATGATTTTCGGACAGGCGATTTTTCGGACAGGCGACGTTTCGGACGGGTGATTTTTCGGACAGATGTTTTTCGGACAGGCGATTTTTCGGACAGTTGTTTTTCGG
Organism: Mesorhabditis spiculigera; assembly: GCA_958295435.1. Taxonomy (NCBI): domain Eukaryota; kingdom Metazoa; phylum Nematoda; class Chromadorea; order Rhabditida; family Rhabditidae; genus Mesorhabditis; species Mesorhabditis spiculigera. Next base: position 277,954 of record CATQJA010001493.1, read on the forward strand.
ACATATGTTTTTCGGACAGGTGTTTTTCGGACAGGTGATCGCCATCCGAAAGAGTGTCTTGGAGGGAGAGTTCGAGAGTTCGAGAATTCAAAAGAGACAGAGGGGGAGAGAGTCAGAATTCAATCCAGAGAGTGAGAGACAGAGAAGCTGTTAAATTGTGATGGAGAAACAGAGAGAGAGAAAAAGAGAGAGTGAGGGTGAATCAGAGAGATACATAGACATCAGAAAATTCAAGCACCCAGCTTCCGACGCTCATTACCACCCTTTTTCAAGTTTCCACCACCATCCCCCTTGGACGCGCCCGGATTGGCGGCCAATGGCCCGGGGTGTGCCAGCTTTGAAGATGCCGCTTGTGAATGGATACCCATTCACACCCATAGACACCCCCATTGGCAGTGAGGAGGCGGAGAAGAAGTGACCCATCACACTCAGTTCACACCAACCAGAACTTACTAGGGTTTGGGGGGTAATGGAGGCTATGGTAGAGAATCAAGGAAGGTCGTGAAGATGAAGGGATGGGTGTTGAATGGTCGGAGTAAAGGGAGGAATCCTTTAGATCTACTATCCAATAGATGGCCCTTATGGCGAGGTCAAGACTCGAAAGGTGAGATTTTTCCATGTACTCGGAGCGCTAAGGAATAAGTTTTTACCGCGAATAAAGGGAGCGAATCCCAATAAATTTTCCGCACGAACGCTACATTGCGTAACCGATTACGCGCTTTAATCGTGACCAAGCGCGGTGCTTACGGGCGTGTCGCGGAGTGGCAAAAGTTTTAGGAGACTCATAGCCTACCAGATTCTATAGTTTATCGTACCTTTAAGGGCGTTTTAACGTCAAAATCTACCCTTTGAATGACTAGGTCTAGTTGCGCAGTTCGCTGTTGCGTTTTTAATACTACTAGAATAAGAGCTGTGTTTAGGGTACCTATGCGTTGTCTAGATCTAGTCTAGCGTCTCTTTAACCTAATTTGTACTATCACATCGTCGACATTTAAAGTAAGCAAATTTGATCTTTATTTTTGGAAATTTTCTGGTTATATTAGATCTCGATGCAGCTTAAAAAGTCCAATGCTAAATCTGGCGCAGAATCGATCGGCCCCAATCATTTTAGCAGTTTTTTCAGTGATCAGCTCATCATGCTGACATCCCGGATGATCGGAAGATTTACAGCCCTTCCCGGGAAGTCTCGAGCCCTGAATAGCCCGGGGGCAACACTCCTCGGGGTTCTCGCAGCGGGGCGCCGCGCGTCTGTCTGATTTGCGGCTGGGAGCCGGGCTTTTTCGGGGGCATTGGGGATGGCCCGAGGCGATGCATGGAGCAGAGTTTATGGCCCAGCAGGTAGGGGCAAGTTGGGGCAAGTTTTAGGTAGCGACGAAGTGATGGAAGTCGGGGGATTGGGGAGATTTTGCCAAAAATGGCCACAATTTTCGCAATTCTCTAGTTTCGAGACCTAGGCGAGAAAAAGAGTAGATTTTCAAGCCCTTGCATTGTTCTCATTTTTACCATCCTGTTTTTTTTTCAGCTTGACCCACCCAACCATAAACAAGTGTTGCTAACGACTCCCCACCCCCGCCATATCACTCTGCCAGCTTATACGGCTCGTCCAGCGTCACCTGCTTATCGAAAAATAAACTGCGATGACCTTCCCCTAGGGGCGACTACACGACAAACCAATAGACACTGCGCAATCTACTCTCCTGTCCATCCGGCCAGGGCTATAAATCCGGGGCGCGCGAGTGGAGGTGAGCTGATAGAGTCCGATAGGACGGGGGCTATCAGACGAGGTGGTGACCTACGGGGGGAGTGAATTAATCTTAAAAAAATGTGGGGGTTGGCTAAAGCTAGTATAGAATTTTCGCTCTATAATTTCAAGCCTAGAATACCTAGAGCTTACCTAGAGCTACAACTTTACATGCAAATTACCACGGACCACGGACGTGAAAGTTCCACGTGAGGGACGGGCTAGAATTAATTTTGAAGGTGCCGGCAAGGCTACACAACATAGGAAAAATGGTATAAAAATTTTATGCTAATCCTTGGAATAGCTAGCAGAGATCCTTGGGGGACAGAATCCTTAGGGGAGTGACATGAAAAGCCCGATCTGGCAGGCCAGCAGAGATTCTTTGGGATATTCGACCTCACGCTAGCTTTCGATACCAGCGACTTATCAGCCAGTAGAACAGAACAGAACTAGAGAGAGCTAGCAGAGATTCTTGGGGGAAATTTCGGAGCATTTACTGCTGTTGCTGGTCCTCCGTTCGGCTCATTTATTAATGAGCGCCCAAGAGAAGCTAGCAGATGTTTTTGGAGATTTTCTCGAGTCTTAAGGCTTGTTTCCGGCCAACACCAAACCTGATCTAATAATGCTCCAACGGCAAGAAACAATCAAACCGAGATCAGCCACTGTTTCGCGCGCGCCACCCCAAATGACGGGTTAGGGCCCTCCCTAACAGTGGGGTGTGGACCCGGGGGTCAAGCCAGATTGCGCGATGGGGCCCTCCCAAATATAGGGGTTAGGCCCCCGGTTGTTTTCGGATCTGGTCCATATTTGATTGGGGGGCCAACTGGGAGGGGGAAGGCGCTAACGAGCTAAAGCTCACAGACTCTCCAGTTGCCACACAATTGTCATTAGTGGCATAAGGGGGATGGTGGGGTATCAGAAAAAAAATTGGGAACGATGGAGAAGGCGTAGTGTTAAGCTGGAGATGATAAATTTCTTTTCCTTCTTCCGATCTTTTATATCAGCCGCATCAAAATTTTTCTGGAAGCTGATCAAATCGACGTTAGACGTTAAATCGACATCTGTCAGGAGAATCCGGAAGCGCAGCCGGTTTCGGAAGACTTTCCGGAAGTCAACCGAGGTGAAAAAGACTTCCGAAAAAAGATCCGAGCTTGAAAAGTCGTCCTGAAAATGGCCTGTGATCCAAAAAAAACTTCCAGAAACTTTTGGGTCAAAAAGAGGCATGAGACGTATTGTGCAGCGGTTCCATCCCTCTCTCTTGCTATCTCTCACTCCCTCCCTCTCTCTCTCTCTCTCTCTCTCTCTCTCTCTCTTTCTTACGCTTTTCTCTGGCTTTCTCTAGCATCTTATAGCGTCAAAAATTTTCAAAAACGATTTTTGCTGGCGACCGCTTGCTGCGTTATCTGGATAAAACGACGTCTTGGGAATATCAGCTGCCAGAATAGACTTATTTATATGCCGAAACCTGTGGAAAGGCTCATTGATCCTCAAAAATCCGCTCAACCCCCAGAATTCCCAAATTCCGCAGCACTCCCCTGTTTGTTGCGCACCACCAGACAGATCCCCGTTCGCGGGTCCCCCAATTCGGGAGGTTCAATGTCTTCTCTGCACCCACCCACTCCATCCCGATTTGGTAGTGTCTACGGTGGTATGGTAGTGTCCCTTTGCCCCTCTTTTGACTGATGGTTTGTGCTGATTCTCGCGTCGTCGCCTTCGTCGTGGTGGCGGCTGTCATCCGCTGTCAGCTGGGGCAAATAGCCGACGCGGGGGCCTTCCTTCACCGTAACACCCACCCGAACGGACTGGACATCCGGTACGGGTCGCACTTGTTGTTTATTTCCCGGTGGGTTCGGTGGCCCATTGCATTCTATCGGAAGTTCTGGAGGTTAGGATACAGTTCCTTGTTCTTTTATGGCACTTTAACTGCATCTGGTAGGTTTCGCTAAGAATTCTTGCTGGCTGGATTTCCGCAGTACACGCTACTAGCAAGGCTTTTCCCGCGATCTCTGCGATCATGCCTAAAAGATCTTTGATATTTATTCCTTCCTACAGAATCTCCGCTAGCTTTCCATTCACGGAATATTTTTCCTCATCTGATTCTCCCAAGGAGCTTCAACTCGGAAGCCTCGTATCGCAAATAATGATTGTTAGCTTGCCTTTTCCTAAGGATTCTCTGCTAGCCACCCTTTTCCCACAAATTTTATTAGCTGACCTTTTACTACGGAATCTCTGATAGTTTGCCTTGTTGCCTTTATCAAAAACGTTTTCTCAAAGAATCTCTGCTCGTCTGCCCTTTCCTAACGAGACTTTGCTAGGCTGCGCTTCCCAAAAACGCCTGCTGGTCTGCCTTTCCCATAGAATTCTGCACGCTTGCCTTTATCGAAAAACACGCTAACTTCCCTGCCCGAAGGTGTCTCTGCTAGCCTGCCCGCAACTCCTAAATCGTCCCTGCTAGCCAGCCTTCCAAATTTGCCTTGTTAGCCAGTTTTTCCTACCCTCACCGGAATCTCTGCTACCCCCATCGTTCGGTTCAAAGCCTTCGTTTGGAAGTTCCTTATAAGGATTTAATTAATAGTATATTTACAGCGTACAGCCAACATCTGAAGTACAGTGGCGGAGTGCAGGATGTCCCGAGTCCGGGGACCACAGGGTCATCAGGTATCGATTTTGTCATAATAGCGAATGGGTAGTATCGAAAATATAACCTTAAATAGGCGTACAGTGATCCGCCGTAGCTAAATAAGTATCAAAAATTCCTATAGAGCCCTGCCCGCTACCAAGACGACTTTGACGCTTACGACTACGGTAACTACGACCAGTACGAGAGGGATGACTATTACGATGAGGAGGGTGCAGGCGGAGAGTACGATACTCACGACAGGAGAAGGGCGTATCCGCCTCAACAGCGAGGTACGTCACCGCAAACTGGGCGTCATCATTTCGCGATTCTTAGGAAACGCAAATTTCGGAGGCTGGGAGGGTGATGATACCTACGAGACGGTACCCCGGCGAGGTGTTCAGCAAATTGAGGTAGGTTTAAAGGGTCAGTTAACGGATGCCTGTATTTGGATAATATACGACTGCGATACGCGACGCACAAGCGCCGCTTCCAATTAAACCCCAAGATTCCAGATCGACAGCTACCACCCTGCTGAGGAAAAATATTCATACCGAGAAGATGGCCGACGCAGTACAGTACGGTAAGTGGGACAGTTTTTAGATATCCACCCAGCAGATAGGTTTGAAAGCTGATCGTTTTAGTTTCAGAACCCGCGAGGGCAGCCCGGTGAAGCGCATCGTAGAAGAAAGGGGCAGTCCGGTGAAGAGTGTTGTCAGGTATGGGATGATACTGCTTTTAGAAGGACTAGGCGACAAAACTCTTTTCGACTTTGCTTGTTCCTTGGAAGGCGCCGTAACGGCACCGTTTACCAAGCACAATTTCAGGGATGACCGCATGCTGCGTGAGTCGCGTAGCGGGAGACATACGGAGGAGAATAGCCCTGTACCACCGCCTCCACCGCCACCGACTGGATATCCCGGCCATGGTAAGCAACAAGGGATTAATTGTTTTCACTTCTAACTCAAAACCATCCAGGATCGATATTTTTCGTATTTTCAGGCCCCCACCATCCCCCAGCCACCCCTGGCCAAAAGAAGGCCGCTCAAGAGCGCGAGCGCCGTGAGCACGAGCAGAGACCAAATGTAGGTTCCCACGCGAAGATATAAACCACTTTTCAAATGTTATTTGTATATTTTCTTCTAGCTCATTGTCAAAAACACGACGATATCAATCGGACCGCCACCGCCAGCCCAGAATAAGGTAAAACTTGCTAGCTTTTGAAAACTCTGGAATTTAGAAAACTTACGATCACTCCCCGGAGCTTCGCCCAGCCCCGCCACAGCACGGAGGGCCCGTGAAAGCCATTCTGAACGCCATCAAGCTGACCAATCCGAGGGAGTTGAGCCCAAAGTCGGAGGATAAGGTGCCGAGGGAGAATCGGGTACGTAGAAATTTTCTAGACATAAAGCGTAAGTATTCGCGTAGGCTCAGACGCAGCTTCATTAACAGTTTGGGTTTTCCAGCAAGAACGCCGTGATGATATCAAGCTACTATCAGCAGCCAATAAGGTATCGACGAATCCCTTCATGAAGAGTAATGAGCGGAAATCGATCGAGCCAGCTGGAAGGCATAACGGACTGCAGAAGCATAATGTACACGAGGTATCACGGATAACCTAAATTTACCACTTGAAAAATGTACTGTAGGTTGTGCATAAGATGAACACCGGCGATTGGCCTATCAAGATTGAAGACGGGGTGAATACGTTGAAGGAACAGAGGTTAGCCTTAATTGGATTTATACTTACGATTTTTCTACTTTGAAATACAAAACCACCTTAGGAATGAGCGTCGAGCCAATCTCGCACCAGCAGTCCCCGCTCATGAACGCTCTGGCTCCAGAAGGGTATCGACAGAACCGGAAGTAAGCCATTGATGATATACGTAATTTTTTTTAACAACTGCAGAATGATCGTGACCGCCGCTACACGGATGAACAGCGCATCCGTGACGAGGAAAGACGTCGGGACGAAGAACGTAATCGCCAGATTGAGGTTTTGAGACCCAGAAAAGGAGCATGAGATTTATAGGAGCAGCGACGTCGTGAGGAGCAGATGAAACAGAGGGAGCGCGACCGTCAGGATGAGAGAAGACGGGAGGAAGAGAAGAAACGAGACGATGATCGGGCGGAAGTGGAAAGATGTAGGGAGGAGGAGCGAAAAATGGCTGAGGTAAGCTTTATTAATTTTGAACCGGAAATCGCTTGCTTTCTAAGGAACGCCGCAAGGAGCAAGAGCGTAGAATGGAGGAGGAGCGGCGAAAGGTTGAGGCTGTAAGTTTAATCAAAATAAATTTGTTACAATAAGTGAAAATTAAGTTTAGTGTGTGTTAAATTTTCTCAGTAGAATAAAATTCAGTGGTTAAAATAATATTCAATCAAAGAAATATCGCAGGAACAACGCCGCCGGGAAGAAGAACAACGCGAGCGAGCCGTTCGGGAAGATGAGGAGAGGCAGAGAAAATTGGCGCATGTAAGCTATTATTTATTAAATTAGTGTTAGTTTTACTGTTTTAGAAAAATGCAAGTGTTATTAAATAAAAAATGCACTCACCAACAAGTTTTAGGAAAGATCCGAACTGGAGCGGATCTCCAATGAAAAACGTCTTGAGGAAGAGCGAGCCTTGGAACGAGCGAGGATTGCACAGGTAAAAACGGAAATTAGACAGCATCGATATTGAAAGGGAATAACGATATTAACAAAGTTTACAAAAAATATAAAAAAGCAAAAAATGCTCTAAGATAGGGGCGTGTATCAACATATACTCTTTTAGAGTGAGCTGAGTTTGTCGTCATCGAGGCATGAGGGCTTGGAAAGGGGGCGGCCTCTTTTTATACCCCCTGTCCCCGGAGTGAGCCAGCCGGGTGGCGTTTCGGGGGCGCGGAGCGAGCAATTCTTAAACTTGATTTCAGGCCGAAAAGGAGGGGCGCCATAGCGCGGATTCTCAATTGGAAGATGGAATTCGTTCTCGGGGGCCATCTAGAGCGCTGAAGAATGCTCGTGAGTTCATATGAACCAGAATAGTACCAAAAACGGCGGGGAAAGGATGAAATCCTATCAATTTAGCTTCTCCATCTGGTTCCTCGCAAAACGGGGATCCCACTTCCGCCTCGACCGACTCGGCCATGGGCTCTGATGAGCTACCACCACCTATGACACCGATAAAGGTATCTAATCATTAAATAACGGCAGTTTCCAGTTCCAGGCGGGCACTACCATTCGGCAATTGCCGGAATCGATCCGCGAGCTTAACGATGAAGCCGAGCGTCTACTTTTGTATTTCAAGAGTCATCGTGAGGTGTTGAATTATCTTGGTGTGTTATTATCATCTTCAATCTATTAAAATAGCTTTTTAAAGTCCTTAAAACCGCTTTTTTAGGTATTGGCCTGTCCGAAACGCTGTGGAGCCATATGAACGCTCTGCCGATGGTCAATACTGAGATTCGATGCCAGGGCGTGGTGGGTACTTTAATGGCTTTAATGATAACTTTTTATAAATTAATAACACATTTGAGATTTCTATAAAGTCATTTTTAAGAAAGAAGTTCCCTCGCAATTCCGGAAGGCCGAACGAGAGGGTCGCAGCGTTCGTCATGAAAAGGTATGCAGGCTTAGAAGTAGGCTTAGCTTAGGTTTAGGCCGAGACTTGGCGTAAGCTTTGCTGTAGTCTCAAAACCACTAAAATTAACCAAATTTTTTATTTCAGCAGGAACGTGTCAACTCGGACAACTCGGCGAAGGTACCGTTGATTCCGGTGAAGCGTTTCTTTGCCTGAATTTCCTGATTTTCTTAATTCCGTTTGTTTTGATGTTGTCGTGCTTTCCCAATATTTGCCCTTCAACCCAATACCCCTTTTTCAAGACCTATTGAAGCTCCCGGAGCCCCCAAAAATCCATAGGGAACCCCCTGTGACCCCGCTATCCCAAAATTTCCGGGTGTGCTTGCGGTGATAAAAAAGTAAAAATCCTATTTGCGGTCGGGAGCTTCAATAAGTCCAAACTCTTAAACATACCAAGTTATTTATGCAAATTTACCAAAAATTTTCCAAAAAAATTGATGTTTGGCGGGATGTTGGTATACGGTATTTAGATGGGTGTGTGAATAAATAGTTCTGGACTTATTGGAGCTTCCGAAACTGCAAAAAAGGATATGTGGGGGAAATAGAGGAGAGCAAGAGGCAGGGAGAGAGAGATTGAGAGAGACAGCCAGATAGATAGAGAGTGAGTGAGAGAGAGAGAGGGGGGAAGAGGGATAGGTCCAAGGAGATAGAGAGGCAACAAAATTAGGCGGGGGACGTGCGGGGAAACGATAGAACGATAGTGAGAAAGAGAGAGAGAGAGAGAGAGAGAGAGAGAGAAAGATATCGCACAATTCTTTATTTTTAGAGCTACCGCCACCGTAACCAGTCCACCGAATCGTACGGCTCGATCAACGTCTCCCTCCTTGAGCGTGCCCTCTGCACCGACGATGTCCATGATGGGGTTCGGAGGAGTCAGGTCTAGGTTTTGTCATGGCAATTAGCCGAAATTATTGAGGAACTGGAGCTTTCGGGGTTAATTTTTAAAGACCGTCAGAACGATGAAATATCGTTTAGAGCAAGAAAGTTGCGCACCGGGCGGGGGTCGGACCCGTGATGGTTCGCTCCACAGTCCGACGCGCTAGCCACTATACGACAGGGCGAAGTGGGAGAGGGTGTCAGAGGCGTCCCAAACCCCAGAGGGTCCTTGCCCAATACGGGGCACCACTAATGACGACCCTCTCTGCGCGTTCTTGGGGGCAGCACCCTCGGGGTGACAGTGCGCGTTCCATCGTTCTGGTAGTCTTTAAGGGAGTAAATTTTATAATGACGATATTGAGCTAAAAACGACCGAAAACTGCCTGATTTCTAGAGATTGTGTACAAATCTACAAGTTTCCAGTCCTCCTCGGCCCTCTCCTCCTACCAAAAAGGCCCCGCCGGCACACTAATGCCTCCGCCGAACTCGCTGAACGCCGCCGCCGAGAGGTGGCAGTTTTGGAAAAAGTACCGCACTCCTACCCCTTGCGATTTTGCACTGTTATCTGGCACTGATACTGTCACTCCCGCGAATGTGTTGCGGTGGAGTTGCGTGTCCAGTTTCACCGTGAAATCGGAATGTTTCTAATAAGTTCTATTGACACGTAACTTCCTACGTACGCATCGTAAGCGACTTTTGACTTCTGAGTTTCGTTTTGTCGCTGGCATTCGACGAACCCGAAGAAATCTCTTCCCTGTCTGAGCCCCTTCCAAGCCCAATTTCCCCTTCACAATGCATGACGTCACGAACTCCAAGCTTTTCACATATAATTTTTTAGGAGTGGTCGCTTCGTGAAGAAAACAGCTGCAGGGATCATTGCCAAGAAGCACAACGAAGGCGGCAGTCCACTTCAGGGGAAACGTGGACCTACCGTACGTCTCTAAAGAGCTAAAAAAATACCAAAAATTCCAGGGAACGGAGTCTCCGACAAATCTGCACAGATCGGGGAGTGGGTACGAAATGTAAGTTGGAATTGCAGAGGAGGAGAGAGAAGGAGAGAGAAAGAGAGCGAGAGTGAGAGAGAGCGTGAGAGAGATAAAGAAACAAAGACAAAAAGTGCGACCTCCACAAATTTTTACATCCAGGAGAAGCCTGCAAGCCTACGAAAACCTGAGACGCAGTATGGAAGATGAGCGGGAAAGGCAGGGAAGGGAGGAGATCACGAGACATAGGAGCCGCAGAGATAGACCCACAAAGAGAGGGGAGGAGAGGGAGAGCGAGAATCAGAACGTTCATTACCGGAAGAGATCTGAGGAGGTGAAGGTAAGCGTCTCATAGATATTGAGTCTGGTTTGGTTTAGCAATACGATACAACTCCTTCGGAGTCTCCGATGGAGCGGGAGGCTTACTTTACGTATGAGCATCGGAAGCAGAAGGTTAGCCAGAGAGTGAGATACAGAGAGAGAGAGAGCGAGAGAGAGGGAGAGTGAGAGAGTGGGCGAGAAAAAAAGCTCGTTTTTAGGACCAACAAAGAATGCCCCCTGACGGCTACCGTAGACGCGACAGCTCGGAGCAAAACGGACGCAGGGACCAGGTAAAAAAAATGTAAAATAAACGATAAACATAGTATTAACAAGTAGTATGTAGCGAACATAAATTTCCATATTTTACATGACAATTACGGTTCCCTTATCCAGCCCTATGGCCGCGAGCTGTGGATCCGCGACTCGCTGGGCCGCAAGCAGGCTAAGGTCGGTACCCACCAGGTCATTAGGTGATTTTTTGAGGTGTTTATGCAAGTAGTAGTTAGAACTAACACAAGTGGGAAATCGGGAAGTATGAGAGCCTTAAAAAACCTTTGCTTCAGCGCCTACCAGCCGGGCTCCCAGCGCGAATGGATAAGCCCGTACCGCGTCAAGCCAGGTGAGAGAGAGGGAGAGAGAGAGAGAACGAGTGAGAGGGAGAGGGAGCAGGAGCTTTAGCTAATTTCGCGACAAAACTCCATTTTCAGCCCGTGGCGCAGCCGGTCCCAATGCAAGTATGGGCCGATCGGTCTCTAGGAAATCTGTCCGCAAGAAGGAGTCCCTCCGAAGACGTGAGAGCCAGAAGAAGCGGAAGGCCCGCGGTGGTGTCGCATTTTCCCATATTTTCACCAGTATTTTTTGATTATAATTGTAAGCTTACCTAAACAATTGTTATTTATTACTTCTACCAACCCTCGAACCGTGGTACCCAGTGCAAAACACGCCTTTTCAATCGATAAATGGGTTTTTTTCAAGTTTATCTGGAATTATTTTTGCATTTTAATGGTTGATGGTAGAATCAAGGCAGCATGCAGCCTTGAACATCCCCTTAATCCTCCCAGTCCAAAAATCTCAAGCTCAAACATGACCTCCCCCGAACGAATTTTTCGACAATCGACACACCAGGTGTTCGTAGCCGCAATTCATTCGTCAGTTGACGGATTAGGAGTTGAACTGGAATTCAGAAGGGGAGGGGCTAAAGCCGCTTAGGCCGTCGGGTCACCCACACCGCCGTTTCGAATGACTGCAATCCGAGGTCTGAGGGAGGGAACGTCACACGGTTCCGGGTCTCTCTCTCTCTCTCTCTCTCTCTCTCTCTCCTCCGATCAAAGGCGCTTTTGAGAAGATCGTCGTCTTGGTGGGGTCGTAGGTGAACGAACTGGATTCGTGCCAGATTCTTCATTTCAACTACGGACAGTTCAGTACGGCTTGCAACTTCCGCGAAGTTTCTGAATCGTTATTATATTTCATTCCCCCTTACACTTTAGGCAGCCTTCGTAAAAATTAAGATCTTGGGATTCTGGCCTAAAATTGAGGTCGAAATTTACGTCTTCAGAATTTCCTGGAAGCGACAAATTTTAAGTAGCTGTCGGCATCGAGACCAAATTGTTAGCGGGGTCGATGCTGGTCGATCCTACACTTCCCGGCCCCTTTAATGCAACTTTAGGAAGAAAGAACTTCTGCCGCATTTATATTTTCGATATTTGCATAAACGTAAAAGATTCCAAGATTTAGAAAAAAATTGTCTTCGGTGGACCTCAAGGGCGGGACTAGGAACGCCTACAAAGATAAAATCGTGGGATTTTTATTTTAATTTCGACGTACTAAAGGCCCATACGTTAGCTCAAAAATCCCAGCTTCCCTTGCCCTTTACAGAGCCCTATCAGCGTCAAAATCGACCCCTTTAGTCGAGGAGCTCCAGGTAGGTACGTTTGGCACCCAACGACGGAGATTTAGGGGCTCTAAGGTTTACGTTAAGGACTCCTTTAGGGTTATATGGGTGTATGATGAGCTCGGTGGAGATTCACATTAGCTTTGGCATGCGAAATTTAATGTCGAGGTTAGATGTCGAGACCTAATAAAACTGCACACCAACGGACAGCTCGGGCGCTTGCCGATCCCTTTAATAGACCATGAAAGCCGCAGTGTCAATCCAAAATACACCAAATACAAACTCCCGGTCTCGATTCACAGCCCCAGGCTTGACGGGCCTTCCCTTTGCCCCTAATTATTTGTGCAGGCTCCCGCCCGGAGCCGTACTCGCCGTGGCCCGGCTCCGCCCCCACCCAGCCACCATCTCCACCAGCACGATGGACAGACGCACAAACAAACAGGCGGAGAGAGAAAGAGAGAGAGAACGAGAGAGAGAGAGAGAGAGACCAACAACACACCAATTCATGGTGAGGGAAGGCTGGCCTTCCGTCCTCCTCTTCATTCCCTCCTCCCGCCGCCTCCTGTCCACCATCCCAATACCCATTTTCACTTTCCCCGCCCCCCTATTCCCACACTTCTTTAGCATCCCCAAGCCACCTCCACTTATATTTTTGCGAGTCCTTAGCCTCTCGGTTGGCAACCAGTCGAGCGCAACGAGCCGGCACGGCTTTTGGCACCTTTAATATGCTACCTACTCGCTAGCTTTTTTAAGTTATTAATTTTTTCACTGGTTTCTTGTTTTCCAGGCGACCGTTTTTGAGAAGGCTTAGATATTGTTAAATTGAGATAAAGCAAGTTGCAACTTTTCTTTAAAATTCTGACATTTTTGGAAAGCCTTCTCACGAAAATCCCCGTAATTCATCTGATTTTGACACCAGAAAAATTATCGGCCGTTTTTATGGTTATCAAGATGGGACTTTTTAGCCCAACGAGTTTAAACACAAAACTTCCTAAATTCATAAAAATTAAACGTAAAAACGACAGAATTTAAATTAAAAATGGAGTATTTAACGTTTAACATTTTGTCTAACGCTTTCCATGAGTTTACCGTATTTTTCGACGTCTTAAAAAAGGCATTAACACATAAATGCACACTCTGCCGACTAGCTAATTAAAAGCGTGTCTTGTCAGACCATAATTGATCATTTTTATTGCCTTGCTTTCATCTCCTATTTTTGCTGCGTAATCACCAGGTTGTTTTAGCACGAGCGAACGACCCGTCTGACGGGCTCCTCCTCCTCCACGGCGTCGACGAGGAGGTGGTGGTGAAGCTTGGCTTCGACTTCTCGCGAAGCCGAGATGGCGCTTCACCTATTAATTTGGCTGTCGTCGAGCTGGCTTATTTTGGCGCTACTTCGGCAGGCTTTCGATCTGATTGGGCGATTATGGTTGCCGGTTGCCTTCAATTTGTTACAGGTTAGTTTTTATTGGTTTATTGGTTTCACATTCCCCTTAATTTATACCGTAATCCCTGGACCCTTTTTCCCATCCGGTTCCGGTTGGAAAACCGGATTTGCGCTTAATATGCGCCATGTCAAAAATGAGAAACGGGCCGAGTCGGTCTCCCTCTCTCGCTCTCTCTCTCTCTCTCTCTCGCTCTCCCTCTCTCTCGCCCTATCTATCGCTTTTCAAGATCTATGTCTTTTCTTTCCCCTTTCTTTGATGGCACCCTGATCCGTTCCACATTCCGCCCCTATCCTCCTTACGGATCTAGCGTGCAAGGTGCTGTGTGCGGAAAGTGACCCCCGTCTAATTGCAATTTCAAATAGCCAGCCCACTTAAGTGGACGCGCGCTTTTCAACAGGTTCAAAAGTGGTCTAAGGGGGCTAGTAAACTGACGGGTCGCCAAAATTATTTTTATGCGGTTTATAGAGCGATTTGTCGTTCAAAAATATCTGTAAAGGGGTTAGGAATCGACCCCCTTCTAGCCACTAGGTCTAGACAATTTGGCGTTGCATCAAAGCATAAGGTGTGAGCAGAAAGAAAACAATTTTTATGCGTAATTCGTACCTGTCAACACTCAGCCCAGGTGTGGCATTTTAAGTGAAGAATTTTTACCTTAAAATCGTTTAAAGTTGAAACAGATGAGACAGTTGTACCAGCTCTTTAAAGTTGTTCCATTGCGCCGATCTGCACCTGGACCTGCATACCAAAAGCGTCCAGCCGAGCGCCTAGCCGCAGTGGCTGTATTGGTTGCAGTGTTTGGCCCGTCGAGTACCCACCCACCACCCACCTCTAGCTAATCTCGAGGGCAAGCCGGGACCAATGCAAAGCGCACTAATCCCATTCCACTTCCCCCGGCCCCCACCCCAAAAAAGGTCAGGATCGTTAGCCGTATGCAAATAAACAGACCAAGCGTAGGCAGGGGTACTTCCGGACTGGCGGGCTTTAACAGGACCAGGAAGGCTGGGGAATCGACTCATGGAGTCAACTGGGTATCGACAGTTACGTTTTTCTATACAGTGCACTTAATTTTGACATTTTGATGACACAATATTAAAGTTTAAATACAAGATAAGAAGAGTTTTCTCCGTCTAAAATGTGGCGGTCTAGACCCAGTCGTGGCGATGTTCGATCCTGAGGCTTCCTGGACCCTTTAAATTTTTATGGTAGAATCGCTATTGATTAGTTTTCTCACGCTGACCTTTAAATTGCGTAATTGGTTACGATCCCTGCACAGTGGAAAATGTCACGTGCGTCACGTGTCGCGGGCTTGGAAAAGTCTATTGAAAATTTATGAGCATTTACAGGCCGTAATCGATTACGCAATTAATGGTCGCTAGCTCCATGTGAAGACCGAATCAGCGCAAATCAATAGACGTGCCTTGCCTGCCCCTTTAGCCGGTCAAAAAGAAATTCAAAAATCGAAAACCCCCACCAGATTCCGTTAGACTCCAAAATAGGCCGGCATTTTTATCTATAGCATGGTTGTCGAGGCCTAGTTTTCGGAGAGGGTCAAATCTGAAAGTTCCCAGCCCCTTTAAAAAATAACCTTACTGCTCCTCTCTTTGATCCCTCGGCTCTCCCATTACGGAACCCAACCCTTTACGTTACGGATTACAAGGTCAACCCCTCGTAAAACCCGGCCAGAGGATAGAGGGGATGCATAGGGTGAGTGTTTAAAGGGACTCTAAAGGCAAAGAGGGAGCCCTAGTGTGTCCTTGGTTGAGGTTACATCGCAGGGTATTGTCCGGCAGTGTGGCGCGTGGCGCGCACATTTCGCGCTCTAACCCCCGGGGGCTGTGTCCTACAGTCAAATTGCCCCTCTCAGCTGTCCCCCCATGATTTAGCCACATACGCCAGGCTCAAGAATTGGAGCGTAGGTCGGCACAAAATGTGCGTTTTATTTGGATACTTGGGGAAGAGTGAACAAAAAAAAGTGACCATGGCCTTGTTGTAGGTCGGGAAGAAATTCAAATGTAACTGAAATTAGAAGCGGATTTTCAAGAAACTGGGAAGTATCAAATTTTTCCTGTTTTGGTGTTTTGGTGTTTTCTATTGATCGATTCCCGAACTTCACTCTCCTTTAATGACCCATGAGTGCTTTTGTATCATTCCGAAATACGCCTAAAGACGAGCGCGCGTTCCTGGTAGTGTTGCGTAGTTGTCGAGACCTAGTGCGCCGCAGCGCCGATTTTTGGAGACAGAGAGAGCGATATAGAGAGCGCAAGAAATGAAACAGAGAGATCGAGAGCCAGAGATCGAGCCCGATCTCAAAAGAGATTCACTGCCTCATCTACCACAACTTGTTCCTCATCTTCCCTTAATTCCCCTCATATCCGCTTTCATCCCCGGTATCTGGCAACGTCAAATGCCCGGAAGTGCTGTGGCGACGTTCCTCAAACGCGAGTGGGTAATTGGAGACGCTGGAACACATTGTCGGGGCGGCATTCTGTGATGATGTTGTCTTCGTTTCTTTGTCCTCTCCACTCTTCCGACCTCTCTTTCCCTTCTTCCGGTCAATTGATCGATGTCCTGCCCACCGTCTTCAGGGTCCTCACCGTGGTGTTTGTCCTCGATTGGGTCTCTGGGCCCCGTCCATCCATCCAAGATTCCCGCTTTGGGGCGCCCGCACTTTCCGCCTTGGCCTTTGCTTCGGGACCTGTCCAAATTGGCCCGTGGGGTATCACGACCTATCAAAGGGGAATGAATGTATGAAGTGTGCTGTAGAGTACGAGTTTAGGAGAGAAAGCTAGAGAGAGAGAGAGACAGAGCGCGAGTGAGAGAGTCAGAGAGCCAGTGAGAGCTTGGGAGCAAGATAGAGAGAGAAAGATCGAGCGAGAAAAATAAAGGAAAGACAGAGACAGCGAGAGAGAGAGAGAGAGAGAGAGCGATGCAGATAGGGAAAGTGTATTGGCATTAGATTGCAGCAGTTCAACACCAGCTAGCAGTCCAGTGTTGGTCTGCATACCTCTTTCCCTCTATGCAGATCTTTAACCCTCTTTCTCTCTCACTATCCCTCTCGCTCTTTTTCGCTCTCTCTCTCTCTCTCTCTCTCTCTCTCTCTTTCTCCATAGTTCGTTTTCCGAACCCAAAATTTTCCACCCTAGCTTTTGTCTTGTTCGAGCCGTTCGGGGCAGCTGGGTGCCTGCACCATTGGTGTGTTTGTGTGTGTGTGCCTCTGTCCCTCTCTCTGTGAGTGGGACATCGGTATGTAAATATTTGTGCCTCCGGGCCATACGGGAAAGCAGGAGGGGTGGCCCTAGGCTGGCGGCTTCTGACCACCACCCAAGCGAGAATTGGTGGATTGAGAGGGAAACATAGCTCAAAGTTGTTAAATAATAGAACGAGAGAAAGCGATAGGGCAAGAGAGAAATCAACATTTTTCTAAATTTCAGATCCTCTGCTGCATCATCGGTGTTTTCGCAGCCTGCCAGCATCGACGATCACTACTTGCAGTCTTTGCCACCACAAATTTCATATCTTTCATCTACAATCTGCTCCTTCTTTTCTGGTAAGTTTTGTCGAGGCCTAGCGATGACAGGGGTCGGTTTTCGGGACTTACTAGGCTGTTTAAGGCTAATTTCTCCTTTTCAGGTACGAAGGAGTGTTCCCAACGACCAGCCACTACGCGTTGCTCCTCTCGTTTGGGTTGCCGTTCTCATTTTCATTTTTCTTAAAGTACACGCCGGGATGTTCATCACATTTCGATTTGAAGAACTCGTACTGGGTCCAAGGTAAGCAGATTTTGAGGTGTTACCGTAGATGCCGTAGCTTCTGAACGTATTTCATAAATTTTTACATTTTCTAGACGACTGCCTGATCCCGTTCGTCCATCTCGAAGCGGCGCAGTCCGTAATTCACGGCGTGCTGGCTCTTACCTGCCTAATTACGACTACGGTGGTCCTATGTACCCCGAAGAAGCGGAAGCGGAAGAGCAAATCGGTAAGTTCAGGAGTATTAGATAACATGACAGCGTAGAGTCGCTTATTACAAAGTAACAAGGCAATGTATCGATATTCCAGGCCTCACTTCCAACCGTTAGCGCGGAAAGTGTCGTATCTGGAGATATCGAAAAAAGACCTCGATCTCGTGCTCCAACTCGATCACTGCCAGATTCGGGGTAAGAACAGTTTTTGAGATATCAGATTAACACATTCCGTTGAGCTCCTCCGTACGTTCCGGATACGTCAATTCATCCTATGATTCTCGTGAAGATGTGTCGGCTGTGAGAAGTGCTCCGAATTATCGGATGCCACCTCTGAATAACCAGCCTATTCAAGCGTTTCCTAACGAGAACTATGAAGATGTTGATCCGGTATTTATAGAAGTGGCTGTATAATATCGTTAATTTGTCTTTTAGGAGCCAGCCCAACGTCAGCCTGCCGCTTCGCAACTACAGTACTCCAAGCGGAAATCAAGGGGACAATCGAGGGTGGTGCAGGAGGAGAGAGATGAGGTTAGGCTTTTTGAATTTGGGGCTATAGAGAACGGGAGATCCAAGAGAGAGAGAGAGAGAGAGACGGAGAGAGAGAGAGAGAGAGAGAGAGAGAGAGAGAGAGAAAGAAAAAGAGTGAGACAGAGAACTTTTCCGATTTTCAGCCACCAATGGCGCGAGCCCCGCCAAACCCGGATGCAAATCGTGCCAGCGGAATCTTCCGGAAACGCGACTCTCGTGGCAATCGGCACAGCAGGATTGTAGGTTTTTATACGAATGGATTTCGGGTTTTGCATGCACCCAGTATTACTGTAATTCGTAAGGTCAGAGTCGATCGATTAAAAGCTTTTTTATGAAAATTTAATTTTAATGACCCGAAAAATCAGGAATCTAGCAATTAGCCAAATTTCCAAAGGTATTCCACCTCGCTTTGCGTTTTTCTAGCAAAAACTCACAATTTTTTGAGAAATACTTGAGAAAAATTACCTTATGGAAATTCGTGAAAGTCTATATCCAGAAACCAACGGAATCGCTCGTCAACAGTAGCGTCGCGTAGCCACGGTCTAGACAACGCTAAGCTCCTCTTGACACCCGAATTTCTTCTTAATCGATCCGCCCTGACCTCAATTTCGGGTACAATTTTCGGAATTTCGGAATTTCGGACCCCAAGTACGGTGTCACTTTCCAGTCGTTCTGCTCCTCCTCCACCACGGGCACGATCCCCTCCCTGCACTCGCTCGTGTCCTTTGACCCCAAAAGCACCAACTATCTCACGGTTCGTCGCTTTCCCATCCCGATCCATTTGATACCACCACCGGCTGGCGCCTGGAATACGTTGGGTGCTGCAGGTGCAAGAGAGGATACCCACCGACGATAGCGAGACGGAGGGCCCGTCGACGTCTTCGGGATCACAGCAGAGTGACGATTATGAGGTGGAGGAGGTGAAGGTTGAGGCTCCGCCACCACCTGATGCTCAATATTCCAAGGTGAAGAAGAGGCCGAAGAAGGTTGTCCAGCGAGAGGTGTGTTTTCAAGGGATCATTTGCGCTTCGCTCTATCGCTGTGTTGCGTGTTGCGTTGCGGAAGGGTTTCTTTTCTTGCTTCTGGGTTAGCTGTGTCTCCAGATGCTAGCTTATTAGGATCTTACACATTATCGGGGGGCTGGGGTGACAAACACGATTTTAACTAGAAAAACTAGCCAAAAACTGTGAAAAATTTGAAAGTTTGGCCAAAAACGGTCATTTGATCAAAAAAATCGATACTTTTATATTTTTTTAATAAAAATTGGCAAACTTAAATTTCAGGAACCTCCAGAAGCGTCATTTGAAGCTCCCCGTAGTGCTCGGGATGAGAGCCCCGTCAAGCCCCGGGAGACCAGGGACCGAGACTACGATCAGGAGCACGAGGATCCGGCCTACGAGCGGATATCGGCCTATCGACGTCTTGGCCAGGCAGCAGCCGAACGTGCTCGCGACCACCGGCAAGCGGTAGGTGGCTTAGGGAGAAAAATAGGACAGCCATCAAGCCATGGGGTCAAAATACCTTATTCAAACCGGCGAAACACACTCATAAATAGCAGCTGAAATCACGAGAAAATTCGAATATAGGGTGGGTGCGGTTTTAAAGTTGGTGCCGTGTCGGGGGTATCGTCGCGTAGTCGTTGGAGCTACAGCGTGCTGGCCCAGAACCAGAGCAGAAAGCCGGCAAACACGACGACCACGGCCAGCGCGAAGAGGATGCCCACCAGGGCCAGCAGGGCAAGGAGTTCGTAGTCTGAAAATACGATTTTTCTCACAAAATTGCGGTTTTAAAGGTATTTTCTACCTGTCAAGCCCCTTTAAAAATTAGGTCCAGATTTCTGGCTTATTGAATCGATTACTCCATCAAATTCGCGCTTACCGGGCCCTTCGTCCGGCGCGTCCAGCTCGTACTGCTTGTTGGCGAGCCGCGAGTTGGATTTGTACTAAAAATTTGAGATTTAATTTGCCGTAATTTTTTTTCTTACCCTCAGCTTGATGCGCTTCACCTCGGTCGGCTTGCTAAATGGCAGAGAAAATTGCGGAAATCTGGGTTTTTGACTGACCACTCGAATCCGACCCAGGCGGGTGGGACGACGTGCCGGATCACGGGCCACGGGTTCGAGCCGGGCTAAAATAGGGTGTTTTTTAGCGTTATTTCAGTGTTCTGTATAATTCTAAGATGCACTAATATACCAACGTCAAAATATCCAATCTTTATTTAATTCTTTGTTATTTGTAAAGTTTTACAAGTCGGAAATGAGCCCAAAAACCGACCTGATCATAGTAGATGGTCACGCACTCGGCGCCCCAGCAGCAGATGCGATCCTCAAAATTTCAAAATGTCGAAAAAAGGCAAAATACCTGAATTACAAGTTGTTCCTTGTACTGGAACGAGTAGAGGGCGCATTGCATCTCGCCATCTTTTTTGGGGGTGATCGGGTTGACGGGGAGGGAACCCACTGGAATTACATTAGTTTGAAGTTCACTAGTTAGCTCTTCCAGCGTTGCTTTTTAAGCGCGTCAAGGTCGCGTCGCGTAGTCGTTTTAAAACGTTTTTACTATTCCTAAACGTAAAAACCTTAGAAATGTTGGTCCAAAACACCCAAAAACATCGATTTTTGACGAAAAGGGCCCTTTTCGAAAAATGCGAAAAACTGGGCTAATGGTTCACAGGTCCGGTAAGCCTTTAATTTTTTGACTCCGGACCCTATGGCAAAGTTTGCGAATCTGCTGTTCTATTTTTCTGTCAAAAATTCGGTTTAACCGACATAACAAGTCGATGAGCGAGTCCTTGTCCGAGTTGGGCAGTAGATGGAAGGGGGCTCGGTCGTCTGAAGTCTAAACGGAACGTTTTTAGAAAATTTTTCCCTTTCAAATACCCCAAATGCGCATCCCATGAACAGATGCTTTTCGTGGGTTTGCAGCGCCAGGCAGGACTTTGACTCGAGGTCTGCCCATTTCTGAAAACGGCGCCAAGGGGTGACGATAAGGATATTCCGTACCTCAACTTTTTCGCCTTCCGTATCTGCCAGGCCGAGTGGGGAATGGATGCCCTTGTGGGAGCAGAGGTGACTCTAAAATTGGCATACTTTTGCGCATCAACGTGAAATTTATACTTTTCCATCGGTGATCAGCTCCAGGGCGGCTTCAATGGTTGGGTAGAGCTGGAAACATCTTTCGCTCCGCTTCTCTCCGTTTCTCTCTGTTTCTCGCTCTCTCTCTCTCGCTCTCTCTCTCTCGCTCTCTCTCTTCCTCTCTCTCTCGCCTCTCTCTGTCTCCTCACCCCTGTCGTCTTATTCCGATATTCAACAATCAGGATATGGTACAAGGGGCAGAGTAGGCTCTTCACGAAGATAGGCGCCAACCGATCCCGGCAAAACGTTGCCCAGAAAGCTTCCTAAAAATGGAAATCCATAGAGTCTCTTGTATTTCTGGTTCCTTTAAAACCAAACAACCACCAAAAACCACCTCAGCATCCAGCGTTGCCCCACTCATTTGGGTCTGATAACGCGCCGGGTCGAGCACATTCTGGTGGACGGTCTCCTAAAGCCAAAATTTACATAAATGCATAGACTACACACTGTGCCAAATGACGCCTGAAAAATGCGCAGTGTTGCTGGCGAAACGGACCGGTAGAGGAGATTCTAAAGCAGAAAGGAGAATGTACAAAGTTCGAGTTAAAATCACCGCAAAAATTGCGAACAGCAAAAATGCACACCCCCGCATCACGGGGAGCCAGTGACAACTTTAAAAAAATATCTGAAAGCCTGCCAGTTAGAATTCAAATTCTTTATGTAAATTCATGCAAATTTCAGGACCCAAAAAGCCCTCCGGCGGACTATTCCCCGGCCGATGCGTCGTCGACGGATTCTGGCATCCACTCACAGCACCGTATCCCGACGGAATGGACTGTGGACCGCGTGGATGAGGAGTTGCAGCCTACAACAGGACATGTGGGTTTTAAAGGGTTAGAGACAGTGCGGCGACTTAGCAGAGATTTGGGCGGGACGACCGGAGACTTTATCCGCGCTTAACAATGAAGCTATCAGAGATCTCTTTTCTAACCATTATATTTTTGGGCTTCTGTAATTTTATCTAGACCAGCACAGAGACCGTATTGGAATTTTACTACCGTAATCCAAATCCTGATTTAGTACCGCAAATCCTGGCGCGCCAGCCGCACGGCCTTCGAGCAGGGCCCGCCAGCCGCGACGCGTGGTCTACGACGCGTCAACCCGGCTCAAATAATGCCGGACGCCCCGGAGCCGCCCGTAGCCTACGGGGAGCTACGAAGGAATTCACAACCGAGCAGTGCACTCGCGGAAGTTATCCGGCAATCAATAAGGTAAGGGATTTCAAGGGTTTCGTTCGAATGCGTAGCGGCTGAGTCACGTCCTGTTCCTAGTCAGGGCAACTCATCTAGCATTCGTTAAGCCTAAGCACCCGGAAAGCTTTAGAGGTCTTACATACAATTACAAAGACGACGGAATACAGATTACAATATCTGCTCTTTTAGAAAATCCTCTCTGATGAGCCTGGATGACTCAAATTCCTCAGCTTCGTTGAATGGAGCCTCATCCTCGATGGCTTCCGTTTCCGGGATCAGTGACGGCAGGAAAAGCCGATTTCAGGTAGACATTGCTCCAAAAGAAATTTTAATTTCTTCAGATTGAACGCCGCAACGATTCGGCCATCGGCCACTATCACTCTGCAGTCGAGATGCGGCTGGTGGCTCCGAAAAATGAGCCGAGCCCGCAGCCGGGCATTGGGCCGAGACAGGTGAATTTAAGTTTGGATTAAACTGGCGTAATTGATTCATAGAAAACTGCACCTAACGTTTTAAAAGATTTAAAGTTTCTTTTTCATGATTCATGAAAAATGAGATTTCAGCCGTCCGTGCATCGTCTCAGCCAAGTTCCGGGCTTGACAACAGCGCTCGGACTCTCAAATCTTCGACGGAGTGAGCCGCCACAGACAAAACAAGGTAAGCTTGAAGTTAAGCCTCTTTCTCTCTGTCTCTCTCTCTCTATCGCACTCTTTCTCTCTCTCTCTCTCTCTCTCTCTCTCTCTCTCTAGCTACCTTACCTACCCATACTACCTTTTTTGGATTTTACCGTACCTAATATTGTACTTCAGATTACGGTATCTCCCTGGCCCGCGAACCGGCGTCTCCTGGAATTCGACTGCGCCAAGAACCTAACACTCTGCAGCGCGGTGCCCGAATCATGTCGGACGAGAGTCTGCTCGTCTGAACGCTTTGATTTTGATGCTTTTTTCCACCAATACGGGTCCCGCCATCAGCTCCAGGTCGCTATCCACCGATTGCTCGTATTTGAACGAATTTTTATCTGGCGTTTTTGTGTGCAATAAATTATTGAAAAAAACGGAAAAGACATGCGAAGAACCGATCCCTTCCAAACGACACCCATCAGACTACTAAATTTTCCAATTTTGGTGAGCTACTCGAAAAATCAGTAAAATTCCGGAGAAAAGAATTCCGTGATTTTATTAGCATGCCATTTATGCCAACTTTCCGCCAGAACTCATTCAAAGTTCTGCCCAGGTTTTGTGTGAGCATGACGACAGCTGCAAGCTTATAGCTAGAGGGATGGGGGGTTGGCTGTAAAACATGTTGGCACGAGCCCACGACCACCCAGTGAAATATGTCACCAACCACGTATCGCTCTTGTTTATTCCCTGTTTTTGCTAAGACTGGGATTTGATACCGTATGGGGTAGCAGATCGGAATTTTTTTGATTTCTTGAGTGTGAGCTGAACGAAACCAGCGGGATCCGGACAGACCATGCAAAAGAGCAGAAACGAACAGCAATATTTTCCCTTCATTGGTTACTAGATTTTTCAATTCTGATTAAACGCCTTTCTCCAAGTTTCCGCTCTATTTTACATCTTGTTTTCCGCCCCGATAACCCTATAAGGAGCGTGTCGGCTGGGTAATCTATTCCCCACCCTCAACCCGTCACACCTTTTGACAATGGGTTGAATTGGGCGGTTGAGGCATTGCTTGAGGGGGAAAAGTTACCGTTTTTTGTCTCTTTCTCTCTTTCCTCTCACTATCTCTCTCACTTCTTATTTTTCGCTTTCTAACACTCACCTAGGGGCAGAATTTGTGCACCGGCGCGCGCGCGTAGAAAGGCATTCCATCGCGAGATGCGGTGCGCCGCTTTTTGATTGAGCACCCGGGGCAATGCGACTGACACCTTGGCACCGGGGGATTGCAACCACATCGCGACCACAGAATGCTGGGGGAGTGTATTGTTTTGCAGGGAAACTACTCTTTCTCTCTCTCTCTCTCTCTCTTTCTTTCGCTCTCTCGCTTTCTCTATGGCTCTCTCTCGCTCTCTTGTTCTATTTCTTTCTAGCTTTCTTTTTATCTTTCGGTTTTTGCCGTGTGTTTTACCTTAATCGAGAAAAATCTAGCCTATTTCTATGGCTTGCCTTGCGTATTGTAAGGCATTCCGATTCACACCTTTTGACACGTCCAAGTCGCTTTAAAATTTATCGATCCACGCAAGATCCAAATCCACCCGTTCCTCCCCTTCCCAGCCCCTTTAAACCCCCCACCCCGATCATCTACCTGTGTCTGATCGTGAGCATCGGTGGCTCTGGACCGTAAATATCGAGGGCAAATCTCGAATTTACGAGCTGTGTGCAGCGTACGGCTGATTGGGAGAGGGGGGTTGAACCGGATTGTTGCGCCCCGTGGTCAGGCTCACAAAACCCCGCGGCGTCGATTCGGTGATATGGGGGTTGGCTGGAAAGAGAAGGAGTGGAAGAAGAAGAAGCGGAAAAAGAGGGATGTGGGGTAGAAGAAGCGACACTGGCAACTTGCCCCTGCATTCCGATACATTCCTCAGGACAGTCTGCAGCGAAGGGGTCTTTTCCAACGTGGTTTTTAGATTCTATTTCTTGAAAGGTATCTCGTTTGTTTTTGGGATCGCGTCGCCAGGACGTGGGCTTAGGCATAGGCTTCGGCTCAAGCTTGTGCTCAGGCTTGGTTGAAGCTTAGATTTAGGCTTGGGCTTGGGCCTCGTCTTTGGCTTAGGCTCCGGCTTCGGCTTAGGCTTAGGCTTAGCTTACCAGGCTTGTTAGGATTTGCTTGAAATTCGCAACAGCCCTTCCACACCCAAAAAGTTGACTCAAACCCGGGTCCTTTGTCCGTTGACTTGTCTGTCTGTCTGTTCGTCTCCCTGTCCATCCACCCGCCAGGAGGGTCTCCGTCCCGATTTACGATGAGCATTTAGAGCTCTGTCTGTCTGTCTGTGTGTGTATGTCGGTCTGTCCGCCTGCTGGGATCTGGGCGGGGAGGAGGAGGAGGTACACTTCAAGGTCAACAGCGACACCTCGGCTTGGCTCCAATTTCCGGCCGGCTTAAGATATCACCTTTTATCGGGTCGATCGTTTTTATGGTCGTTGTTCAGAAAAAAAGGAAATAAGTCTAAGCCTAAACCTAAGCCTTTGCCCTTCTCCTTCCTCTCGATTTCCTTGGCCCGGCCGTTCCCAGCAGCAAGCGAACGTTTCGAGTTTTCAAATCGCCCGCCTCCCGCGACTTTTTGCAGCTTCTCCGGCAACGGAAAGCGGCTTTTCCCGGGGCACCATCCGCTCACACGGTCCACCGCCTCCTTTTTCGCTTCTCGAATCGCGCGCGCTGCAAAATGGCGCCGGTGACACCTTTTCCGGGCTCGTAATTACGTATCAAATTTCGGTTCTAATTTCAGGAATTACCTAAACTTCAGTTTATTTTGTTCTTTTTCTTCTTAACCCCCCTATTTTTGTCTGAAAATTTCTGCAGCATCGCGACGAGTTCCGGCCCTGATCCCGACTGCCAAAATCTGGACCGCGAAAATGATTGATAAGATTGATAACGCCGAGTGCTAGAATCCCGACAGGTCAAAATGCCGGAAGCCAAAATACCGACATCGGAATTTTGGCCTTCATGATTTCGGCTCTCGGGATGGCCCGGGTGGATTATCGTTGTTGGGATTATGGCTGTCGGAACTTTGCCGTTTCGGCATTTTGGCTGTCGGGATTTTTAATGTCTGGTTATGGCTGTCGGTATTTTTGCCTATCGGGTTCTTCGCCGATCGGGATTCTAGCCGTCGGGATTTTGGCCTGTCGGGTGTTCTTGCCCATCAGCACCCTAAAAACGTTTATTTTTTCGCTTCTTACATGCCTCCCAATCCAATCAAATCCATTTGTTCCGCTCGCCTCATAAAGTGTATGCAACGGGTTGTAATCATAAAAGGTTCCGTAGCTGGGCGA
The DNA here is from genome assembly GCA_958295435.1 of Mesorhabditis spiculigera. Lineage (NCBI taxonomy): Eukaryota > Metazoa > Nematoda > Chromadorea > Rhabditida > Rhabditidae > Mesorhabditis > Mesorhabditis spiculigera. The sequence goes on from CATQJA010001493.1 coordinate 304,222, forward strand.
TGCCCGCCAAGGCCATCGGTTATCATAATCTTCCATCCACCCATTTCTCCAGACCCCCCCAAGACCACCCAGTTCCGTTATGATCCAATTTGCTGCTGCCCCTTCTCGGAAATTCCCATTCCTGGGGATTGGCTCGAGGGCTCTGATTGATTTTGATACATTTCGGCTGCTTAGAATTCTGTTTTAAATTACGCATTAATGATTGGATATTGAACTTTTCATTAATGCGTTTTATTGCTGAAATTTAACGCTTAAATTAAGGCTTGAGCCTTAAAAGAACTTCAAACTCTAAAACGCTAAGTCTGAAAACTGCTTCACTCTTTCTTGTTCGCTATCCCTCTCCTGCTTCCTCTCGTACCCTCTCTCCCTCTCTCACTCTCTCTCTCTCTCTCTCTCTCTCTCTTACTTTCTCGCTCTCTCGCTCTCTCTCTCTCTCCTTCTCTCTCGCTCTCGCCGTTCCCTCCTATACATGGCATTCAGGCAAAGGTGAGACACCAGCCCCAACTTGTATTTTGGAGCTCTTTGTATTTGTCGCTACCCAGCCGATCCCAGGGGTTGATTTTTACACTTACTCGCCCCTTTAAAGGTCATGCTCAAACCGGGGTGGACGCACTTTCAGGGTATTGAAACCGAGCCACACCCATGGTTTAGCGGGCAGAACCCCCGATGGCATTTCCACTCGTCCCCGCCCCGGTTGGTTCCCCCTTCCTTCCTTCCTTTCCGTTTTGTGAGTCAAGCAGGTGGCGATGGCCCGTCGGGGCGTTCCGTTCCATTCCTTTGCACATCCTCCTCTCGCTGCCCTAACTATAGCCCTATGACTATCGGGTAATTGAGCCGTTGAAGGGGTTTGGGCCTATTTTAATGTGGGTTTTGGAAGTTTTGGGACTTTTCACTGGTTTTATGAGCTTTGGAAAAGCTTGAAAGCTTGCTGCTTTCTTGCCTGGGTCTGGCCGTAACCCGATGAATATTTTTATTAATTTTCCGGGTTAAGGGGCTTGCAGCTGGTTTTTCTGTTTAACTATTTATTAATTTCTTTAGGACTTTTTGAACTTGAGTGCCGCTTGAAACTTCCAAAAAAATTTTTGAGCTTGTGAAGCTTGTCCTATGTTTGGCTTACGCGTGACTAAGGCTCGGCGTAGGTTCAGCTTAAGCCAAACTTAGGCTTGGCTAAGGCTCGGCGTTGGCTTGGAGTAGACTTGGCTCAGGCTTGGCTACAGCTTGGCTTAGCCTTGGCTTTGGCTGAAGCCTTGAATGCTTTTCACTTTTTCCCAAACATTTTCTTAATCCGGGGGCCCCTTCCTTCAAGTATTTATGTTTCTTTCTTCCTAACAATATTTCCCAATCCAAAATCACCGGAGAGCATAATTAGCGGAGAGCTTCTCCCTCCCCCATTCCTATCTATTCTTCATTGTTTTCCTCAGCCTTTCCCCCACCTTTTAATACCCTTTTAATGGCCTCTCCAATCATAAAAAGCATCTTTCAACATCTAAATGCTTCTCGAGGATACTTCGAGGATCCTCGAATTCTTTCGCCGTTCCCCCCCCCTGGGGGGTGGGACAATTGGAAACATGTGCCAAGTGGCTAATGCATTTGGACCCTAGCACTATCTATTATTTTGGAACTCGATTCTTGTCGAAACCAGACTTTTCAAATCTTGAAATCGAATAAAACAAGAAATTAAAGAAATGCTTAGAAAATTACGAAGAAAATTACAATTTTTACAGTAATCCAGCAAAATCGCGTCCTTTAAATTAGCTTTAAAGCGTTTTAGACACATTTTAAAGCCTGTGGAGTGTGCATTGGTTTTGACGGTCTCGAGTAGAGAAACCGAACAAACGCATCGAGACACAGACACCAAAAACGGAGAGCCGATGGCCGATTTGTGAATCGACGCGAGAGTTTGGGCAACGTGATTCACCTCCCGGGATAGCGCCGGCCCTATTCTCGGGAACATCTTTTCACTTTTTTTGGTGGCTTCCGACTATTCTAAGGGGGTGTTGAAGCGTGTTTTCGACTGGCGCTTGGCCGCTACAAGGTTATTATCGGCGAGCGCGAATTAATGAATTTCCCCCAGGAGCACGACTTTCCAGCCAAAAAAGTCGATTTTTAAAGAGCTTCGATCAAATCGGGGTTAGCGGGCGGAGCCTCATGTTTCGGAGGTTAGGGAATTTGACGCTTTTTGCTGCATCAGAGAATCTCGCTCTTTTTTCAAACCCAAAAACCCTTTTTTTAAAGAATCTCTTTTTAGCTAAAGAGATTCTAAGCTGTGCCTCAATGCACTTCTTAGAAAATTCTAGAAATCAGAAAGTTCCGTCGCTTGTTTTTTTTCAATCGGGCAAATAGCAGCAACAAGTGATAAGAAGCCGAGGCTCAGAAAAGAAAAAAACAAGCTGAAAATTTTCAGGCATGGAAACAAATCAGGTTTTTATATTTAGTTTAAATCATCCAAAAAAAACGTTTTTAAGCTGCTGTTACAAAAATTCTAATTAATTTTTAGGCGCTTTTGTTCAAATTTTGAATTTGTATGTTTTATAAAATCAGGACTATCTTTTTAGACAATTTTTCGACCGATCGAAAAATACAGTAAATTCCCAGTCGATTTTTTAATGCCTGACTTACATTTTTTGCAGTTTTTAAGTTTCCTATAATTCCTCAAATTCTCTCTGCCTGCTTTCCACCGGCTGATTGATGTGATCTGTGTATTGAAAGATGTGCGGTGGTGGTTAGTGCACGGGGGAATATCGACATGACTCTTGGCAGGGGACCCCAGGCCTGGACGGCCGGGCCGGCCCGGGCCGGCCCGAAAACCGAATAACTCGGCACGCATTTCCTCAATTGTGAATTTTTTTTCATGATTATACGCGACGGGCCCGTCGGCTTATCTCCTAGAAAAATTAAGGCTGCAGACCATTCCCACGCAGAGTTATTTCAGTTTCGGGCCGACCCGAGCCGGGCCGGCCCGGCCCGGCCCGATTCGGCCCGGTTTGGGTCAATTCGGGCCTAGTTATTCCATTTTCGGGCCGGCCCGGGCCGGCCCGGCCGTCCAGGCCTGGGGACCCCTCGCAGCGTTGATAGCATGCAGCAATACATCGTAATGTGGCCACGGAACGGCCCTCCCTTGGCAGAGAGGAGTGTCGCGTACACTTTAAGACCATACACACACGCGGCGAATCATCATCATCATCACCTACACGTAGTATTTGAGCGGAATATGCTAATTTTGTGGCAAAACTTTAGCATCACAAAAAAAAAAACGCTTTTTTATAGAAACGCTAAGATTTTTTGAAAGCGATTTGCTTTGTCAAACTTTTCGATTTGCTCTAATAATTTCCAAAAAAATTAGTTGCCGTTTACTTCGTATTACCTAACTAAATTTTTTTTAAATGACCAAAATCTAAAAAATCGCTTCTTAAACCCATTTTCAAAGCGGCTTTTATTTTTGCTATAATTTTTTGGATATTACGTCATTTTGGGCTGCAATTCAGATACATAATAGTTTAGTTGAACGGAGTGCATTTTCAAATATCGAAAATAGCAGAAATACCGAAAACTAGCTTCAACCGCGTTTTTTGAAAGGTTGTTCTTCATTATGCTAAAACTTTTTTATGGCATTGCGTTGAACCGCAACAAAACTTTATTTTTAGCATATGTATTGTTAGCAAATTGTTTTGAGGCTTTGTCGTAAAAAACTTCGAAAATATCGACATTTTAGGAAATTTATAATGAAGAAACGAATATTTTGCCCCAGATGTCATTTTATCTACACTTTTCAACCTTGATCCCCGACAATTCAGGGGCCCATTTCGGCACACTTCCGTCGGGGGGTCGTTCCAAGCGGTCCGCCCCGCCTCTAAACGGCTTCAGCCCTCCGCCCCGCAAACAGCTGGAATAGTTTGCCCTCGGGCTACGCCGGTGCGTGCGGCCGTTCCGCACCACCTTGCAGACGTCTTTCTGGCCCGACCAGGCTTTTCCCTTTTCTGAAGGCTCGAAGCGGGCGGAAAGTTTGGACTGGCGGGAGGGAGGGGAGGGCCCCCCACTGATAAGCCCTTCTTTGCCCGCACCCACTTCGGCCCTCCCCCCTTCCGATCGCCTTTTCCTTCCTTTGTTTGGTGAGTGTTCTCCCTCTTTGCTCTCCTATTTTATGATACCTTAACCAGCCCGTTGATCATTAACGTTGCGTCAGCGGTTCCTGTTTGAGTCGGGACGCCTGGAATTTTGGTGTGGTATTTAAAGAGACATGAAAGTCAATGACACTTGATTTGAACAAAAAAGCGTTCGAAAGAGTGTCTGTAATTTAAGAGGACCTTAGGTATCGCTACTTTTTGGCTCATTTCCATTGGCTTTGCTTCGATCCCGATTTCTCTCGCTCTCTCTCTTCGCTGACTCCCTCATTCCACCGCCATTCTTCTTTATTGCTCGTTCTCTCTCTCTATCTCTCTCTCTCTCTCTCTCTCTCTCTCTCTCTCTCTCTCTCTCTCTTTCTCTCTCTCTGCCTCTCTCGCTGTCACTCTCTCTCTCACTATCCTCTCATTCTCTGTTAACCACTCCTTCTCTTTATCATGCTCATTTTTCCATTCTTTCTCTCTCTCTCTCTCTCTCTCTCTCTCTCTCTCTTTCTCTCTCTCACTCTCTATATCTCTCGCTGTCTAATACGTCTTCTCTCGCTCGTGTTTTTCTTAAAAGTTATAAGTTTTTTATTTCTTTGTTCTTCCAGGGGTAAGCAGTAGCGTTTTTGGAGATGGCATTGCCGGGGCCGGCCCTGCAGCCGAGCGGTTCATCAACAACAACAACCGGTCGGGGCCAGGAGGGGCGACGCTGTACCTGTTGCCCCTATGGCTACCATATCGACCTGGATTTCGTGTCGTTCGCGGAGGATGTGGTGGGTTGAGACGAGAGAGAGAAAGAGAGAGAGAGCGAGAGAGAGAGAGAGAGAGAGCGAGAGAGAGGGAGGGAGAGAAGAGCGGGAGAGAGAGCGAGAGAAAGTGAGAGCGCCAGAGCGATGATCCTGTGAGCAAGAAATATTTTCAGATCCGTGGCACCAGCCGAGGAGCTCGAGCCAAAACCCCGACGCTATCCTCCAAATCCAAGCTCATGGAAACACCTAGAAATCTTGTATCGCCGTTGGACAGTCTATTCAGGTAAATGCACCGAAAATTTCGCCCCTGATGACCTTGATAGTGTGATGGGAGGGCATTTCAAGTCTCAATTAATTATGCCCCCTACCGGCGGCCCTGCACTGTCAGCAAGCAGGGCAGTGGATTTCAAGGTCAAATTCCTTGGATTTCCCCGCGCACGAATTTTGAAGCGGGAAAAACACGCCCAGGGCGATCAGTGAAATTGCTGATCAGCGGGGGTTTTGGGGGATACTTGAGAAAAAGACAAACTAAAAACCTTAAGCCAAAATTCATATTGTGAAAAACGCTTGCCTAAGGTTTTACAAATATTTTGTTTTTGGGGAAAGCGCCGCAAAAAGCGTTTTCGAGGTTTAAAAATTTGTTAAAAAAAAAGTCCAAGGGAACTCTTAATTTCAGTGACTCCCTCGAAAATATGATGTCCGACTTTGAGGAGGTGCTGGACAAAAAGGAGCGGTTCGATGAGCGGGACGCATTTTTTGAGGGCGGATATCAGTCGGACTACACCGGATATCACTCGAGACCAAGTAAGACAGGTTGCTTGGGCTTAAGCTTTGATTTTGGCTTAGGCTTAGGCTGCGGATTACTAGACTAATTATTTGTCGAAGTTATTTGCCATCAGGAACTGACATCATAGCGTTACGGGGTTTAAGGGGCGAGAAAAGGTAGTCGCTTGGCTTCTCTCTCTCTTTCTCTCTCTCTCTCTCTCTCTCTCTCTCTCGGGTTTGTGCCCGGTCAGCTGTGACATTCGCGCCCATCTCCCGAACGTTCGCGCCGCAGGTAAACAACAATTGGCTCTTACCGGGGGCGCGCCGGCCAATAAACCCCTAAATTTGCATTCTTTGGGGAGTTCAGTTAAAGGTACACTAAAATCTCGCTTAAAAAGTAGTTCGTGGTCGGGAATTTGGTCCCTTTGTCGTTAGATGGACCGACCCTTCATATCCCCTCTCCGCCTCCCCTCCCTTGTCTCTCCCATGGCCTATTGGTCTATGGCGCTTGCCCCAGGCGAGTGGTCCGGGTTCGGTTTTGCTCCGCGGCGAGCGCCTACCGTAACCCTGTTTGCTATCCCGCGGACGGTTACCGGCCGGTAACCAAACCAACGAGACGTTAGTGTACCTTTAAGAATATAAAAAAGAGAGCGTGCAAGAGCGAGAGAGAGATAAAGGGCGAGAAAGAGATAGTGAGAGAGAGAGGGAGGGAGCGACAATGAGCGATACTGCGATGATAATTGTAAAATCCAGCCGAATCTTTTCTTCAGAACCCCTCTCCACCGTCCCGCACTATCGTCAGAATCGACCGGATCCATTGGCTTTTGATAATGGTATGAGACTTTCGCGTCCCTTTAAAATTCGCCAAATTCAGCCATCGCCAAGGGCAAATACAGCAACGGGGTGCGCGCGCAGATTCAGAAAAGCCAACGTGAGTTAGTTCAATATTTCGGGTATTTTAGCGCTAAAAATGAGAGATTTTTTGAAATTTTGGGTGCATGGAGGTGGGCAAGGCATGCGTCTGATCTCGTTGCCCGTATTACGTATTACTTCAGACAAAATTCGTCAAATATCCATAGAAAAAACCCATAGAAATGCATTAAGCATCTCTTTAAAAAGTAGCAATTTTCGAAACGGAGGAATTGTTTGCTATTTTGTGACTAAACAGTAGGCCCTGCGCCAAGAGTGTTGTTTGAAAATGGTATTAGCTGGGCCCCGGGTGCCCCCAAATGTTGACCTCTCCCCCCACTGGGACAGCCAAGAAGAAGAAGCTGACCGGTCTTGTTAGGGCCACTTTGCATCGTTTTTTGTACGATCCCGACCCAGAAAACCTGTTTTTTTGCAGCGATCACTGCACTCGGGAGGACGCTTTCCGAAATTAAGGCCCGTCAGAGTATGGAGACGCTGGTGGAGAGGTTGGTTTCACTCGAATCAACGTCTTTTTTGACAAATTCTTGATTGGAAATTTTTTCTAAATGTACTTAGCTTACTTTATCATTGTTCTTGGTTTCTATGCCTTTAAGAACGTTTGAAAAATCCCTAAGATCGACTTGAAAATATCCAAAAGCATAGAATCTTCCTCTCTGCCCAGTTGCGCTCGACAGCTAGGCTTAGGCTTAGGCTTAGGCTTAGGCTTAGGCTTAGGCTTAGGCTTAGGCTTAGGCTTAGGCTTAGGCTTAGGCTTAGGCTTAGGCTTAGGCTTAGGCTTAGGCTTAGGCTTAGGTTAGGCTTAGGCTTAGGCTTAGGCTTAGGCTTAGGCTTAGGCTTAGGCTTAGGCTTAGGCTTAGGCTTGGCTTAGGCTAGGACTAGGCTTAAGCTGAAGCGCGCGATGCGAAGAACTGTGCGCACACATAGCAAAACCTCGTAACTGTCGAGGCCTAGTAGGGGAAGCGGGCCGATTCTCACGCTTCCCAACAGCTTTAATTCAAGCATTTTTAGTAGTCCCTCTCGCCCTTCCTCCACGACCCCGTTTGACCCGGCGCTTCTCACCTGTTCCTCGAGGCTGACCACCAGGAGTGAGCACGATCTGCTGCCGCCAAAGTCTCCGAGAACCGAGTGAGTTGGATCCGCTGTCTTTTTATTGCGTAATCGATTAGACACGATACACGTTCGTGTTGTCCAGAGGCCGAAATCCATCGAAAATCGTTAAAACTATATTAATTAAAAAAAGATGAATATTCGTGCCATCATTTATCCATAGTCAGGTAGTATCGTTAAATTTTTGCCTTCCGAGCCCCTTGAAAAACTGATTACTGCTACTTTACACCATTTTCAGGACCAGTAATCTCCCGTGGAGAAGCCCAGGGACCGCAGCCCCACCGCCACTACCGAAGGAAAGCCGGTAAATTCATAAAAATATAAATTCTGTCAATTTCCAATACGAGAATAAATGAAGCATCTGTTATGTATTAAACACAACGATTTTTTAGCACAACAACCCCTTCAAACCCTGGCAACATTGAGGAATTTGCCTCGATGCGACGTGGCCGGGAAAGTGGCTTACCAGCGCCGGAAGGGCCAAGGATACGATACTACTCGGCTTCTCCGAAATTGCCAAGGGTAGGAATTTGGTTTAAATTACCTAAATTTAATAGTTTAACCGCTTAAATCCAAAACACGAATATTTTGGGGCCTTTTATAGCAAAAATGACATCTAAACGGATTTTTCAGAGATTCACGGCAGCGCCGAACTTGGATGAAGCCGGTTTGAATGGCCATTCGGTGGAAAATGGGGTATGTTTTGTATATTAACTGTTACAGCTTTTAGAAAATTTTCTAAAATTTATACAGTATCCAAATCCCATAAAACTAGCCTCTTTTTAGCACACTAATGGCCACCACCATCCTGTCGCCCCTCCCAAACCGCCACCAAGAGATGTAAGTTTTTCATAAAACATCATTTTTTAAGTTTTTTTCATCTAGATTGCCATTCGTTTTTATGTTACAAAACAATGCTTCAATGAACTTTAGACACGCTCGATTTCCGTTGGCACCGGCCCGATCCCACCGCCGAAACCTTGCATCGAGTGCCCGGAGCTGAAGAAACGTCTCGACTACGTTGTCGCAAAGTACGAATCCTACAAAAACTATAAAACATGAAATTATTGTAGTCCAGCCATCCCTGAGAAGCCCAAGATGCGCGAGTCCGGTACTTGTACGGCGGCTAGGCCGGTGGGTAGTCAATTTTTATTTTATGATCCTTACTCTGAAGCTTTTTGCTTCTATCTCTCTAGTTCCACCTTTCTCTTTCTTTCTCTCTCTCTCTCTCTCTCTCTCCCTCTCTCTCTCTCTCTCTCTCTCTCCTTCCATCGTTCCTTCTCTTTCTAATTCCCGGCTCGCTCTCGCTCACGCCCAACCCTCTCTGCTCTATGTCGACTAGGTACGACGCATTCCGCCATACACAAAGTGCGTAGCGCGTAGTAGCGCAACGTACTCTTACGTAGCGTAGTGCGAATAGATTCAGTCGGTGGGTTACGTCAATATGCAAAAGCGCGTACTGCGTAGTAGTGTAACGTACGCGTAAGATACCTATAGAGAATCATATCGTAACCAGCGCCCAAAACCCGCTTCGCGGGCCTTGGGCGCTGGAATTGGGCCTTTGCATGAAAAATTTGACTTTCCGATAGCTCGGGTCCTTCGGACCCCTTCCCCCACCGACCACACACGCGCGGGCAAATTGCAAGAATGAGGAAATTTGTATTTTTTCATATTATGCAAATTACCCCCAAAAATGAATAAAACCGGCTTTAACTTTGTAAACTTGTATCCTACTATATATAAAAAAATAGTGTCTGTGTGTGTGTAGACACTTTGCATAAAAACCCGGGTTCCAGCCATAACTCGAAGGCGAAAGAATTTTTTGGTCCAGAAATAAGGTAGTTAGGGGTAGTCGAGGGCGTAGATTACTGCACGCTTATCAGATTTTTACTAAAATTTCGTTTTATACCTTATTTTAACGTTTTAAAAACATATGGAAATAGACTAATTTGCATACGAGGCGCTAGGAGCCTCATTTTGGCTTTTGTCGCGCTCGCGGCCGGTTGCTTTTGCTATTTTTTAGGGTTCGCTCTAGCTCTTCGCCCGAATTATGCAAACCCCACTTTGAAAGATCCCCGCGCAAAAGCCAGGGGTGAAAAGCCGCGTAGCGGCTTTTCAACCCTGGTTTTATCTAAATTCTGAAAACGCCATCGGAAAGAGGAGGGTCGATTCCCCCTAGTGACAAAAAATCAGCACATTTCATCCAGGGGGAAGGCCCTTAAATCGGGCCTCGAAAGTGACATCCACACACACACACACAGTTACACCCCAAAATTATATAAGGTAGGATCATTAGCGAAAGTACCTGCCCTAGTTTAGTTTAATTAGTGAATGTATGATGACTATAGTTGTCATTTTCATCCCTCACCCCCCAATAAATTAAACCCCGTAATCGTCGGCGCACGCATCGGCGTCTTTTGTAAAAAACGCCTTCATACCGGAGGGAAACCAAGAGGAGCATGAGCAAGAGGAGCACAAACATAAAGCATTGGTATGAGCATGAGCAAAACCTTGCCCCTTCCCTCCGCAGTCCTTTAGACCCGTAATAAAAGAGTCATAGCGACTCACCCGCTCCACGCACACAATCCCAAGCAAGATGTTTCCCCGGCTCTCACTACCGGCCGGGAGGAATCCATTCCTCTGGTCCATTCTAGTACCGTTCTATCCTATGGACACCCTGAAAGATTGCCATCACAATTCGTGGGCCTGGGACTGGGTGCAGGTGTGAATTTGGAGGATTTTTACATCGATCACACTTAATTTTTTGATTTTATTTGTATTGAAATTTATCGAAGAATATTTATCTCTTTTTCAGCATTAATTAGTAAAAAGCCAATTTTGCGTAGATGATCATGAAAAACCGACATTCTTGGCGTCTAGATTTTTCTTGAAATTGGTTTTGATCTTGCATTTTTTGTATCCGAATTTTTAAAAATGATTTAAGGATTTCTTAAATTTGTTAATATGCATAAAACCGCGTAAGAAATTTATTTTGCTTAGAAAGGAATTATTTTTAACAATAGAAGTGTATTTTCGTAATTTTTGATAGGTCATTTTCCGTATCTTCCCGCAACAGTGGGTTTTGAAGAATTTTCGAAAATATCTAGACACATTCAAAAAACAGGAAACAAAGGAATTTTTGAGGTTGTGCCTCGCAATAAAGCAATTAAATCGAAAATGTTACAATTGACAAGTTGTTCATCTCCCAAAAACTTCTTTCCAGACGGTCAGCGACGCGTGCATCGGCGCCGACAAGCTCACCCAGATCAACATTGGCATCGCCACCGATAAGTATGAAGAGCCGAAACCGGAAGTCCTGCATCAGGTGATTAATTTTTCTAAAATTTATGGTTTTTTAGGAAGCTCAAACGCCCCAAAAAGAGCTGCTCTCCGTCGGCGTCGAGATACGGCCAAAGATGTATACCGTAAACCTCGATACTTTTGACTTGGAGAAGCGCGAGCTGGCCCATACTTCGTGTAACACGGATGGGGAATTTGGTAAGTTGACTCGAGAATTTGTGAGTTTTGGTACTAAACTGTTAGCGGGGGGGAACGAATTTTTGATTGTTCCGCCTGCCGCAGCTGCCAATCAAGTTACTGTATTTGCATACTGCTTTAGCGGTGTTGAATTGCTATAACGTTATAAACACATCTTTTCAAAAATCAAAAATTTTTGAAGTTGTCTATTCCGAGATTTTTGACCAAAAACCTTTCTACGACCTCATCCAGGTTTCTACATACAGGGAAAAGCCGATTGCCTGGCTAACCACCTCCACCCCCCCCCCCCGCTAACAGTACAGTGCCGATTTTTTGGAAACAAAACTTTGAAAATCTTCTGAAGTAATTTTGTTAACTATGTCATATATTTTTCGCCTTCATCGATCCTAATTTAAGCTCCTATTAAAATAACGGACTGACTTTACGATTTTCTTTAGAGTTACTAGTCTCTTTTTGGTATAATCGGTTGAATTTAAAGATGTTCCATTTTCGAATTTCTTAATTTGCATACGATCGCCGGTTTTTTGGTTATTATATTCGCGCGCATCTAAAATCCTGAACCCGATCCCGGCATGCCAGTCTCGCCATACAGCTGACAGAAGAGCGAGAGAGCGATAAGAATTGGCGCGAAAAGCCTATTCTTCCGGCCATCCAAGCCCCCTTTCCGAGCATTCTGTCCAACAAAAACGGCCGATCTAACATTCTCCCCCCCTTCTGTGAATGCAACAATGAAAAAGCGGCTGCTCCGTTCTCTACGACCCTCCTGTCTACGTGGTATGGGTTGGGTTATTAGTTTTATTTAATGGGTATTGTCGCGTAGGGACAATGAGCTAGATGCTGTAAATTGGTGCTAATAATACTGGGAAGAGATATTTATGATTTAGTGTTATTTCAAAAAGATTTTGCTTCAGAAAGCAACTTTTAAAGGGACGTACAAGGCATTACTAACAACGGAACCACTTAAGGTGAAGATGACGTTTCGGTACGGGGCTAAGCATATTTTGTACGGAATTTTTCGCTGATTCCGAATCCGCTTTCAATTTTTCCTAAGTAACCCGCTTTTAAAAGTCATAGCGTTTCAAAAAATTCCACTTTTATGGGGCGTGCAAGGCATCCCGTTTTTCGATTACGTAAATGATTACAAACTACTTACAACAGCCGAGCGGCCGGCGCGTGGCGTATCGCGGGAGCGGAATTTTTTAGGGTATCCATCGAGCGTAAAATCTAGAGCGTTACTTGACTTGTCCCTGTAAAACGTCTTTTCCCCGGCGCTCTTTCACTCGCCATTTTCAGTCCCAGCCGAGCCATCAGTACCCGTCGAAGAAAAATGCTACGTCGACGGCCACTCTCAATTCGAGACGATTACGGTAGAAGTGGGATGCGGTGCGGAGATTGACGTGAAACACAGGTCTGAATTTAAATTTTTGAAGCTTGAAGCACGGGCATTGAAAAATGTCTTTACCGAGCTATACGGCAAGTTAGCAGAGGCCCTTTTGGAGTCCGCGATGGCTTGAAACCACGCTAATAAGGGAAATTCCAGTGAAACAATGACGAATCGCGTCTACCAAAGGACCTTGCCTGTACAAACTACAGAAGTGGAGACGAAAGAAATGGCCTGCAGTCCTGTCGCATCACTTTTAGAGCTTCATATTGAGGAATTGAAAGCGCAGGTTAGTATTTGGCTTATTTAGAAAATCGATCCATACCTCCGCCTTGCCTTGTCCTTTAAAAAATTGCGGATTTGCCCAATTTATTAAAACGACTGTCAAGAATACCCCTCTTTTAGCTAGCGGCCGCTTCGATCGCTTCCTCCCCGGCCACCCCTTCCACTTCAGATGCCGAGGCTCAAACAGAATTGGGTAGGAAATTAATGGCAAAGTTCCAAATTTTCTGCAGAAATCGAGCTCCTTCACGAGCTGTCCGAGCCGCGGCTTTTTGCTGAGGCTGAATTGACGGATAGTATCTGGTTATCGCCCGAGAAAGTGATGTCCGATGCGTCTTGCGAGACTGAAGAGGTATGAAGCGGTTTTAAAGGGACTAGGAGGCTAGCTGGCCTGTTGATGATTGCCTGTATTGGCCCTTCTTTCGGCTAGGTCTAGACAGCTATGATATAGTTAAACGACGCGTTTTAGCGTATATATATTTCGGTATTATCTAGCGCAGATTGTAGTTGTCGAGACCCGATCGATAGTAGGTAGATTCTAGCGCTTTCCAACACCGTTAAGAGCCAGCTTCAAATTCGGCATCCACCAAAGTATTTCCATTTTTAGGTCGAAGCTCCGGAATGTGAAAAATGCCATCAGAAAGAAAACGTCTTCTTGCGAAACGTGGGCGTCGGGGCTTGCTCGGTGACGGACAAGGTTTGTGGAAATTTCGGGGGATTGCGTCGCACTACCCTCAAATAACCATGATTCACGTGTGAATTTTGAAGTGTGAACATCACTAAATCTGTCACTAATCGTTAAGAAAAGAGAGTGAGAGAGCGCCAAAGAAAGAGAGAGAGAGAGAGAGAGAGAGAGAGAAAGAGAGAGAGAGCAAGGGTGAACCTCACCCCTTCCGTTTCTAGGTGTGTGCCGGTTGTGATGAGGCCATGGCCGAAGTCGACGAGAATGAGGTTTGGCCACTTGCACCTGCATGAAATTTTTCGTTAATTTTAGATACTTTTCTCTGTATAGGTTGGTGCAGCAATACACGCTGTAAAAACCATGTTTTAGGTCCCCGGCTTCTCCCCACCGACCATCGAGTTGACCCGGGCAACGGCAACCAAAAAGCTGCTCGAGCAGACGACACCATTTGTCAGGTATCGGCAGTTAATTTTGCCTATTTAAGTTTTTTGTTTTTTAGAGGCACCCAAATTTCGCGGTCTTGCCGCGAGACGAAACGGAGCAATTCGGGAGACGATTTGGAGTACCTGGAGCAGCAGCATATTAAGAAGGCGCAGGTGGGACTGAACTGACTAAAAAAAAAACTGAAAAAAAAACCAAAAAAAACAAAACTGAAAACATCTGGAAACTGCTAAAATTCGAATTCCCGACATTTTTCCCAGGCCCCAATTCGATACGGGTAGAATTTTGCCTTCCTAGTCCCTTTAGGCTTACCAAGATATCCTACAGCTTTTAGCTCTGAGCTTTTGACCAATTTGGGAGCCACAATTTCCTTCTGGACGTGTCTGGGCCCCGCGACACGCAACGCGCACGCCGCCATATGGCTTTGTAAAGCCGAAATCCATTACGTAACGGAATTATGTTGCGTGTTGCGCGAAGATTTTTTCGCTTCTCGGTCCTTTTAAACCTCCACCCTGACTCTAGCAGTGGAATCCTCCAACTTTGATACGATTACTGTTAGCCACCTAGCCACAGTACCGAGCCGGTGGTGCAGAACCTGTCTTGAGTAGCGCTGCGTAGGCCGGCACCTGGAACATATCCGAGCGGTGTTCCCTTTCGGATCACCACCGCCACCACTACCCGACTGGCCACTTTTTAGCACGAGGCTGTGCTCCTGCGGTCCGGAGCATCGTTTCGGGGGAGCCTCGGGAGATTAGCCAAAGGTTTTTTGGGAGTAGGAAAATCCCATGCGTTCTCTGCCAGGTTTCACATTTCGGTTCCATTGCGCTCCTCTTTACGGCTTGGTAAAGTGGTATTACACCTTTGGCTCCACTTATCGGGTATTCGTTAAATTATTTTAAAAATTGAACTTTTTGCAAAACGAAACGCTTTGAAAATTCCCCAGCCATCCCAAGCGCTTTAAAAGCCATCAAGTCACCACTGTTGCCTCGTAGCATGACGGAATTCGAATCGCTAATGTATCGAGAAAGGCGCGCGAGCACTGACGGGGGCAAAACGATGGGTTTGCAAAGGGGGTTCAAGGGGGGTGAAGGAGCTGATTGTGATTTTCCCTCCCACCACCCCTCAATTCCCCTTTAGGGGGTTTGAATTGTGAAGGATCGGCACTCAAGGTCTCTCTCTCTCGCTCTCTCTCGCTCTCTCTCTCTTTCTCTCGCGGCCTTGTCATGTAAATCGTGAAATGCCCGCTGATGCATGGTGTAAGCCTTCTCGACAGTTTACGATCAGTTTTTCCATCGAGAGTAGGAGAGGTTTTTGGAATTTTTAAAGTTTACCAGTAGCTATTCGGAATTCATGATTTGCTATAATAAGTGAGATGTTTTTAGCGTTTTTATATGCAAATTAGGGGCTCATCTATGTCTCGTTTCCTCTCGCTCCTCTCTCTCTCACTCTCTCTCGCTCTCTCTCTCGCTCTCTCTCGCTCTCTCTAGTCCTCTTTTACCCTTTTAAGGGTTAGCAAGTCTAAACTCCAATAGTTCATGCTCGATTCCGAGCTCAAGCTAAGCCGTTCCTTCCCTACGGCAATAAATTAGCGCCTCCCCTCATCCTCCTCCTCCTCTCCTGGCTAAGCTTTTGAGGTTTCGCCGTCAAGGCCACAAAACCTCTGCCGCCGATCCGATCGTTGGCTTGCTTGGCGTGTTCTCATCTCCATTTTTCGCTACTTGAATAATCTATCTTTTCTACCACTTCTATTTTTCATTTTTCGATACCGTTGGGCTAACGAGCAGACTATTTCCGAAATGATCTCGATAAATGGGTGCACCCTGTACATCACTCGGGTGGTGATGAATGAAGATGGACCAGGGACTGCAGCTACGGAAAGCGAGCACAGCTACGGTTCCGATGGGGGCTACTGCTCGGCCGAGGAGGTATCGGGAATTAACTCCCGTCGTGACTGTTTATTCTTAACGGGACTAGGAAGGCAAAAACTACCTAAAATATCTAAAAAGACTTAAAAATAGAACTAAAATAAAAGAAAGAAATTACAAAGCAAGAAGTCAGGAAATAATGAAAGCACCCTTAAACGATGGTTACCAAAATAAAACTTTTATTTTAGAAAGAGCCATCACCTTCGTCTGCCCCAACCGTTCCTTCCATTGATAACGCCGAAGCGTTGACCGGAAAGGTCGTGCTCAAGAAGGTAGGCTTAACATTGAGTGGTTTCTCTTGTCTGGCTCTCTACCTTACTCGTTCTGTTCTCTCTGTCGCTCGCTGTCTCTCTCTCTCTCTCTCTCTCGCTCTTCTCTATCTCTCTCTAGCTCTCACACGCTGTCCATCCCTCTCTATATCTCTCTCCTCTGTCTCTCGCTCGCTCGCTCTCTCTCTCTCTCTCTCTCTCTCTCTCTCTCTCTCTCTCTCTCTCTACAATTGTGTATTTTAAGGAACCAGCAACTCCTTCACCATGCAAAGTTCCGGACCCGATCCCAGCTCGGATTCCGCGGCCAAAGATTAGCAAGGTAACTTTGGAGTACGAATTTCTTTATATATCATTCCTGACTGCCTGTCGCTTTAAAGGGAAATTGTTTGGCTTAATATGCGTTTTAACAACTTTTATAGCAACCCTTTTACAGTACGCCGTCCCCCATGGTGAGGCCGAGACCCCGGACGAGATGGACGAGGCTCAGGATCGACTGACTCCGCTGCGCTCCGAGCTACGGGTACTCGGAAGGTGGAATCGGCCAAATACCTACGAGCCGCCAGTAGAAGAGCGATCATCAGAAGGGACGAGAACAAGGTAAAAATTAGACTCATGGCTGTCACTCTCCCTTTAAAAGTTTTTTTTACTATTTTGTACACTGCTGTACGGGTACGTTTTGTTGACCTTTTCAGCCGCTCCCTCCCGCGGACGTTCATTGTGAACGCTGTGTGGTGTACGAAAGGGTAAAGATGAATTACGTGTATAGTATCGCTTAGTTTGGAGCAGTACGGATAGATCCTAATTTCTTCCGCCTTTGGTGTATTCTGCCCCCCAATTGACATCCCGTGTAGATGCCTATTCACTAATCTGGAAAACGTTCTGGAAAACTCCAAAAATTCGATATTTTTCAGCGATTCTGATGGTGAGGGCGCCGAGTCCGACGACAGTGAGGGAACCTACGAGTGTCAAGTAAGTATCAAAAAATCACGTTAAAGGGATGCCGACGGCATAGTCAATCAGTTACGCGCGGAAAAGAAAATGTCTCTGCGCCTTTCCCTTGGGCGCGCTCTCTGCCCTGTTGGCTACTTGCCAATTTGTTGATGAGGGGGGATCGACACATGCCGTCGGCAGCCCTTTAAGCACATAACCTAGAAAAAGTAAAAAAAAATACCGTAGCCATTTTTTTAAGAATTTCTTCGATTTTTGACCTAATGATATTTCGAACTATTTCTGTTTCCACTTTCTATTTAGCTTCAAATATTTTTAGAATCGCAAAATCCTAATTTATTGATAAATTTTACAAATTAGCGAACAATTATGGTTACCTATTTATTACTATTTATTCGCACTTTTGAAATTTAGCCAAAAAAGATATTTTTGCATACCGCAAAGTACCGAAACGATGACTTAAAATTCCTAAATCAAAGCTGCTAGTTTTCCTCTAAAAACAATAATCAAACATTTTTTAGGACGAACTCACCGAGGGCACCCCATTCGAAATCTCTGCCCCATTGATGGACGCCCTGAATTCGTTGAATGGTCATCTACAAAACATCGAGAAAGAACCTACGGTAGGCTTTTGAATGTACACTAAAATACTCCTAACGTTATAGGAATGGGCCCTAAAATACGTTCAGCACGAGTGGCTAAAAACCGCGGCGCGGAAGAACTCGCAGGCCGCGCATGTTGAGGTAGATGATCTCAGATTCCTTGATATATTTGAGTCTTTAGGTCCTACTTGAAGCCATCCGGGGCATTGATGCAAAGCTGCTGAAAGCCGTTGTCAATCTGACCGACCAGAATGGGAATTCTGCTCTGCATTATGCCGTTTCGCACGGAAACTTCCCGGTGGTGTCGTCGTTGCTGGACTGTGGGGAGTGCGAGCTGAACTTGGCGAACAAGGTGGGACTTCGGCTTAGGTTCAACCATATTTTTGTGGATAGGCTTGGGCTCAGGCTTAGCGTTTGGCTTATTCTCAGGCTTGTTAGGTTTGGTTTTGGGCTTCACATAGGTTATGCTTAGGCTTAGGCTTAGGCTTGAACTGGTCTGGACTGAAAATTTTCGTTTATAAATAGAACGTTTTTTGACAATTTCAGGCCGGCTACACCCCGGTAATGCTGGCGGCGCTCAGCAACCTGGACGACGACATCGAGAAGACTGTCGTCGCCAGGTACCGATTTTTCGGAATTCGGAATCAACCGATAAATATTTTTCCAGACTCTTCCAAGCCGGTGACGTCAACGCGAGGGCTACACAACACGGCCAGACCGCGTTGATGCTGGCTGTATCGCATGGAAAATTCCCCACCACGCAACTGCTCATTGAGAATGGGGCTGACGTTAATATTCAGGTAGGTTGAAATAGAAATCGTGAATCGAGTTTATATCGATAAATTCCAGGTCTTTTAATAGAGAAATTCGACCTGAAAGCAACCGAATTCCATTTTTCTAGGATGAGGAGGGATCCACAGCTCTTATGTGCGCAGCTGAACACGGCCACCGCGACTTGGTCAAGTTGCTCCTCGCCCAGCCCGATATTGATGCTCAGCTCGCCGATTGTGTAGGTTTTGCTTAGTCAGAAACTTAGCTAATGCTAGGCTCAGTCGCTACCTCAAGCTCAGGCTCATGCTCCAGCATAGCTTGTCTACTTCAATCCGTTTCAGGACGCCTCCACCGCCCTGAAAATCGCCGTCGAGAATGGGCACAGCGACATCGG
This sequence comes from Mesorhabditis spiculigera, assembly GCA_958295435.1. Lineage (NCBI taxonomy): Eukaryota > Metazoa > Nematoda > Chromadorea > Rhabditida > Rhabditidae > Mesorhabditis > Mesorhabditis spiculigera. Next base: position 323,072 of record CATQJA010001493.1, read on the forward strand.
GGTGCTCATCTATGCGCATCAGACCTACACCAGGCCCGACTACGCATAAGAAGAGAGAGGGAGAGAGTGAGAGAGAGAGAGAGAGAGAGAGAGAGAGAGAGAGAGAGAGGGAGAGAGAGAAAAAGAGGGAGCGCGCCTTTTATGTTTTTCTCCTGTGATTTTTGTCATCCACCTTCAGCTCAACACCACAAACTTGCCTTCAGAATTCCGGATATTGAATTTTTTGCCTTAAATTTCTATTTTTTTAATTTAATCAAATTTTCTTGTCTCAGCACTTACCTCCAAAACTACATAATTTATTCAACACCCTTTTTGTCCACTTGAATCTGTGATTTTTGAGAATTAGTTGCCCAATGGAACTTCTACATTTCACTGGCGATAGTACGCTTTGGTACTTCTCTTTTTTCAAGTTTTGCCGTTTTTCTGCCTGAAGAATTTTGAAAACGATTTTTCTAATGAGCTGATGAGCCAACATTTTAAAATTCGAGGCTTGCCATACAAAACGGCTAAGTTCACGAAAAAAGCTAAAAAAGTCAAGGAAGACTGAAGCATACTCGTCAATAACCTTTTCTACCACTACGAGTATTACTGTATACGATATATAGAAAGAGAAAAATAAACGATTTATAACGTTATTCTGGCAAGCCTGACATGATAGAAACTGAGCAAAAAAACGGTAGGTAACGGGCATCCAAAAATATAATTATTCACTTAAAAACAGAAAAATGAAGATAAACCTGAACATAATTAGCATACAAAGTAGAGTTAACATTATTAACTGAATTAGGCGGATCAAAGTGGATAAGGTAGCACACACGGCGAATCGGGGAGGCAATACTTGGGCCGGAGGATCTGTATTGTGGCGGAAAACATGAGTTTTTAGGGTTTTTACCACATTAGCATTTTAAAGGGACTTGGAAGGCAGATTTGTAGGCGCAGATTAAAATTCATACCATCTAAGGTTCCTTTAAAAACCGTAAAATTGCACAAAACGTAAAAATTGGACTGAGATGTGATGAGGGGACTAGGTAGAGCATAATCCGATGGTTATAAACGGAATGTGAAATATTTAAGAGGCTAATGGCACATATTAAATTATTAGAAAAAATATTTTAGAAAATACAGACTAAAAGTGTTCCTATGACCAGTACAAAAAATTGGGAGTAGAGTATACTTATTTAGACTTGGAGAAAAGATTGAAGAGCCCTCGACGTTTTTTCTGGTTTGACGTTTTTCGATCAGGGAGATGGCCGTCGCTTCTGAAAAAATCGTCATTCGTAACGTATTTCGCTCTCGCTTTCTTTTCCTCGCTTTCTTTTCCGCTCTCTCTCTCTTTTTCTCTCTCTCTCTCTCACTCTCCCACTCTCTTCATCTTATCTTGTTATTTGGAGTATCGACAATTCCAAAAACTCACTCATTACTATCGACACTCTCGCTCCTGGTGTCGCTAAACGTGGCCTTCCGCTGCATCAGGGTGGCGGGAGGGCTGACTGGGGTTCCCGGAGTTCCAGGCGTACTCGGGGTAGGCGGGGCATCGGTTGAAGGGATGCTGTTTCTAAACGCAACTCCTCGTATCGGATGTCTTAAATTATATACAAACCTATCCGTTATCGACAACGATTTCATCGCCGAAATACCCCGAGGTATCGTTTTTGCGCCGGCGAAGACAGAGCGGTTTGCCTGAAAAATGAAAGTTTTTTGGTTTGCGCAATTCTTCATGATTTTATTAGAGTCATTACATCATTAGAATTTTTACACATCATTAGAGTTATTTTCATGGGTAAAAACAGGTGTTACCTGCAAAAGCTCGTGCGCCGACCCGATATTACGGCCCGGGTCTCCTTGGGGTGTGATTTTGACGTAAACGAGCAGGCTGCTGAGCTCGATCTCCTCGCTGAATTGGTTCTTCAGCGGGACCGAGCGGTAGCCTAAAAGGATAGTTTTCGTCTCTCTCTCTCTCTCTCTCTCTTCTTACCTGTCCTAATGCAGTCAAGCGGAAACACGGCTTGCCCGATGAAAGGATCTGTTTTCGGGCCCACAAAATCACCATCTTCCACCTGAATTTTTATATATTACTCTGCTCTCGCTCTCTCTCGCGCTCTCACTTTCTCTCTCACGCACTCACTCTCTCTCTCGCTCTCTTTTTCTCTCTCTCACCCACTTTCTCTCTCCCTCTCGCTTTCTATAGCAAATCCCGGCCAACCCTAAAAACCTACCACAAACCGTATCAACGCCATCTCCGGGCACTGCACCTGATACTCAAAGCTGTTGTTCCACACCGGGTTCAGCCCGTTCGACGCTAAAAATGGGCTCGTCTACCGTAACCCATTTTTTGTACCGATAGTTTTCGTCTTGTAGGCCATATTATCGCAATCCACACCTATCACCTCTACTTCCACGTACGGCGAGCAGATACCCTAAAACGGTACGTTGCATTTGGATTCTAAACCCAAAAGAACAACCCGAAAACGATTAAACTAGGCTAAAAATTTCCCCCTCCATAGTATGAATTCTTTAGACGAAGTGAACCGGCGAGGATCTAAATGCTTTTTTAAAATTAGTTAATTAGTTATTAATTTTATTTAGCTGAGATTATATAGAACTGTCTAGGTTTAAAAACCGATATAACTAATGTTTTGCTTTTGATACCTTATTTTTGTCCTTTCTCGACAGATGTCGTCCAGCGATAACGGTGATTGTAAGCGAAATCGGGGTCGACGTTTGGAGCTGGAATACCTTACTTTAAAGGGATAGCGGCGGACAAAAAACGTGCAATAAATATCCCAGGTCTATCGTTTATTGGCACATCGTAGTCTGAGCCACCGACTACGTAAGGCTACTTTGGACTTCGGTACTTTGTGAGCGCTAAGAAATTGTCTCAATGTATGGTTTTTACGTTTAACTGCGCATAAAAAATATTTTTGACGCCTAAATTATTCCCGCATTATTTTTTGGCTTTAAAAAAGTATATTTAATTCGGATTGCAAAAACAAAGCCTCGCGTAGTCATGATCCAGAAAAACGAATGGATTTTCATACCTTCTCCGCCTGGATCGGATCATAGTTCGGATCGATGATGTAAGCGGGTTTCAGGATATAACCGCATTGGCCGTTTGCCAGAAATTTTCCCTGGTTTAGCTGCATTGGTCGATCACCTGTTTGGTAGTTCAGGGCCACCTGGAAAGAAGTGCAGCATTAATTATTCCCGTTTATTAAAAAAGAAAACTTAAGATGAAGCTAAAAACTGACAAAAATACCCTGAAAACGCTGAAAATTACCATATGACACCCGGCGTTCCACATGGGCATCGGGTTGAAATTGGCGGATGTGATGCGAGAGCCGAGGGGGTAGACACGCGTGATTTGGCGAATGTTGAACGTGACGAGGCCCTAGAATTCTTGTTTTGAAGGGGGGTGTGGATTCGTGAAGTGGCAGATTTTGTTAAGACCTGGCTTTTAAAGGGATTTGAAGTGAACATTATAAATTTTTCTAGCTAAACATTTTTATGGCTGTTCGATTTTTCATTTTTACATTCAAAAACTTTCTCAAAAAATCCGAAAAACAAGCAGCATCTTCCCTACTCCCACCTTTTCCAACAGCTTCTCCAGCTTCGTCTCGACGAACGAGCACATCTCCCAGAATTTGCCGTGACCCACACGTTCCGGGTTAAAGGGGACCGCCTAGAAATTTGCACAAAATACGAAACGCCCCAAATCACAATACCTGACAGTAGACGACCAAGTTCGAAAGTTCAGACGCTATCCGGGCCGTCTTTTCCTTGGTGCGCAGGATCGAGACCCTTTCGTTAACGGATCGGGTCAGGTCCCAGAGTTGGTTTTGCCATTCTGCTGCGTCCTCGGGGCTAAAAAGAGGATAAAACAGTTTAGGCCCACGCACAAGCTTTGGCATAGGCTTAGGCTTAGGCTCAAGCTTAGCTTAGGCTTAGGCTTAGGCTTAAGCTTAGGCACAAGCTTAGGCTTAGACTTGGTCATCCCTGTCTTATGCTGCATCTGGTCTACTTACTATTAGCTGCGAGAGTCCAGGACACGCCACTCCAATGGTCGCCGGCTTGCTGTATCCGGATGGCGTATTCCTTATCACATTCGCCCTCTGGGATCTGGAAATGAAGGAATTTGGGGGGGCAAATAGATCGTTTTCCATGCCGTTTTAAGCATTAAAAGTAGCATTAACGTTACTTATACTTCATTTATGCGAACCGGAAACCAGTTAGATCAAAGGTACAGACAAGGAAGTAAAGGTACCTTGTTAATGATCGTCCCCGCCAATTCGATCGTCCCGTATTGATAGTCTAAATCATTTTTATAGCTTTAAGTGGAAAAAATACCATTTGCACCATTCTCCTTCTGGTTCTTCTGGGCAACGACCTCTTGCACGTAGGCTGGAGGGAACCAACCAGTGCTCGAGCCGTATCTGAAAAATCAGCATAGAGCTTTCTCTACGTCGTTTTAATCTCCATTTTAATGCAATTAAACGAGTTTACTTCGAGAAACCGCAAAATATCCCTACCGTCCTCTCCAAAAGTTTTCTTCTTTCCTGAGTACTGTAATGACGGCGTTTACCGGAAATGAGAGCTCGTCGTCTCGGACGGCTTTATATGGGCGGAGGGCTCGGGCTTGGATCTGAAAAATGGGCTTAGGGTTCGGCTTTGGATTCGGCTTAGACTTAGGTTTATGTTGGGCCTAGGCTTAGGCTTAGGCTTAGGCTTAGGCTTAGGCTTAGGCTTAGGCTTAGGCTTAGGCTTAGGCTTAGCCTTAGGCTTAGGCATAGGCTTAAGTCAACGTTACTAACCTCTTTATCCAAATCCTTCAAATCCATATAGCACCCCGGAGCCGCCTCGCCGTGCTCCATCGAAGCGTACTGCCCGACGTCTTTTTCATTTACCTAAATTTTTAACGTAATTTAACCGCCATAAGAACCAAGAATATTTTTTTGCGATCTACTGTAAGACAACTAAAAACCCAAATTTATTTTTTATCGTTTTAACTCACCGGAAACTTGAGACAAATCCCTCTGACAAAATCTTTGTTCGAGTAGTACTCCACGATCTGGCACAAATTCTCGAAGACCATCTGATTGACGATGAATATCCGGCCGTCGCGTTTCAGGCGATAGTGCCAGAATTCGCCGTCAACCCTAGATAAATCTACCTTAAAAATTAACCCATTCTCCTACCGTAACGATAGCACAAAGACGTTCCGATCAGACGAGCTATGTCGTATCAAATATGCGCCATCTTCTTTCACCGTATTCAGAAGCTCCTCGGCCTTGCCTTTATCAGCAGTGTCTGAGTACCATCTGAAAAGAAGGAGAGTCACAGCTACGCTACGCTCCAACTTACGGCATGCCCAGATGGGGTTGAGGTTGCGGACATGCGATGGTGAGGCACGTCTTGAAGTTGGGCGTGACGAGGGGTTGCCCGGTGTAGTAGGAGATCAGCAGGTACAGCGTGTCCATCATCTTGTTGTCGAGGAAGTAGTACTTTTTGTCGCCTGTAAGTTGGAGAGATACATAAACATAGACTGTAATATTTTTCCAAGCTATACGACGGGCCAGGTGACGTATCCAAGCATAGTTAATATTTTCTAGAGAAAATTCTATTAAGTGCCGTCTGGCGCGTAGCGTAACGGTAACGTAACGCTGCGTCAAACCTTTTTAAAGGGGATACCATCCTTCCACTCACCCTGCTGCATCTGCGTCTTTATCCGCACGTGGTGCACCTTGTTGCCATATAGAAATGAGAGCGAGTAGTCGCCGAGGAAGGTTGTCGATTCCCGAACCAAGAACACGCCATCGCCCTTCTCGGAAGCTTCCTTGAGTCGATTTTCAGCGGCCTGAAAGGGATGAGAATGTACTAGAGAAAGGGAGAGCGTGACAGTGAGAGCGCGAGAAAGAGAGAGGGAGCGAGAGAGAGCGAGAGAGAGAAAGAGAAGATGCCTATTAAGGGTTATATACCCACATGACGATCAGCTCTTCCATGAAACCACTCTTCCGTCACATGCATCTCCTCAGGCCTCATCCCAAGACCCACGAGGTTGTCTTCCTGTAAATCATAGGTTCGCGGAAATGAGTTTTTGTCAAATCTTCCTAAAAAATCTCTAACCTGATCTTTGTCATCATCACCCATCAAACTCTGCGTATCCTCCCCGTTCAGCATTGCTTCGGTGATCTGAAAGAGATCGGAATTGACCCCCGAATTCCGCTACGAACCTCAGTGCACTGCTCCAACTTGTAGCACAGTTTGTCGCTGAACAATACGAAGACGTGGGAGGACCATTGCTGAAAATCAGGTTATACGGAGATGCCTCAAACTACATAAAGGTACCGTATTACATCAGAAAACCCATCATTTCAAAGCTTCAATACACGCTTACTGTACTTACATGTGTCGTTTTGTCCTGCAGCATCAGGATTCCCTTCTTGATGCTGTTTTCCGAGGAGATGAAGTCGGTGTCTTGGACTAAAAATATGCCTAGATTAACGAAGAGAAACCGCGACAACGAACTACAAATTGCAATCACGTCTACCAACTACAGGCTCCAACTTTAGACCCACATTCATCGCTCTTCGCCACGTCCTCGCTCTCCACGGCCAGCTTCTTGTGCTTGAGGATGATTTTTCGTTTCAGGGCTGCCGGGGATGGCAGCTCGGTCTCGTCACGATCGACGGGCATCGTCAGCAGAACATCTCCGAGGATTTCTTTGACCTAAAAACTTTGATTTATTGATCGAACCCCTAAAATAGTGGATCGCGTAGCGTCTCGTACCTCTTGGGCTAATAACCGCTGCGCGGGCACCGAGCAGTTGTCTTCAATCGAGAGGATTACTGGATATCTAAACTTACTTAATTCTTACAGTTTTTATTTTCCTATTTTATCTGATGAATTTCTCTCTTTTTTAACTTTAAAAAATCTAAACACTTTGCATTGGTTTTCCTATTTTCGTTTGGTTTTAAAACAATTTTTTATGGCGTCATTTTTTTTCGAACCCACTCGCTGTTAATAAAGGCGTAATGGCGAATCGTCTGGAGCACATCTTTTAGCAGCAATTTACTCGTCATCGTATACCTGAAAGGGGTAAGTAACTCGATAATTTCATCCAAGAACCCACCCGTGATAAATGACAATGTCGAGGAATTCGGTCGAGCCGGGCTTCTTCGTCCCGTCCCAGCAATCCACTGAAAGTTATCTGGTTTAAGAGAGAGAGAGAGGGAGAGGGAGAAAGAGGGAGAGGGAAAGAGAGAGAAAGAGAGAGAGCTAGAGCGAGAGAGAGAGGGGAGAGAGAGAGAGAGTTTTCTCTACTAGAGCGAACTGCTCTCTTTAACCGCTAAACCTCTCACATTCTATACAACGACAACCCATAAGAAGCGATCGGGAGTAGGAGTCCAGTGACGATTCACTACGCAACTGGTCGCCCGTCAAGTAACTAAAACCAAAATTTAATGTGGTAATCACTGTTCCTATACGTATTATGCGACGAAGCGATCCAGTAGTGGGAGAGTGGGCGATTCATGTCGTGGACCACCTTGTCGTTCATCGGATCCCAGATGGCGTTTTCTTTCGAGAAGAGGAAGTCGCAGAACTGGAAATGGAGGAAGTTACGGTGTTGGATAGGGCTGGCTCAGGCTTTCTACCGTAAAATTTCTTACCTCCATCACCGTCAAGGAGGGGGTGTGGGCCATGGAAATCGACTTGGTCCCCAGCGCATCCGTGTCGTGCAGATATTCGCGGATGAAGCCGCTGGCACGCTCCCTTAAAAATGTGTTTTTCGGTAGATTTGGACTTAAGCTCAGCTCAGCTCGGCTTAGCTTATCCATCGAAAATCCAAGCTCAAGCTCAATCTGAAACGTACCGATTATTCGCCATCTCGTCATTCTGATAATCCCTTAAAAAGGTCAAGAAATTGGCGAACGACACGCTGGCGCCCTCATCGGTGAGCTTTCCAAAGAATTGAGTAAACAGCTAAAACCAAACAAATATTTTATGCAAGTTTACACTTACGGCAGGGCAATGTACAAGCATTCGGGTGGCACGCGAGAAGACCTCGAACGTCATTTGTTCCTGCAAAAAATAGGGTTAAACGTTTGAATAACTTCCGCTTTGAGGAACTTGTTTTTGCAAAAAAAATAAAATAACAACCAAAAAATCTTACATCAGTAATGTCCTGCAACGACCTCGACGAAACTTTGTACTGTAGATAGGTCTGGATGAAGGGCTTCATGTGCTTCAGCGCCACTCTAAAATATTGAATCAGTGTTTCGATACAGCACAATTTTCGTGAAGAAGGATTCTCTTGCGCAATCCGATTCTCGGTAAGCAGGGATGAGGTACGCGGAAACAAAAGCTAAACCCTCACTTTTCTTGGCCTCCGGTCAGCAAGTTGTTGAACTGTTTCCGCAACCAGCGCTCGATGACAAGAGGGTGGTTGGCCTGCTGGGTGTCCATGATGAGGGTGTGGACACCCTGATTCCAGAGACGGCATGCTTCGGCGGTTTCGACTGAAATAACTGGTTTAAAGGGGCGGGAAGCCGCTGATTTTCTCTCCTAAAAGTCCTTTAAAGGGATAGGAACGCCTAAAAATAGACTTTCTTTGATTGGATGTCGAGAATTGCGCACCACTACCAAGTACGCCTAAATCCGTCATTTGGAGCGGCGCGTAGATCGCCCATTCGGATGCACAAAAAAAATACTTTTTCGCTTTGTACACCCCAGTTTCCCCCAACTCACACAACAAAATCCAGTAGCTCAAGTTGAAGCCGTTGCCGTGCTGGATGACGAGAATTTTGGAAGCATCGAAATTTCGAATCTCCTTGTCCCTAATCCACTTGTCGCCAACTTTGATGTTGCTCAACTGAAAATATCCAAATTTTCTTGGAGAAATCTTTGGAAAGCCAGAATTTTGATAAAATGTAGCAATTAAAAAAGCTCTCGTTTAAGCAGACGGGAACAAGAAAAACAGCGAGTTTAAGAAGTAGTCAACTTTTTGAAAAAATTCAAATGCCCGCCGCTCTGTGTCGGAGAAGTTATTGCGGGTTGGGGGGAATTCCTGGAAACATTCGAGCATCAAAATTTTTTTCTCTTTCTATCTCTCTCTCTCCTCTCTTTCTCTCTCTCTCTCTCTCTCTCTCTCTCCCTATCTTTCTATCTCTTTCTCTCGCTTTTATTGCTTTCATCCGAGTTTGTTTTTAATTTTTTTCGAATTCTGCCAATTACAGCTCCGAAAAATCAGCGGTGAAGCCGTCGACTTCACTAAGCCTAAGCCGCCACAGCTTCTGATTCATAATACTCATTCAGAACCGGCAAACCACAGCCCAAACAGTAGATAAGCAACCAATGAATGGAAAGGCTAATCCCTTCCCACACAAAAAAATGGAAGAAACTTGCCTTGAAATCGAGGCTCTGGACCTCTTTGACCGTTCGTAGGTCCAAAACGGAGGGCTTATTCCGCAGCGCCACTAAATTACGATGTTTTTAAGCAGGATAAAAGCGAAAAATGCGCCAAATTTGCGGATGCCGCAAATGTTAAAAACTCACTACTCTCCAGCTTGATCAGTATCAACTGCCGGGTGTCCCGGTTCAGCTGCAGCTTTTTGTAGGCCGGGTCCCAGCGCTTCAGCAGGTTTAGCTTGCATACCTTAAGATGAAAAATAAGGTGCGCGTACCCAGCGATACAAATGACACTCGAAATTCCAAATGGTATTGGCTGAAATTATAATTTGTGCTCTCTACCTGGAAAAGCACCCTAGCATCTGGTAGGTCCTAAGATGCATTAGAATAACTGAAAAAAATTAGTGCTGGGATCGAAAACCAAAAAGTTTGAGCTCGAAAGTAGGAAAAAAGATTGAAAAAATTCGCTTCTAGCTCGCACGCTCCTTTTAAAGGCGTTAGGAAGCGGATGAATCGACTCGTATCGTCGACTAGGTCAAACGAAAGGTCCCTAAGAAGTGTCGGTTGGGATCACACGTAGTTGGCGATACCCGGTAAATATAAGGGGTCGATTTCCAAGCTCCCTTAGAGTCGAACATTTACACCCACCTTGTGCCCCATGCCCATGGCATGGTACGTCTTCTCAATGTCGAGCTCGGTCTGGCGGGCATAGGTCGACCGGGAAGCCCGGGAGTTTCCGGAAGTGCTCGAGCGGACGGATTGACTGCCATAGCCGGAGGAGCCGCCCATGGAGCTCAGCTAAAAAGTGATGTTTTCTATAATCAAAATACCGAGATGTTTTGAAACTAGTCGATTTTTTCGGCCATCCTACCGTTTTTTGCGAACCCCTTGAGGATCGCTTCTTGTCTTCGCTCATTTTCAGCAGTGGCTAAAGGCCGGCCATAGCTCGAAATTTGCAGCGCAAAAAATTAGTAATATATCCGAAATATTGTAATCGAAGCGCGGGTCGATATGCCGTAAGGGGTTTGTGTGTTGCTGCGAGGAATGATAACAGTTCTACTCCAAGGGATTAGGTTCGAGGGACAGGGGAGAAGGCTCGAAAAGCTGCCAGCCAGCGCCCAGTTTTGGCAGCAAGTTGAGGAAACGATTCGGGTTGGGGATTGCAATCGGGGAATATTTGCAAAAAATTAAAGGGGCTTTCCAGGCAGGAATATATGGATTTTTGGCCACGGATTCCTTATGGGTCTGGCCGCGTACATCAGCCTTTCGATTGCGTAATGGATTACGATTAGCTCGGGAAAAATGTGAAAATCTCAAAACCGAAAATCCCGACAACGTAAATCCCGACAACAAAAATCCCGACATCCAAAATCCAGATAGTCAGAATCCCGACACTCGAAATTGGAAATTGCTGCTTAAAAGGAAGTAAAATTCAAATTAACGTCACGAATCGTTGTCGGCATTAGCCTTGTTTACTTATACGAAATACAGGCATTTGGACAAATTTCAAACAGATTTTTTGGAAAAACTGAACGCACGTTACTCACCGTGGTTTTTCGCATCGCTTCCGGCGGCTAGTGGAATCCGGTGTCAAACTTAATTGAATCCTTCAAAATTCACGCTGGTTGTTGATACCGGAAAAGCGAGCAGCCGCGCCGTGTGGCCTGCCCATTCGCTGCCCTTCTAATGGGGTGGCGAGCAGCGGGCAGATTCTAATCGCTGCTGAAAAAAGGCATGAAACTGAGGAACGATCAGTAGGTAGTAGACGAGCATCGAAACGGACAACAAAATAAGAATTAGGCAAATTCAACTAGGGTAGAAACTACAAGAAAAACTCTCTTTCTCTTTCTCTCTCTCTCTCTCTCTCTCTCTCTCTCTCTCTCTCTCTCTCTCTCTCTCTCTCTCTCTCTTTCTCTCTCGCTTTCAAAAAGCTTATATAAATCCATAAATCAAATCCAATCGATGCGCCCGGCGATCCCGAACACTTCAAAAATTACACCCGTTCTCCCCGAGCGTTTTTGCCCATTTTCTTCTGGCGGAGACAAAACATTTTTGGGGCGGCAATTTTCGCTCGAAGCCAGCTAGCGGGGCGGCCAGGTTACGAAATCCGTAGTTGGAGATATCAAAAAGCCAAAAAGTAAAAAAATTGTAGCGTAAATTAGCGCTTTTTAAGGCGCCAGGAAATCACCAATCAACATAGGAATAATCTTGGAAATCGTGATTTTTGATTAGATCGGAACTTTGACGTCGGCCGGAAGTGAAAAATGCTTTGAAAGGTCAGAAAATTCACCTATTAAATGCCCAAAAGTCAGTTAGCAATTTCGTTAAAACAAGTCCAAATAATTCTAACAATCCTAGGAATTTCGAGATATTTTGAGCTGATCAGTTGCAAAACTCTGACGCGTCTTGCGCCTGAAAATGGCAAGCTGGTCGAGCCGTGAAGAAAGAGAGAAATTAGGCTTTTGGCTTTTCCCCCTTATCGGTTGCCCCCTCAATGTGTGTCGCATATTCCAGTCTTCTTCGGGGGGAATATTATCCAAAGGCAAATGGCCGTGATTTCTCCCGCCTGGACCCCCCGTGATCAGCCGAATGGAAATCGGGATGGGAGCCGCTGTTTCCGGTGGATTCCTGGCAATACCAGATTTTTTTATTAAGCTAGCGAAAAATGGAGAAAGTAAAATTCGTTTTTCGGCGTTCGGACGTTGAAAAACATAAATATTTAAATCTTCTTTAGAATTTCGTGCAAAGCACAGAGAGACAGGAGAGCAGGAGGGAGCGAGAGAGAGAGAGCGAGAGAGAGAGCGAGAGAGAGAGAGAGAGAGAGAGAGAGAGAGAGAGCGAGAGAGAGGGGGAGAGAGAACAACGAAAACAAACTTTTCTAATCGAAAGTAACCTGGCAAACGTCATTAAGATTTGGAAAATTCGGCAAATTCGAAAGTTTATTTTGGCCTGCAACACCTGAGTCTTCCAACAATTTATTATCCACTCTTCGAAACCAAGCTATCCGAATCTCCCGGAATTTCATAATTCTGATGCGAATTAGAGTCGTGAAGACCGCCTGAAGCGCGCTGATGCAACCTCCTCTTCGCTGATAAAATTAATCCAGAGGTTGATGGGGGGAGTTAGCTTCGGCTCGAAGACTAAAATCATCAAAAACATTGAACCGGATTTCCGCTATGCCTTATTCATCCTCGGGCGCGTGATAATTAAAAAAACAAGGAGTTGACCCAGGGAAGCTTCAGAAACTGAGACCGCTTCGATACAATTTATGGTTTGAGAAATCTGTCAAGACAAAAAAATTTGCAAAAGAAGAAGCCTCAAAATATCGTATTTCCGCTTCGATGCAATTTACGCCTTGTAGGGTTCGTTGGTTTTTAAAGGAAAAGACAAGGAAAAACTTCAAAAATCTCGGATTTCCGCTTTACTAAAATTCTTGCGAATTAGAACAAGCAAGGGAATTAGAAAAGGGATCATTTAAATTCCAGATTGATGTTTCAACTAAAAAAAAATTAAAAAAGGTGACAAGAAGAAGCTCCAAAAATCTGAAGGTCAGCCGGGCAGGGTGGCTTTTGACTTTTGTGGGGTGACTCAACGCGAGGAGGACCGGCCCCGGGTTTTTCTCTCGAAACGGGGACCCTTTTGTGCATGTTGTTGGTGGGAGGGAGAGACTGTTCGGTCGAGACACGCCAGATTGGCGAGAGAGAGAGAGAGAGAGAGAGAGAGAGAGAGAACGGGAAAGCGAGAGTGCAGGCCTGTTTCTATTGATTCTAGCGGGGCGGGCGAGACTGCCCCGCACTGCCCGCTAGCGAACTCGACCCCGCTTTGCATAATGGGATCAGCGCAACGACAATAATGTGTTTGGAAGTGTCATGGTTTTTTTTGCAAAATACGTCAGTTGCTAGATAAAATTTTTTTGATGCAAATTTGGAAGTTTTGTATTTTGTATGTTTAGAAAATATGATTTTTAAGGCTTTTAGAACCTTAAAAATCATAAGGTCCCTGAAAACCTTCAAACTTGGACTAAAATGTGAACTTACCAAAAAAAATTACAAAATTTTAAAATTTTAAAGCTTTTAAAAATATTTTTTTGTAGTTTTGTGTTAATCGAAATCGACGAAAACCGCTATAAAAAAACATTATTATCGAACAGGCATAGCTATCGGTGGTAAAATAAAAATTCTAAGAATCACAGGAGTAAAAACGCCAATGAAAAACCTCCCAAAAAGTATCGATATGACCAAAGAAATTCCACCCGCCAAAAACTCGCAATTTCCCGGTGGGGCCACCCGATGCGCCGGGGGTTCATTATTTGGAATGAAGTGTGTGTTTGGGAGGGTGAGAGCGAGGGGGCCCAAAATCGGGAGGTCCTGCTCTTTTCCACCACGACCACCCAATCTCCATTCCGTTACGTTCCTCTGCACTCTTTTTCCCCCTCGAAAAACCCCCAGAGGGCGGAGGCCAGCCGATTCCATTGGGCTCCGAGCTACGGGCACCCACACACACACAGAAACCTAATGACAAACAGACAGATGAGATCAGTGTGGCCTCGGGGGAACGAGGAAGAGACTGTGACTCAGCGGTTCGGACGGGCTAAAAATAGAAAAGCTAGCTGCACAAAAATTAAAACGCGACCGGGAATGGCAGTGGCAATCCAAAAATGACAACTTCAAAAGACATCAAAGCGTAAAAGTAAGAAAATCAATCAAGTTTATTAATACAATCGAAACAAAAAAAATCAAGGCACAAATCGGTGGCAACGATGACTTGTAGACGTTCAGCGGGCCTGCTCGGCGCTGAGGGCCTGTGCTCGGGCCTTCCGCTTCTGCTCGAGCTCGCGGCTCATCTGCGCCTTGGGGCGGTACACCGGTTTCATCACCTGGAACAAGCATTAAAGCATGCTCAGACCTCCACCTCAAAAGAGCAGATCAACAGCTCGTCGACGCACATCACGGCGGCGTTGTTGTTGAACTGCTTGCAGTAGTTGGGGGCCGAGAAGATGGTCACCTAGACGCCGTGATTGAGCAAATTTTAGAAAAATGCCTACCATTCTGCGGTTGGCGCAAAACTCGTAGCCGTCCTGTACGACTTGGTGGGCCCGGACGACGAGGTCAATGTCCAGCCGCTGGCAGGTGGCCTTGACGACATCGGGGCCAAAGACGTAGGACAGGCCACGGTTGCTGGGTAGGAAGCCCTGAAGATGATTCTGGTGAACAGTTTTTTGAGCGCTACGATTTTTCGCACCCATCGGCTAGTTCGAGCAGTACGACAAAACCAAGCAGCTAGATTCGTACGACTGGTTCGAGCAGTTCGACCCGCGCTACTAGACCGAGTCTTCTGACTCCGCCGACTTGTTCTAGAAGTCCGCCTCACTCGACAACTTCGGCATGTTCAATTATCACCCAGTCTCTCATCTTCATCTACCAACCGTAATGTAATTGTCCGGATCGGCCCACAACAGGTCGACGTGTAGCGACGGGTTGGGCGGGTCGATGGGCCGAAACAGCTGGCGGAGCTGATCAAGGGTCTTCAAGCGTGGCGACAGTCCCCCGTGCATACACAGAATCCGGCCGCCGACCAGCCCGCACAGCGGCATCGCGTTGAACACGTCCTGGAACCGTTCAGTTCAGCTACCTGCTTGAATATTCGTACCTGAAAGTACTGCCAGAGACGGAGGCTCTGGTAGCGCCTGTTACACTCGTCGTAGAAGCCGTAGACGCGGTTGATGGCCGCGCACTCGTGGTTGCCGCGTATCAGCAGGAAGTTCTCGGGGTATTTGATCTAAAGGGGGACTGGTAGTTTGTATTTTGTAGCCTGCAGAGGTGATTTTTGTAGTTTATGGTCTGACCGGGCTCAATTTGGATATGACCTAGTTGTAGTTTATATTTATCGGCGACAGGGCATAGTTTGTAGCCTGTAACTTGAGAAGGTATCGTTTGTAGTCTAGAGCCGTCAGGAGTGTAGTCTGTAGTTGGTAGTTCGGAGTCGACTCCGTAGTCTGTAGTTTATACTGTCGGTTATAGTGAGTATTACACCGCCGTTAGTTTTTGTAGTGTAGCGTGCAGGCATCTGTAGTTTATAGCCTGTAGGTTGTAGCCCACACCTTGTAGCAGAAGAAGAGGCATATCGTCTCGAGGCTCTGCTCCCCGCGGTCCACGTAGTCGCCGAGGAACATGTAGTTGACCGACGGGGGGAAGCCGGTGCGGTCGAAGATGCGGAGCACGTCTGGGAGTGGATGATCAATGACGATAGAGCAAGACCAACCCGAGAACTGCCCATGGACATCACCGCAGATTTTAATGGGAGGCATGGCCTCGAGCATCGACCCCTGAGACATGAAGACTTCTCTGGAATCGCAGGGTTGTTTCTGCACTAATAGGCGTATACAAGGCTAAACTCCAGATACCCCCCCAGCCGAACCCCACCTACCGTATCTCCGCTCCCTGTTCATCTACAGGTGTGTAAAGTATACCAAAATGTTTGTCTTTCTCTGGTGAGCATCTTGATATACTTTACACACCTGTAGATGAACAGGGAGCCGAGATACAAAAGTTGGGTGCCGGCTGGGTTATCTGGAGTTTTACCATAGCTCAGTTAATAAGCTCCAGTACTTGGCCTTGGCGCACAGCTGCACGATCTCGCCCTCCTTGATGGTGCGCGTGATACCGTAGCCGGTCTGCCCGCTGCCGAGGATCCGACACAGCATGCTGTCCACGTCCAACTCTGCGCTCATTGTAGCAAAAACACTGGAAATCGAAGGGTTTTCTGAATCGTCAAGAAGTAACCCACCGTAATAGAGAAGAATAGACTAGTAAAATCAAGGAGAGTAGGCATAGATTTTCTTCTATAGTCAAGTTTGCAGTAAAATTTATGCAAATTGACCTTTGGTAATTTTATCTGCAAATTTTACAAACCTTATTGCGTTTTGTGCCTATTTTTAGCGATCTTAAAAGTCTAAAAAGACCTAAAAATCACTCCCGATAATCCACAAGATAGTCGAAAAATTTAAGCCCCGCCACTTTCTGCTGTCGCCATCCCTTTAAAACGACACAAAAAATTATTGCTAATTTGCATGACTGCGAAAAAAACCGAAAATGCTTCATTTCTTCGATCGCTAGCGGTAGAAGTGGTTGATGGGACGCGGTACGGTATTTCTTCGTGTTGACGAGCTACCGTAGCCAGAGCGGCTACCATAACCGCTTCCAGATAGCCGTGAACGATGCAGCCGATGCGGGCAAGACGCCGCCGTCGAGAGCCACTTCACCACCATCGGCATTTTGCTGTGCTTGGCCACGTTTTGGCTTTGCTGTAAGGCTATAGCCGGTTTTAAAGGGATGCTGCCACCAAGGAATTGTTCTGAAAGAGTGGTTTTGGGCCAGCTAGCAGCGTTTCTTTAGGAATTCTAGTCCATTTTTAGGCGTCGGCCTGGTCTGCCTGTTCCAATCGAGGACCGACCACTGCGTCTACTGCCACAACGACTGGTCGGCCGCCAGGGCCGCTAATGGAGGACGCACCAAAAAGGTAGAGAGTTGGGCTTTGCTTTTTAAAGGGATGGTGCCAGCTGATAAAAGTCACCCTCCGATGCAAAAAAAACTAAACTTCAGCTGCACATCTTCGACCCGATGCCCGCCGAACTGCCGGGTGAACTTACCGCCGACCCCGACGCCAAGCCGCCCAAGCCCAAGACGAATTAAGCCTCTAAAATCAATATCATTAATTTTTATTCGATACCTTTTCGTGTACCTTTCAATTAAAGCGAAATGTTTTGAAGCGGATTGTCGATAAATCACTTGAAGTTTCTTATTTATGGATTTCATATGGTTTTTGTGTAAAAGCATGGCAATTTTCTGTTTCTGCATCGTTCTGGGCTCAATTTTTGATGGCTGAAACCTGTCAAAATCGCGGGTTTTTCGAAATTGACTCACTGACCCGTCTCTCCGCGTATTCTTGCAGTGACAAAAGTTTACGGCCCGCCGCCCAGATAATGGCCGTCCGGATGGGGGGCGCCGTTCTCACCTCCTTCCCCACGCAATTATTATTTTCCCCCGGCGGCTTGTTTGTTGTTTTTTGACGAAACCCTCCGTAATTCCTAAATTTATCGTCTTTCGTTTTTTTGGGTTATGAAAAGTGTTTTGGCCTAATTGCTTATTTAATTATTTACCCTTTTTATCCTCATCTTTTTATTACCGGCTTTTTCTGATTTGTCATTTTTTCTTAATACGTATAGTTCTATTTTTTTAAATATTTCTAAAATTTGTTGATACATCAATTACAGTTGGCCTCATCAAAATTCTAATTCGGCGCATGATGAATCAAATTTGGGAATTTCCACTTTCAAAACGTGGCGTAAATGATACAAATGGACTTGATATCAGAAGCCCTCAAATTCAATGTTGTTAAATTTGTTAATTTTTTGTTTTACGAAAGTTTAAAAGGCAGTTTTTAAAAATACATTTTCGGCCAAAAAGTCGAAATATTACAAAAATGTGTCTGATTTTTTGTTATGGGCATTTTACACCTAAAAACCGCGAAAAGTGCTATAAAAGAGTTTATATTTTGTTAAGGGACCGTACAAGGTTACTGGGAAAAATTAGTCCCCCTGCTAACGTCCCAGTACCGGAAGCCTCATGACTGATTCTGACAAAATTATATAAGAGCCTCGAATCTGTGTTTTCCCAGCCTTCCCCAATCCTAAATTTCAAAAAGTCTAGAACGTTGCTCGACCCACCGTTGTTCCCATCGGAACCGTGTCGCGGCATCCCCAAAAGGGTAGGCCCTCCGATCGGTGGCCGCACAAAAAACGCGAGGCGCGCAATCGGCGCAATGGGTGTCCGTGTGTTTTTGTGTGATGTGTGGGTTTTTCTGCTGGGATGGGACGTCGAAAAGTGCATCTTTCTTCTTGGGAGGCCCTCAGGTGTGGGGCTTCGAAAGATTCGGCTCACCCAGGAGCACCTCCTCCTCCTCGCTCCATTGTTTACCAAAAAAAACGACAACTAACAAATAATTCTGGGGTTGTCCTGGGGTGGCCTCAGACTGGGTTAGACGTTTGTTGGTTAGCATCGTTGTTCTTATTTTTTTGAGGGATGCTGTAAGAAAAATGGCTTATGCATTATCAGGGGGGTTATGAGGGAGAAGCAACTTTTTCCTTATGATTTCATTTTTTTGATATCAATAGCGGAACTGCTTCCGAATATTTTCACCATTCCTAAACGTTCTTTACAAATTGTTATTAAACAATGCCAAGAAAAAGTCTATTTTCCACGAAAAATGGCCGTTTTTCGATCAGAATTTGAATTGGCTTTTTTCAATTTTATACTTTTCCACTGGAAAAATAGCAAAATTTTACCGAAAACAGTATTAAAACACTTACCATTACATTATTCAGCATTTCCAAGCCTCGAAAGAAATTTGCCACCTCTCCCCCCATACTGCGAAAGAAGCAACTTAGTAACCAACCCACAACCCAAGCAACCAAAATTAATTTTTTGCACTGATTGGCTTATTAATAGTCCTTAATCAAACGCCAAAAAAATGTTGAATTCCCCATGCCGCTTTCAAGCATTTCCGGCAGGCATGTTAGTCTGGCAAAGCGCGCGTGTAACATGCCCGAGTGATTCACAATTCGCACAAACAATCGAAAAGCATATGGGCGCGTGGTGAATCGCATGATATTATGATTCCAGCAATTTTGGGGGAGGCATTTTTCAATATGGATGGTGTGTTTAAAATTCAAGGGTTTTTGCAGCTACCTTGCTTTTAAAAAGTTTGAAAAGTGCTATTACGTTTGCCGATTCTTATTTATTTGGCTCTCGCGTAGGCCTAGGCTTTTTTTGGCCGGGGCTTTGGCTTATGCTTAGGATTAGTCTTAGGTTTAGGCTTGGCTTGGGATTAGTCTCTTTAGGCTTAGGCTTAGGCTTAGGCTTAGGCTTAGGCTTAGGCTTAGGCTTAGGCTTAGGCTTAGGCTTAGGCTTAGGCTTGGCTTGGGATTAGTCTGTTTAGGCTTAAGCTTAAGCTTAGGATTAAGCTTGGGCTTAGGCTTAGGAATAAGCTTGGGCTTAGGTTTAGGCTTGGCTTGGGATTAGTCTGTTTAGGCTTAAGCTTAGGCTTAGGAATAAGCTTGTGCTTAGGCCTAGGCTTACTGGAGCTTAGACTGAGGCTTAGCTAACAACTGATAACTCCCGCATTTCCTAGGAGCAACATCCCTCCCCCTCCATTATTCCGGACCCACCGCCGAACAAACGGGTGGAGCCGCGGCTGTGCCTATCCGAAATTCGCGAACTAGTTCTTCTTGTGGCGAAGGAGGGGAAGGGCTGTATCTTCCCCATGAGAAACATTTATGTGAAGCTACGTTTTCTTGATTTTTTCATATTTTTTAATATCGCCGCATTTACGCCAAAATTTTTCCAGCTTCTGACTTGTTGTCCGTAAATTAACTTCACTTTAAAACTTCAGATTAAAGATTCGTCTGCTTATTGAACTCAGACGGTTCTGGATCTGTTTGGATCATTCTCGAAATTTTTATCAAAAAACACGTTCAAATCGCAATTTATCTAGTTGAGCTTGATTTTCAATACAGTAAATTCCGTACAGCATTTTTCTATCCAGATAAAATTCCGTTTAGAATTTCGAATCCGTAATGTTACATTCAGAACCTCGCGAATCCAAAATTGAAATTTCGGGTGTCCTCGACATTTTCCTCGACCGACACTTCAAAGGCACCGCCAGGAAAACTATACGACGATCCATCCTCAGACTCTCCCACAGCATTATTATCAACTCATTTCCGGTGCGAGCTTTTCGAATATCAGCGGACTGTCAATAGGACAGTTTCGGAGGGGTAGAAGAGAAAGAGAGGGCCGAAACGCCGGCATTTCCCATGCCCCCATGGCCCCGCCCACCTTGGTATTTCGAGGGCCAGAACAAACCCCGGAGGGGCCACATTTATTCCACTTTCCGCCGAATCTCGTCCTCAATTGGGGAGTAGACTTTTTAGCAGAAATTATCTTTAGAATCACTTATTAGAGTACGAACTCTGAGCTTCATATTTTTTATCCTGCCGAGATTTCGACTTAAAAGATGAATTGGCGCATCGCGTAGTCATTTGAACGTAGCGCTCGTGCGTGTGGGAATTTTCGAAAACCGCTTTCGCTGACGTTCGCTCGCTCTCTCTACCAATCTCTCACTCTATCTCTCTCTCTCTCTCTCTCTCGCTCCTCTCTCTCTCTCTCTTTCACCTGCTCTCTCTCCCACATTACTTTCCTTATCCTGTTTCTAACTTGTTGGACCGTATTTCCTAAAAACCTATCTATCAGACCTCCCTCTCATTCCATACTTTACAACTTCAAAAAACCGGTAACTGGGCCATTGCCTGGGGTACTCCCCTTGATAACAGATGGTTCAGACCGGTAGGTCGGCTTCTGTTTACGGGAAATTCCTTTGTTCCTAGCAAATTCCATACTACCGTATCCCTAAGATTGCACCCTTTTGAAACATCTTTAAAATTGCTTTGATTTTCCGTATTATCTTTTGTTTTAGCAATTTTTTTGGATGGATGCTGGCGTAGAAAAACTGTATCGTAGATGTCCTTTATTTGCTGCTACCGTAGTAAAATTGTCGTTAACGGCTACGGAAAAGGGCTTAGCTTTAAAGGTGCCGGCAAGGTATTGCTACGGACGAAGTATTTTGTTAATAGCAAACGCTTGAGCCCGCTCTTCGATTACGTAATGGATTACGCGGTCCTGAAAAATGTGAAAAATCACCAGCTAGCGTCCCTTTAAAAAGCCTGTAAAATTTCAGGCTTAGGTTTAGGCTTAGACGTAGACTTAGTCACCTTTAGAGTGAGGCTTAGGAATAGGTCAGGCTTGGGTTAGGCTTAGGCTTAGGCTTAGGCTTAGGCTTAGGCTTAGGCTTAGGCTTAGGGCTTAGGCTTAGGCTTAGGCTTAGGCTTTGGGCTTAGGCTTAGGCTTAGGCTTAGGCTTAGGCTTAGGCTTAGGCTTAGTCTTAAGTTTTGGCTTCCCATATGCAGCTTCAAACATTTTTTTACACCCGGACACGTAGCCGGATGATGTGCGATGGGGCTCCCATGCTCATCGTGTGTGGGCCCGGCCATCCTATCACTCGGTCAACAAATCCCCCTCCTTGCTGGTCTTGCTTTTCTTTTTATGCTCTTCCCCCCTTGACTATGAGAAAGAACATGAAGACCCTCCCTTCCTACACTCCCTCTTTTCAAAGAGAATCGGGATAGCGGGGGGACACGCGTATTTTTGTGTGCACCTAGCATGATGGGGGAGCAGATGAGGCTTGAGACTAGCGGCGGGTTGGGACTAGCAGGAATGCGTTTTCTGTTGCTAATCATTGCAATTATTCGCTTAAATGGGTGAGAAAGTGCCAAAGGGCCACTTATTTCGCCTAGGTCTCGACAGCTACGCGATAGCTCAAAATACGCTTGCCATTTGGATTTGAACTTTTGCTTTGAAAACCTTCATCTGGTATGGCTCTTTTCGAATTTGTCGTCACCCAGTCAAGATTTAGAGGCCGATTTTGTTGCTTTCAAGCCTCTTTAAAAGGATGGTGCCACCATGGAAAGGGCCATTTTTCAACGGGCCACCGTATTTTTATTATTTTCTTTGCTGTCACGCTTCCTTAAAAGGGCCGATAAAGCTTCAATGGCAATTTTTCTGGCTATCCTACTATATATAAAAAAATAGTGTTTGTGTGCGTGTGTGTGTATATTTGCATGCACTTCCGTTTGGATGTTCCGCACCTACAGCCTCAGGCAAGCATTTTTTCGGGAGGGAAGAAACGTTATAGGGTAAAGAAGGGGCTGGAATCGACTGCACACACATAAAATCTTTGAAAAATTGCTATTTTCGCTATTAAATTTAAGTTTTTGTAAAAATCTTGGCTTCCCTCTTTGTTAGGGAAAAATTAGCATACGCCGGAAGTGGAAATGGTTTATAAAAAGGAAGAGAGGGCGCGCTTTTCATTTTTTGGTGAGCGGTTTTCGGCAAGGATTATGCAAAGTCAATAACTTCATCGATCCTAGACGGGGTCAGGGTTGAAAAGCCGCGAAGCGGTTTTTCAACCCTGGTGGATTCCATAAAACATTTTTTGGAGCGTCCGCGGCACGGCACACACGCCTCCAATTGTCGGCATTGTAATCGATTACGCAATCGAAAAGCGTCAAGTGCAAAAAATCCATAGGAATGCATCGGAAAAATCACCTTTATACCTTGTCGGTCCCTTAAACTCTCGTTTGGTTTTTTCATGTATTTGTATTTTCTATTTTTGGTTCGCCGTTTTTAAAACATCACACATATATCGAATTATCTTCTTTCTAGAATGCGGTCAAGTAGACCCTCACTCCCAATTCTGCTGTTCTTGGGCACATTTTTCAACTCGGCTGCCCCAAACTCCATCTCAAACCTCGTCGAAAGTGTCGACCCCATCGATGAGGGCATGGACAACTATGTCATCACCGAATTTACCCCGAAGGTCCGGTTTTTCGCGATTTTTTCGTCAGTCTGAAACTTAAAATTCTTACGCCCCGAAATTCTGAATCATCTGAATTGCTGAATTTCACAACAAAACCCGGACCGGCACGCCGCAGCCAAAAAAAGCTATCATGACGGCGCGTCCGGGTCATGGCGGCTTGGATTGATTAGAATTTCGGGCGGAGAGAAAGAGGGAGGGAGAGCGAGAGAGAGAGAGAGAGAGAGAGAGAGAGAGAGAAAATTGGGGACCTATCTGTTTTTTTCAGGCTTTCATCAAGTCCAACTCGTACATGCTCAACTACACTTCGTGTTTCCAGTTTCGCTACGAGTTGCCAATCAAGAGAGCCACGTTAGTTTAATTCATGAAATCTAAAGGGATGGTGACACAAAGTTTTTGAGCTTTTATCGTAAAATGCGTACAGTTAATGGGTTTTCTGCCGTTCTCGGTCCCTTTGAAAGTGCGCTCTCTTAGCGGCGCGGAAGCGATTGAAAGTCTGTTGACGCGTCACGTAAGCGCTAGTGTTTTTTGATAAATCCCTTCTACCTTTGAGCGCGCCTGCGTCGCGTACGCGTTGCGGGTTCCGAAAAATGGTCCGGGGTTATTAAGGTGTATTTTTTCTGTATTTTTTTGCATTTCCACTTTTGTCACGCCGCCTAGTCTTCAGTGCAATATGAACTTGCCACCTCTAAAGTCCAGAATCTACTTTTCACAACCTTGCCAGTACCTTTAAAAACCGATCAACCCAATCCTAGCCCCCAATTTCGTCGCCGTAAGGCCAATCCGAACATAACCCGAGTTCTCCCTTGAATGCCGACAAGAAGGGGGGTAAAGCGCCTTATTGAGAGGCGGGGGTGTGGATAGGTGTGTCGTGGAGAGGAGGGAAGTAAACAGATAAACATACCGCGTCAAGCCCTCGCGGCTTGATTCACTCACCCTCCCCTCATAAGTCGACCCGAAAGGGAGGGTCAACTTTACCCCCAAAATGGCCCCCGCGGTCATATTATTTGGGGTGGCGGTGAGGGGCACGTTTTAGGGCACCTGCCAAAAACTGGGTGATATGGAGCGGGGGTGTTTTTTGTTAATTTATGGCCTTGGGGTGAGCCGAGGTAATTGGAAGAATTTTATTAGTATCAGAGCCAGGGAAAAATTACAATTAAATCCAGGAAAGCATGTCTTGACGTAAAAATTGATCCGCAAAAATACATAGCGTGTACGAATCCAATTTTTAGGTGTCCGTGCGGGCAAACAAATCTTTGCATTTTCAAAAAAATATAAATCGTGAAGGCGGTTCCGTACAGTTTTATTGTTAGAAAACGCTCAAACCTCAAATTGTACTAAAAAAATACCAAAAAAATTTCAATTTTGTGACCAAAATTAACTTCTTAAAAATTTTCAAGGGTTTAAATAGTTTGTCATTAAATCGAGTTCAATTTTATTAAGCTGTTCTATTCTACTTACTATGATCTACATTTCTCATACGAAAAATACCCCACCCGATATTGCAAAAGCACCGAGTTTCTTAGAATTGGATTTCATCAGATCCATAAAAAATCGTTTTTTTTCTGAATCACTTCCGCTGACCCGCTAATTTATTATGGCACCGCGCCAAAGTGCCCGACAATAATTAACAACGAACTCCCACAATTTCCGGCCCTTCAAAAATTCCTCAAATTCGATTTTAAGCCGCAGGGGTTTAGCAGACCGGGGGCATGGTCAGCTGGCTGTGGCCACTATTTGCGCATTGCTCGCATTTCTCCCCCGCTTTTTACCCTCCGCCCTCACTGATGAGCCCTGGGGGCACGAAGGCTTCTCCCTGTGATTCGCATTCCCGTACCAGAGTGAGAGAGAGAGGGAGAGAGAGAGAGAGAGAGAGAGAGAGAGAGAAAGAGAGAGACAGAAAACGACGAAAACGCAACAGACGGTCTCGCTTCGAAACCCTCATCCCTCCACCCTCACCGGAACAAACATATAGTTGGGCAATTTGGGAGAAGCTAAGAAAAGGGGCCTACTTGGGGTTGATGAGTCAGAAGATCGGTGTCAATGTTTCTTAAAGGAAAGGACAAGGCAAAATGGTTATGGATTCTCTCAAGCGCGATCCGCAACGCACAACCAAACTCGCTGAACAGTTAGTAATCAGTTACGCAAGGGAAAAGCACTCGACACAAGTATCCCAGGAATTAGCCAGAAATATGCAGAGTCATACCTTGCCCATCCCTTTAAAATGATCCAATAATCCCAAAAATTTCCTAAATATGACATTTCGAAACCGCTGAATCACACTGCCCCCTCAAAATATCATATCTCCAATTTTAATCTTTTCTCGAACGGGCGAATGAAATATCGGAATTTTTTCGTTTTGTCTGCCCTCGGCCTCGAATTATGTTGACGCCCGCCCGTTGACGGCATCTATTTCAGGAGGGGCGCTCTCAGATAAAACGCGAAAAAATCCTGTGGAAAGGGGAAAAGTCTAAAGGGACTGAGAAGCCAAAAATCTGTGACAATAGTGATCATAATTTTTCAGGCTTCAAGCCTACACGTGCCATTTGAGTCCGGGCGGTGGATGCACGTTGGACAGATTTACGCATAAGGACAAGGTACGGAAAATTTGAATTTTGCATTTATTTGACGACCTCACCTTTCAAAAATTACTTTTAAGGAGGGCTGCTACGCACTGCGGCCGTGGAAATACCACCCCGATGAATTTGGATTTTGGTTCCGCCTGGAACGTAGGGAGCGGAATTACGGAAAGCGGAACACGAATCGGCCGGCGAGAAAGGTGGGAAATGAAGCTTATTGGCAGAGGCAGAGGCTTGTTAGGCTTAACTTACCGATAGCTCGGGCTTAGCTTAGGCATAGTTTAGGCTTTGCTTACGCTTTTGCCTAGTTTTTACTTAGCTTCGACTACTTGGGCTTAGCGTTGGCTTCGCTTGAGCTTAAAGCTTAGCTTCGGCTTATCTTAGGCTTAGCATAGGCTTAGTTTGGGCTTAGCTTAGGTTTAGTTTGGGCTTAGCTTAGGCTTAGCTTAGGTTTAGGCGTAGGCTTATTTTAAGCTGGGCCTGGCCTAAGCGGTGATTTTTGGATTTTTGATACCTTACTTTGTTGTTTTTTGAAACAAACCCCATTGGGACCTGCAAAATCCCCCGTTGACAAAACTCCCGACCAAGAGAGCTTGTTTTTTGTCGGAACTCCATGTTGTCTAAATCCGGGCTGCGCATTTTAAGCAATGGGGCCGGGCGCAAAAACTCGCAGCTTCCGCCGTTCCTTGGGGAGCCGGAAAAAGCGCCCTGCTTGCCGGGGATCCCAAAATAACGAACCAACACAACAAAGGAGAAGCTGTTTAGGGGTCAAATTCAGGGTTTAGATTTCTTTTAGACTTTTCGGGGGTTATTTTGTAATCTTCTAGCCGGAAAATTCCAATATATTCCAATTTTTGAAACGTTAATTTCCTTCGAAACTTTGTATCTTTGCGTTCGTCAATTTTTTATGAAATAACTAATACATCAATCGATATATCTCGAAGAAGAGAATCTCTTCAAAAACTAGAACAGAAAAATAAGGACGTTTGACAAGTGATAACCCGATTATTCCAGACGAATCGCGCCCGCCGAGTGCGCGACTCTTCAGAAGTCCTCGGCCGTGTCATCTTGGAGGGAATTCGCCCCTGCTCGGAGACGTGCACCAAGGGTGTTTCCAGATATTCGATCACGCTAAATTAGGCAAATTCTCTAGAAAAAAACTGTCCAGTAAGTAACCAAAAGGAAAGCAAGAATTTCTCATCGGGTTCAAACCTTAACTTAAAAGTTTTAGCCTTGAATCGATGGCCAAATTTAATGCAGCTGCCTATTCTAGATCAAACTTTAATTTTTAGACGCTTTTATAATTGTAGTTTTTGAGAATAATGCATTGTAACATAAAATTTGCACTCCGCTCCACCCCGCCTCCATTTAGGGTCCACGATTTTGCCATTGCCGCCCCGATATGCCCCGTTTCAATACTCAGTTCAACTGGCCCCTTGCACTCTCACTCACTCACTCACTCACAAACCCCCGTCCATTCCACGATGCACCTTTTGCCGATCGCGCTTTTCCATAGACAATTTGTTTTGATGCGTTTTTTACAAAATTACGGACCCGTTTTTCCACGACTGCCGAGACACCCCATGACACTGCGAATTTTTCGACATTTTAAAGGTTGTACCGTAGTTTCTTCACTTTTTTCGTCGAGGTTTGAGCCCAGATTCAGCAGCGTATATTTTATAATGTCAAAAAAATTTAAATTACGCTGAACCTGGGTAAAAATCTTTCCTCCATAATTTTATTCGGCCGCTTCTGTGGTGCCCATAAAATCTACAAAATATTTTTAGGCGTTTTCCTGAATTAACTGCTGCTTTTTCGATGTGCTCTCCCGGTTGCCTTTCCCTCTAGCCCCCCTTAAAACTGGCCAACAAAGTGGCCGAATATAATGCTTTAAAGGGACTAGGACACACAAAAAGGTTACAGGCTCTGACGTCGTGGTCCCTTTAAGCGCTAGCCCAAGGCTTCACTATTTAGAATTCGTTTATGCATTTACCAGCGCTGACCCCCCGCTCCGCGGGGGTTCAGCGCTGGCCCTCCCGGGGGGAAAAAGTAATAATAAATAATAATAAATCAACATCCCATACACCGAAATCCCGAAATCCCGAAACGCCCCGGCTCCCGGTCCCGTCCGAACCGGTCCTGGGGGTCCCGCAGCGATCCGTACGGACGGACGGTCGGGCGCACGGACATTAGCAATTTATATATAAGTGATTAACGTGTGTCTGACGAATAAATTGATTTTTTTACTGTATCGCACTACAGACACGGCTACTTACACTACAAACTACAACTTAATGCTAAGAACAAGAAAACGCATTCCGTCGCTGGAGTTCAACAATTAGCGTAATACTGAGAATGTGCACACAGCCAGATTTAGGCGTATCAAAGTAGTTTTTAAGATATAGTTTTTTAAATTTCCTAGCAATTGAGAACTACCAAAGTCCCTAGAAAAATACATTACATATTATTGAAAGGTAGGTATAAAATCAACTTTCCCACAGCCCCGCCCCCCCCCGCTAACAGTTCAGTACAAAGATATCATGAATTGTAATTATCCAGCGTTTTCGGACTGCTTTTTCGAATATAGATTGCTACCGTATCGCAATCGCACCGTAACGCAAAGGGAATTTAAACACCAATGGGAAAGCTTTCTTGGCTTGCGCTTAGGCTTAGGCTTAGGCGTAGGCTTAGGTTTGGCTTGGCCTAGGCGTATTAGGCTTAAGCTTAAGCTTGGGCTTAAGCTTAGGGCTTAGTCTGTGGCTTATAAGCCATTCTTAATTTTTTCGCTTGTTACTTTTGGCACCTTCCCAAGTCGTCAAAAAGTTGCAGAAGGCAGCTAGCCGGGTTGTGAGTCTCCTGTTGTAGTTTGCCCATTGTGATCCTGGCTCTCTTTTTTTGTTGCGGAGGAGCCGGATAGCCGCCTTTTCTTTGGGAGTGCCATATGAAAGGTGAGCATGGGCCCTCCGGCTTCTCCTCGTCCTCATCTGCCCCCATGGGGTTATGCATGAACGACCTCTGGCACAATATCCCACCGGAATCTTTCTTTTTCTTTCAAGCCACGTTTCGGGGTTTCTTTAGACGGCACATTCGGAACGCGAAAAAACTTCCGCGCCCGCGCGTTTGGAACTTTGCGACTTTCGGTCTGATACACATTTTTTGGGTGGTTCTATGAATTTTATGATTTTATTTATGGATTTTTGCATGTTTTTTACAGGATTTATAAAAACGTGCGTGGTTTGCAAAGAATGTCGACACTTAAACCCGAATAAAAGAAAAATTACAGGTCCGGGAACATCCTAAAACGCAGACATGGCAATTCCGATCGGCCGAGCCGCGCGGCCGGGCCGGCGGCCTAATTTCCATAAAAAACGCGGCCCCCTACGAGCCGCCGTAATTAGTTACTTCCGGAAACGCGGCTTCGCCGCATTTTCTTCTTCGGCTTCGGCGCGGCCGAGCCGCATTTTCATCGCGGCTCGGCCGGGCCGCCGCGGCCAAGCCGCAAACCGGAAGTAGCTCTTCTACATACCAAAAAAGCCGCGAATTTCATGCGAAATGGAAATGGAAATGAGAAAATTAAGGCTGTCGAAAATAAATCCTCCTCGTTAGCAAGCTAAATACCCATTACATCTCGGATTTGCGTACCGGAAGTTCTCAAAACTCATTTGGATGCGGCCTTAAAAGCCGCGCGGCTTGGCCGCCGTGCGGCCTCAAAACGGAAAAAAAGCCGCGGCCGCACCGGAAGTGCGGCCAAGCCGCGCGGCCCGGCCGCATTCTAATTTTTGCGGCCGAAAAAGCCGCGCGGCCCGGCCGATTGCCATGTCTGCTAAAACGTAATAAACTTTCATTGAAAGCTTGGAAAAAATTTTAGACGGATAATTTTCGCTGTAATTTATAGGTTTAGGTAGACTTTAAAGCGCTGCCGACGGCATGTGTCGATCCCCCCTGATCAACAAATTGGCAAGTAGCCAACAGGGCAGAGAGCGCGCCCTGGGGAGAGGCGCAGAGACATTTTCTTTTTCCGCGCGTAATCGATTGACTATGCCGTCGGCATCCCTTTAAGGTCTTCATCCTCTTCTTAAGCCCAGGCATGATTTTATAAGTTTTGTGAGATTTGTAGTGAAGTTTATTGAGTTTCAAAACTTGGCTATAGGACATATAAATCCTGTAACGCCTCTAAAATGTCAAAAATTGTAGTTGGATGCGTAATCTGCGGATTTCAGCAGATGTCCGGTGCCAACACTTTTCCTCTTCATTCCTATGCAAAAAAGTGTATCTCGTCGTCATACTAATTATTCGCTGGAGACGTCCATAAAAGAGAAAAGCGGGGGCAAGGGGAACGGGGAGGCCACAACGAGGGGCCAAACTTTTGCCTAATTGGATCCATCCATCCGAAGGGTGCTTTTGTTTCGTTTGGCCTAGCTTGACTGCTTTTTTATTTTATACTATCGAGTGGTGACCCTGGAGGCTCCGTTAAACGTCAAATTCCGAATTTTGGAAGCGTTCAGGGCGCCGTAGAATTTGTGACGGACTCTATGTAGTCTCTTGGTGCCATTTTCAGAGCATTTTAGAATAACCCTCGCAACAGGCTTATCATCCTTTCGTTTTACACTTTTTTGTTTGCTAAATTAAATGCGGCTTTCGTACTCAACCAATAACAAAATCTAGATGCAACCTGGCACGATATGGTGGCCTTTACTATGCTTAATCGGCAAAATCACTGCCCAGGACCTCAGGCAGTTTGACAGCGATGATCGGGTAAGAATTGATAATCGTAAGTTTCTGCTATGGTAAATTGCTGATAGGATAAAACAGTAAAGTAATGTTGTTTTAGAACGTTTATCATATAGCAAGGATTCTAGTAATTATACAAACGTAATATTTTTCTAGAAAGTGATGCGAATCTTCGGCTCCGCATCACCAGCTGGAGGTGGAAGGCAAGACGATGCCGGGGAGGTCGTCGACAAAGAGAGCATCTACCAGCAAGGGTATCGTTGAAAGATCATAGCTTTATGATATTAATAAGGATTTTTTAAAAATCATTTTCCTGCAGGCAACACGGCCAATTCCTACAATTCCTGCGTCGAATCGGTTACGACAGAGGTCAACATCCGGAAAATCCGGATGGAGGTAGGTTTTTGAGCTTGAAATCTATCTGGCTTATGCTTAGGGCTGAGGCCTAGGCTTAGAATATTACTTGGGCTTAGGCTCCGGCTCAGGCTCAGGCCTACGCACAAGCTCAGACCTCAGCTTCTGTTCCAGAACCCGTCCTGGTCACCATCTCGCTCCTAATCTCCAATATCCGCTCGGTGAGCGAGATCAACATGGACTACTCGCTGGAGATATTCTTCCGGGAAACCTGGCGGGATTCCCGGCTCGCCTACGGCCCCAACGACTTCAACAAGGTCAGGTAGCGGCCGAGTAAGCGCCACTTTCAAGGCATATTCTTGAGCTGAACCCTCCTTTCAATTCTGGGACTCCAGACAAAATCTGTAAGTTTGCGCACTGTACGCGAATTATGCATGGACGCTTTTAACGCTCGGATAGAAAAAAAATATACTAATAAAAGTACAATATTTGTATAGTTAAAAAAACGTTAATAAAGCCTAAAAAACCGCTTTAAAAATTATCGAAACAAAGGCTTTGCCCGCTTGCACAACATAACAAAATCTTTGTCTGTCTCCTCGCATCCGCTTCTGAATTCTTATAATTTCTTCGTGAATTTTCCCCTTTTTAGGGCTTCCACAAAGCACGCGCTGGCTTGCAGACGATCATCTCGTTGCACGAGTCGTACGCCGACTTCTTGTGGCGACCCGACACTTTTGTGCCAAATGCCATCAACTCGAAGACGCCGCGGGATGATAGTTTTACGCATCGCTCCTTGTACAGGTTGGCGAAATACAGAAATGTAATGTGATGGTTCTTTGGCATTATCGGGGGGGGGGGGTAATTTTTCCTGTGGGTCCAGAAATGTTTGATCGTGATAGCAACTACCTTGATAGTTTCCATGTGCCTTTTTAAGTGGAAAAGGACCTAGGAAAGTTAGACAATAATTATCACAAATGTAAATTTTTTTGATAAAAAATCTATAATTATTTATTTTTAATCAAATTCTGCAAAAATTTTACGCCGATAAATTTTAATAAACATCGTAAAAAAACATCATCCATTTATAACGGAAGATTGGGTCCTAAGAAAATGCCCCCCCCCGGATAATGCAAAAGTACCATTGAAAAAGCTATAAAACCCTGCCAAATTCCCTAGCATTCTTCAGGCTAACCGACAATGGCACTGTCATCACTAGTCGCCGAATATCGCTGGTGGTGGAATGTAGTTTGGATCTTACGAGGTAAGTTTTATCTCATTTCTGGCTGATTATTTTAGATACCCATTCGACAAGCAGCTGTGCAAATTAGGGCTAGAAAGCTGTAAGTTTTTTTGAAACATTAGAAACAATTTTCTGTCCAAGATGGCTACACCGCCAACCAGATCACCTACAACTGGGCGGTCGATAAGAACCCGTTCGAGATGTACCCGATTAAACTGCCCGATTTTGAGATAGAAAAGGCATATGCGACGAAACGGGTTGTCGATTATACTACTGGTAAGACCGGAAAGCAAGAAAAATGTTGAGGTTATCTTTTCCAGGAAGTTACACCCGATTGTACGCTTGTTTCCTATTCTCACGCTCGGCGGGGTATTGCTATCTGCAGTTGATCGTACCTTCCGTAGCCATAGTTATCACGGCATGGCTGAGTTTGTGGCGGGAGAGCGAGTCTTCGTTTGAGGTTTGTACTTTTCTAACTAAAATCTAAATCCTAAATCGTAAAAATAAAATAACGAGTAAATGAAAAAACAAAGATCTATTTTACAATATGTAAAACCGACGCTATTTCTTTTTGAACCCTTTTTAAACCAAAAACATCTCAAATATACCATGAAAAACCGGAACACAATTTCAGGACATGATCACGATCCTGATGTCCATCATTTTCTTGTTGTACTCTTACAACAGCGTGATGCCGCGAGTTAGCTACATCAAGGCCATGGATATCTACCTAGGTATTTCAGCCCTTCAAATAGCTCAACTTCAAATTTATACTAGGCGTTTGTTTTTCGATCGCCTTCCTCGCCCTCATCAAACTTTCCATAATGACGTTTGTCAAGGTGCAGATCAGCAGGTATATCCCTGAAAGCTTCAAATGTTTAAAATCGTAAAAAGGTTCTAAAAATCTTTGTAAATTTCTGTAGTCCCGGTGACACGGAGGAAATGTAAGTTACTCTTTTTGTCCCTAGATTGTCCTGAAAAATGATCAAAATAAACTTACGGAGTAATTCGCCGCCTAATCTTCCCCAAAACTTGATCTTATTTTTTTCTACCCGTTTAGATAAATTTTATTACTACACTTTGATGTATACTTTTAGGGAAAACGCTTCCGCCAATGGCTACATCCAGGTGAATAAGGACCCGCCGGCCGAGGAAGAACCCGCGCAGCGTTTGAGGCGCTGGATATTTTCAGAGCGGTGTATGCACATTTTTCACGTCTGCACACAGGTTAGTAATTTCAAAACGGGTGAAAAATTAAACTTGAAAAAAGCGATTAAACTTCTAAAAACCGGAAAAAGCGCTAGAAAATGTAGAAATGCTGAAAAAACCCTTTAGGTGGGCCTATTCTTATTCTTCACCGGCTTCTGCACCTTTTTCTTCCTCGTCTACCCGCGATTGCCGTACCATATTGATGATCCGGATTGTGATCCACTAATTGCCGTCGCGAGCGCGGTCAAAATTTAGCAATTGATCCTTTAAAATTCGCTCCTAATTAAAGTTAGAATTAAACTACCCCCACTTCATGAAGATATTTTTGTTATGTCTAGACCGAAAAACGGGTCGAGTTTGAGCTTTTTGTTGTGCTTCTCGTAGTGCAATAAAGTTTATCGACAACACCTACAACACACAAACTAGAAAAACGAACGAAAATACCAGTAGCGGCGGTGAACGACTAAAGATCAACTAACAAAAACGGGCACACGCTCAAAAACCGGATAACTGTTCAACAGCAAGACAAAAACTAAACTAAACAAAACTATACAAGAAATGGACAAAATCAACAAGTAACACTTCAAAGTTTTGGGACATCAGCGGCAAGGGGTTCGGCCTTCGACGACTCGGCCGCTCCTTCCGTTTCGAAGACGATCTTGCTCTTCAGCTTGTCCAACTCGCCCTTCAGCTCCTCGCCGGAAGTGACCGGCTTCAGGCAGGCGGTTCTAAAGAGATATTTGGTTTTTATTAAAAGCCCAACCCCTTGCAAATATGTACAACCGGCTTGTCGGCACCCTTCAGGTAATCCTTGAAGCGTGGCGAGTTTTTGAGCAGCCAAGAATTATCTAGAAGAAATAAACTGAACATGGTTTGTAGTTTATACCTTTATTGGCAGGATCCAAGAAGATCACTTCCTTATTCAAGACATGCACCCCTTGGACATAGTCGATGAAGGTTTTCGTGCGCGGATCATCCCTTGGGCCGACGATGACAATCTTGACGCTGTCCTGCTCGATCAGCCTCTCGTAGCCGGCGAGGATTTTCGGGAGCACGAATGGGAATCTAAAACAAATGCTTCATTAAGCGAAGCGCGTTAAAACCCACTTCTTAATACGGCTCGCATATCTTCCGGCAATGGCCAGCGCTTTTTGTTTGTATTTGTCGTCCTCGAGCAGTTCGGCGAGCCGGACGAGATTGCACAACGCCACGGAAGTGCTGCACGGCTCGGCTCCATCATTATCTAAACGGAGCATTTTGGAAAATCCTAAGAGTCCACCTGCAAAAATTTTACTACAAACAATACAAAAGGTAGAAGAAAGAAGAAAGAAAAAATTTATATAGAAAAATCCCTCGCCCCCGAAAATGCAAAAGAGCCAAGCTTTTCCGTAAAAATTACCGTCAATAACCTTCATCGCTGGTCCATCGCTTGCAGTTTTCGAGCCAACCGTATAGCCACCGCCCTCTTCGTCCCAATAGTTGCTATCGAGGTGCTCCTGTAATAAATTTACCTTCGCCACGCGGTTTAAAAATTCACCTCCAAATTAACGGCCATCTCGAGGTGCTTCTCATCAAAAGTCACTTGATAAAGATCCAGCAGACCCTGGATGACAAAGGCGTAGTCCTCAGAAAAAGCTGGCACCGGATGCTCGCTAAAAACAGTTTTAAGAGCCTAAAAAAACCTTACATTTGAGCGAGTCGGCCATCATCACCACGGTAGGCCGCCCTTCTCAAGTCGCCGTTTTCCGTGATCAAGTGCTGCTTGATAAATTCCACGTTTTTCATGGCCCGTTCGAGAATGGCCGGGTCTTTTAGGGTGATGAAAGCTTTGCTGAGACCACTAAGACAATTAAAATTAAATGAAACTTTCAGGAACATTACCTCAGCATCAGCCCTTGCCAACAGGTGACAATCTTCGAGTCGAGGTGGGGTTTTGGCCGCAGGGCGCGGCGTTGGAATAGGAAGGACTAAAAAATATAAATTTTGTGTTTTTATTGTTGTTTCTTTTTGCCTTATAACTCCGCTAACAAGGGAAGGGCACATGCACAGGTTGGAATTTCGAAAAACGCTCGCGGCTACCCCGGGGTAATCGACTACGGAGAACACGATGCTGTCGTCCGATTTTCCTGCCGAGCCCTGTGGACAGAGATACAGCACTTCCGGAAAATCATGATTTACATGCGAAAAATTATAATCCGGGGAAGGTTTATTAGGCTCGCTCATCAGTATGGAATCACCAGTCGAGTGGCCGATTGGTAAGCAACTCGCTTGGTAGGATACTGATGAGGGTACGGATCCGCTCGTGATTTTTTCGTTTTGCTTTTTGACAAAATTTTTTGCACATGTCCAGAACCTTTCCTAAATGTGTAAAAAGACGCATTTGTGGCCCTGTAATACGTCTAGCAATCAAACAAAAACTTTTTCGAAAATTTTATTTTTGCGATCTTTTGGGCACCCCACCCACCGGCTTATCAAATTCAAAAAATCTGGAAAATTTTTATAAAAGCGCTGTCTAACCAACTTGCCAAGGCCGTGCAACAGAATAAGGTGCTACAAAACCAAACGAGAGCGTGACGCTTGGCTTCTGCAAAAATTTTCCCGCAGAATTTTTGATCGCTTGGCAGTCGATGATGGGTGGAGGGTCGGAAAATAGAATTTTCGAAAAAGTTTTTCTTTGATTGCTAGACGTATTACAGGGCCACAAATGCGTCTTTTTACACATTTAGGAAAGGTTCTGGACTTGTGCAAAAAAATTTGTCAAAAAGCAAAACGAAAAAATCACGAGCGGATCCGTACCCTCATCAGTATCCTACCAAGCGAGTTGCTTACCAATCGGCCACTCGACTGGTGATTCCATACTGATGAGCGAGCCTAGTAAACCCTCCCCGGATTATAATTTTTCGCATGCAAATCATGATTTTCCGGAAGTGCTGTATCTCTGTCCACAGGGCTCGGCAGGAAAATCGGACGACAGCATCGTGTTCTCCGTAGTCGATTACCCCGGGGTAGCCGCGAGCGTTTTTCGAAATTCCAACCTGTGCATGTGCCCTTCCCTTGTAAGACCTACGCCATTCAGAAATATAAGACTTTGATCTTGAAAATTACCTTGGCTTCCGAAATAGCCGCTTTCAGCTCCCCATCGTTGAGCCCGAAAGCCTCTGCCACTTCCGCATCAGGGTGGCGCACGATGAGTACATTTAGGCCTTTCAGCTCGCCGTGAGGGTCCTGTAAAGCTGATGCTCAAACAAGGAAAGATATAATTCACCGAATCAGGCGCTACATTCCCGGAATCTTCGATGTTGTAGTACATCTGGATGACGTCGGCCAGTGGGTGTTCGCCGGCCTTCCAATTTTTGAGGACTTCTTGTACTTCGGATAACTTCCAGACACAGAAAGCTCCTAAAACGCGGAAATGATTATAAGAAGGTCCAAAAACCTTCTTTCTTATGTGTAGCACCCTCTTCCGGTAGAGAGTCGGCATCTTCAGCGCTGTAGAAGCCGCCAGACTAGATAGATATATACCTTCAAAATAGACCTCATACCTCATGCGTCAAATTGGCGTCGACGTACTCAATGATGTCCTTGATTACGTGCTCGTATTTGCCTGTCAATTGGTGCCACTGGGAGTACGTAGCAAGAAGTTGAGCCTGAACACAATTTTGAGCTTCAGCATAACAATTAAAGCCTACCTGATCGTAGAGCATCTTTTCAAAGTGCGGCACATGCCACTCTGCATCAACGGCGTATCGATGAAAGCCCTAAATAAGTTATTAACGGAATTAATAAGTGTTCAAACCTTTCCAATATGATCGTGAATTCCTCCTCGATCCATTGCGTACAACGTTTTGTCCAGCATCTCCACCGCTTTATCATAGTGCGGATTTGCAGGGTATTTGACTGCCAGCTGGATGAGTAGGTCGAGGTCAACTAAACGAGACAAATCACAGATTTATCCCAAGTTTTGTATATACCTGGTTTTGGAAACTTTGGCCCGCCGCCAAAACCCGCATAAGTTTTGTCAAACTTTTTCGCGAGGTAGTCGTAGGTGGCGGCTTGAGCGGCTGCTGGGGCCGGCTTTTCGTCTAGCTTCTCGGTCGCCAAAAGGGAGCGTTTCAATTCCCGTACAATCTGGTCGCCCTGTTCAACGATTCCGGTCGGGTCCTCTTGCCACTAAAAATAGGAATATATAAGATTTTATACAAAACATACAGCTTTTGCGATGGTCATCAACAAATTCGAGAATCCGGGGCGGAACGGGGAACCGGTGGGCGGGAAATAGGTTCCTCCAACAAAGGGAGCAAGAGCGGGCGTGAGAAATACGGACATTGGCCAGCCGCCACTTCCAGTTGTGGCCTAAACGATACATTTTTTTTAACTCTAGGAAGCAAGAATTGACGTCATTACTTACCTGAATAAAATTCATATACATTCGATCAACGTCCGGCCGCTCTTCTCGGTCGACCTTGATCGACACAAAGTTCTCGTTCAAAAACTTTGCAATGTGCTCGTTCTCAAACGACTCCTTCTCCATTACGTGGCACCAGTGGCAGGTTGAATAACCAACTAAAATCCCTATTTTATCGAACTGATACGCTTACCTGATAGAAAAATGGGTACATTTCGATCACGGGAAGCTTGGAACGCTTCTTGACCCCAGGGATACCTAAATTGGGTAACAAGTTAATTTTTAATTAATACCAATCGATTGGGTTATTCTTATGTTGAAGCAAATACGGCGATCTCTCGTTGGCCAGTCGATTTGTGTGCGCCATTCTTATAGAACTAAAAAAATGTGTCAGAAACTGACCTAACTTCCTACCTCAAACTCAACAAGCTCGTTCGGGTTTTCGGAAAAAGTCTGGCCAGCCAAGGCATCCGGGCTTCAAAAGAGCAGCGAAATGTTTGGACACACGAATAGCGCTTCTGCTTGTGTATCTGAAATTTATTGCGTT
This sequence comes from Mesorhabditis spiculigera, assembly GCA_958295435.1. Classification (NCBI taxonomy): domain Eukaryota; kingdom Metazoa; phylum Nematoda; class Chromadorea; order Rhabditida; family Rhabditidae; genus Mesorhabditis; species Mesorhabditis spiculigera. Next base: position 361,027 of record CATQJA010001493.1, read on the forward strand.
GAGAGGAACTGTCGGTACACGAAAGACTGAGGGAAAGTTGAAGGCAAAAAAGATCAAGTTCAATCACAGTTCGGATACTTTGGAGCACCTTTATAAATAAAAACAAGGAACGAGGCGAAAGTTTAAAGATAAACAGTATTATAAGTTAATAACTCCTGGATTTTGGGAATCAAGGCATTTTTTGGTGAGCAGGTATATGCGACGAGTTTTAGGGGAAGGTTAATGCATAAATATGAGAGCTTATAAATTTGTTGATGGGCAGAGATTGTCGATAACATCAGCCAGGGGCAGCATTTTCGATTCAGGAATGAGCTTGAACTCCCTAGCGAATAGAATAAAGTGCTTTAGCGAGGTGTTGAGGTGACTTCCGGCTGAGAGCTTGTTTACCCTAAATCGTTATTTGGTAACTCTTTTTATGATACTTACTCGTTCAAATGCGCATGATAAACATGGGCAAAAACGCGAAAAAGCTGGCACATAATTCCCTCGCAGATCGAGATGAAGTCGGCTGGGAAGGGTTTGCCGAGCTGAAAATTTATGGCCATAAATCTTCGTTTTTCTATTTTTTTTTGATTGTTATATCTTTCTGGCACCCACTTGGCTCGGAAATATCGTCTCGTCATCCAGCTGCTCCTGGATCCCCGTCAACAAATATGAAATGTACATCGGGGCGGTGGTGTGCAGGGTTTGCTATAGCTTTTTAAGGCTGTTTAGCTGATTTCAAACCTTTTGGCTATCCTGGAAGTCGTATTCGTGACCCTGGACGCTCATTTTTGGGCAGCTCGAGCTCGTGCAAATTGTGTCCAGCATGCCGTAGAGCATGCAGACTTGGTTTGACAGGTCTGCAATGTTCACCGCCAGCCATTCGTTTATATCTTCGCCCTGAAAGTTTATTTTAAATTAACCGTAGGTTTTGATAATTTAAAAGCTGCTAATGAAACAAGGGCTAAATTATCGCGGAGAATTACGAGCTGAAATTACACGTTTTAACGTATTTTTAAAGCATTTATTTCCGCAAATCTAACCTTTGGCAATCGCACAGCGTCCCGCAAGTTTCCGGATCCGAGCGTTTGGCAATCCATACTATCCTTCAGGCTGGCCATCCAATTTTGCTGTCCTTTAGTGCACCAAGATTCCGCTTTGGGACCGAAAACACGTTTCAGCACAGCGAACCCTGCCCTTCCAGCCGATGCAAAGCGCCCCCAAAGGAATGTTATCGCGTAAACAAGTTAGCCGAGAACGCGCGCTTGGCGTTTGTATGGAGTAGCACGTCGGAATGTCCGGTCACAAACATTCCGTTACGCACCAAATTACGCCCTCTAAACTGCTCACTAGCCGGGGTGGAAAAACTTAGTAAAGTTGTTTTGCCAGTTTCCGGACCAGAAACGTTTTCAAATTATAGTAAGGGCCTTAAAATTTTTCAGAAAAAGCATATTTTCTGAAAAAAGGGTCTCGATGTTCCTTTCCGTTCAAAAAAATAGAAAAGTATCTAAAAAAACTGTTAAAACATATCATGGATGGCCTAGGTTACTTGGAAAGGAATCGATTACGTATGATTTTCCTCCGCACATAATAGAACAGTACCAACGCACTTTTCGTTTCTTTTTTGAAACTACAAACGATACGAAAGCTCTTTACTTTCCAATCCCACTGTGTGTTGCACAAAACCCCCAAGGGTCCTTCCCGATTCCGGCCATTTCCTAAGCACACGCCCGGCCAAATTGTGTTCAGGGAATCACGGGGGTGTACAGAGGACAATCCCGGAAATTGAGAGAGCACTTCCAGCCGGCCACGACGACGATGGAATTAATTGGTGCTCAGCCCCCAATGGATTCGGTTTCGTTGAGGGGATTCTGGAGGGAGAACGAACGGCGCGGTGGATTACCAGCTGGTGGCATGCATCTTGCTTTTTTTTCGGAGGCCGCGATTTAAAGGAAATTTCGTTGTTCCTGATTTTTTTTCGGGGGTTAAATGGGTTGCCGAAGGCGTTGACGTCGTGGTGTCTGATTGTAATGCTAGACTTATCCGACGGATTGCTCCCTAATTTTATTCCTTTCCCAAAAATGTCTCGATTTTAGCGAAGGAGGCGGAGCTCAACAATTTTTTAGCGTTATAAAGCTAAAAAGCCGGTGTTTTGCCAGTGTTACTGTGTTTTAGTTTTAAAAAATGTCACTGTATGGGATTTTTTCGGTTTAAAAATCACACTGACGATGAATTTTCATTAACAATTAACAAATTTTTATTTTTATTTTACAGATCTTTTGAGTTAAATTTGAAAACAGCTTTTTAATTAAATTCTTAAATATTAAAAAACGAATAAAGGTTGCAACTCCTAAAAAAACCCGACCTTTTTCGAGAACTTGGATCGGTCTAGACCTTAATATCGTCGGGTTTCAAAAACTAAGAAATGTGCGTTTTAGCCAGCTTCGTATACGCTACGATACGCTTCTCTGAACACCTCTACCATGCATTTGCTATGCCAATTAGACTTACAGACGCCTTGAAACGAAAAACGAAACCTTAATTTTTATGAAAAATGAACAATTTTTAATATTTCACTTTATTTAACCTTAAAATTATCTATTATGAACTATCTACTTTCACCTATTTTCGGCCCCCTTCACCTTCATCCCCAATCCATATGCCATAAATCAGTTGGGGGACCCGGCAATTTGCCGGGCCATAAGTCCAAATTGACGACGTCCAACCACCCGAAAGAAGCACGTTAAGGAGCCCGAGCTCGTAAATCCATCCCCCGGTTAAGAAGAGGGTCTGGTAGAGGCTGGCCATTCGGTCGAAATGGCCGGCCATCATGATCGTGGGCCACTTTCGTGGGGTCCATGCGCCCCGTAAATCCATCCTCTTGCCGGGGAGACTGACAATTTTCGGCTGCGAAGCTGTGGTTAGAAATGGATTTTAAAGAGTCATGCCTATGGTCAAGCCCGAAAATCATAAATCTTATTGTTTTTAGGCGTTAAGTGTGAAAATCGTAACTTTTCGCTTTTTTGGGAGGTTTTTGCGTATTTAAAGGGATCGGCAAGGCAAGGGATCGGAAGTTGAGTCTGATCTCTTAATTTTTTAGGCTGTTTACACATATTTTTGGATGTTTTCGTGGTATTGAGCTGACTACTGGTAGCTGACACGCACATGCGCATTGAAAAATATTGCTTGTCGGTGCCAATTTTCAAGGAATTGTTCTAAAAAGCTTAAATCTTGCTGGAAACGCGTTAAAACGCTGAATTTTTCTTCTAGAGGCCCAAAACGACACAGTATTTTATGCAATGGAAAGCCAGGAGCTGCGCGTTGCGTGTGGCGAGCCTTAAAATCCGTAATCATGTCTTACACGTACCTTTAATCAAGAATTATTCTTTGTTGACGACTACCCAATTCCAGCGTCAGGATTACGTGATAACCGGCGGCCCAAAAAGTCATGATGCCCCCTTGGCTTGCTTTTTCGGCATCGGCTACCCGCTTGAGACGTTCCCACGGCCGGGCTAAAATTTGGTGAATGGCGCTAGGGGCTGGTGGCTCAGTTGAAAGGGTTGTTTTTCATCGGCCGACCCCCGTGGAATCGCATGATTTCGTTGAGGCTGCCAATTTATGAGGATTTCTTGGGGTTGACTTGTGACCGATCACGTTTATGCCGACAAAATATGATTAAAAAGCCGAGTCGCTCTCGCTTTAAAGTTACAAGTTTTAACACTTTCCGCAAAATCAGCATTCTACGGTCCCTTCAATCTTGAAAAATATTCAAAAAAAGCGCCCAAAAAAGGTATTAGTGTGGTGGAAATCAGCCCTGTCATCGCTAAATTACGCCGATACGTTGCGCCACGTGACTACGTCACCTTACCTTGCGCATGCACGCCACTACGTTGCGTATTACTGTTTACGTATTTGGAAATTGTTGATCTTTCTATGTACCATTACATATATTTTTTCATGTTTCAAACCAGCATTTGAACTTCTCCCTTGACTACGTTACGCTACGATTGACGCATGCGCATTCGAGCATTAGCTCCAAAAAACCTTTAGTTTACCCTTTAAAACATCCCGAACCGTCCTAAACCTTTTAGAACCAATCTGCCGCCTATTTTTCACTCAATTCCGGGTCTTGCTCCCGTCGCTCCCACCGTAACCCTCACCCCCGCCAATGCCTAACCATATTTCAGCCCGGCTCCACGCAATTTTGCACCCCCATTTTCGGTCGGCCAGGCCAGGCGCTCACGCAAATCGTAAATTTACGCGGAACTGGTGGTTTTTGGGGGCGGGAAAAGGGAGGTTTTCGTGGTGGGACCCACTGCCAGCTCTTTGCCCCCATCCCGGAATCCATCGGCATATGTCAAGATTGGGGCCATAGATTTCGGGGGTCCCACCCCGAAATTTCGTTGGTTCCCGGGCCAAACCGCCCAGTTCCGCGAAGTCTTCAGCTGGTTTCCGTTTTAAAGGAGCGTTGAAGGCTAAGCGGTTCTTTTGCATTACCGTGGGGTGGCAAGGAGCAATCAAGTCTTTTTGTAGTCATTTTAGTAAAATTTCACTATATTTCAATTGAAAAAACAATCGATATTTTTAAACATTGGCTTCTCCCGCCGATACCCCCCGATAAGGCAAAAGGTCCGGAGTAGCCTACTGATAAGCTAAGCCTAAACCTAAGCCTAAGCCTAAACTAAGCCTAAGCCAAACCTGACCTAAGCCAAAGCTAGACAAAAGCTAAGTCTAAGCTAAGCCAAAGCTAAGCCGAAGCTGAGCCTAATCCTAAGCCTAGGCCTAAGCTCGAGCTCAGTAGCTAATATTTTTGGCTAGAAAATTTGACTTTTGGCACGTCCAAGATGCCTTGTTGACATCTCGCAGCGATTCTTCCGATTTTGGCACCCGGCCAAGCGTGAATAAATCGCGGGCGCCTGGATTCGAGCCGGATTCTTTAAACAGGCGCGAATTCCTGAAGCAAATGTATAATTTTTGCAGTCGACTTTGTTTTTCAGGGCTTTGGGGTGCAGAATAGAGTCGATACTTTTGATAAAACGTGAGGGTCGATCACGCTATCATGGCTCGGTGGCAGGGATGGTCATTTCGGGACCCGGGTCAGACCCGGACCCCGACCCGGACCCGGTCCGGACCCGGACCCCCCATTTCGGGGGTCCGGGTCGGGTCCGGGTCCGGGTCCGGGTCTTTTGAAAATGACCCGGACCCCCGAGCGATTCTTCGGAAGAGAATGCAAAACGTAAATCATTCAAATACTACATTGAAGTTTGGAGGCATCTATCTGAAGATCAATACGTCATATTCAGTTATTAACACTTTAATACGTTCAACAATTCAGTTTTCGATAGTAAATTGATCGGGCTAGACACCATTCGGCCCTCGAGATCATTTAACCATCGTAAAGCGAGTACTTTTCAAGTATAGCAGAGAAAAATTTGCATTTCGAGCCAGTCTTGTATTTCCGGTGCAGAATAAACTGGGGGGTCCGGCTCACTCTCAAAAGATCCGGACCGGGACCCCGACCCGGACCCGGACCCCCATTCCGGGGGTCCGGGTCCGGGTCAAGACCCCGGGTCAAAATTGGGGTCCGGGTCCGGGGTCCGGGTCCTTTCGTGACCAACCCTGCTCGGTGGCTAAATCTCGTTAAAGGCTGCTACAGCGATGCGTAGTTGTCTACACCTAGTCAGCGGAAGGGGTCGATCCTCACGCTTGCTGGTTCCTTTAATTCTCCAGAAGAAACTGAAGTGTTTTCTTTCATAGTCTTTTGAGTTTTTTATGCGGACATTCTGAATCGCAGTCAACTCGATTAACACGACGGGTATGTCGAGACCCAGTAAATAGGAGGGGTAGATTTTTACGCTTACTGATCCCTTTAAGCCCTCCAAGAATCCCTAAAATAATTTAAACGTTTTTTGTATGTTTTATAATATTTTTTGAATCTCGACAAACCCGACCAGCAGGACATGTGGCCCCAAAAATGAACGGGGAACAAGAAGGACGCACCCAACAAAGTTATGCAAATTTTTGCCTCGGCTGCCAAGTTCGGCAGCCCCCCCCCCCGCACGCGGAAACTTCCCGGGGCAATAAATATTTGATTTTTTGGTCTGTGCGGCGCTGGTCTTGGCGCCGCGTTTCCAGAGCGTTTTCGGAGATTAGTCATTCTATGCTTTTTTGCGGGGCCGTTTTTAGGCGCCCATTGTTTGGAGGTGTTGGGGAGCTGGGTGTTTGTCAGGTATTTTAAAAAAGCACCCATTTTTGGACGTGTGAATTGGAAATTGGCAAGATTTAGGTTATCAGATTATTTTCCTTCGCCGGTTTTATTGCAATTCCAGAACCTTTTTGTATGCAAATTTAGCGCTTCATGGTTATCTTATCTTCAAGGACGGTGCTTTGGCATTATCCGAGGGAGGGGGGACAAGGGAAGTCACTAGAGGAATCCACCCGGTTCCCTGAAGATCCGATTTTCCTAGAAACAAATAGTGGAAAAGTTTATAAACGGCGTTTCGCTCTTCTTTATGGTAGAAACGTTGTAAATTTATATTTGAAACAACAAAATATTCATTTTCTACAAAAATTTCGAAATTTGTGCAGCTTTGAGATAGTTAAAATATAGTTAAATGTTGTCAATAGCGTTTTTACAATACCTATTATTATTACTTCCGTTTCTGGGCTTATTGGAAAAAATCGTTTGGCTCCCCCCCCCCCCGATAATGGAAAAGATCCATAGCGAATGGAGTTATTTTTTTTCTTTTACCACCTACCTTACCTTTTTTGGCGTACGGTATCAGGTATGCGTATTTAAGATCTTTATAAGATCCTGTAGTTTCTACAAAATCACAAAAGTCAGCATGTATAAACTAGGCTAAATTAAAGCCATAGTTTGGATTTTAAATATTATTAGATATTTTGATCGTAAAAATTCACTTTCCCACAGTCCTCAAAAGTCTGACAAGTTCAGTCCAAAAAGATCTGCTTTGATAGCTACTCACAAATCGAATCGCGTCAATCTGGCGCTGAAAAAACACCTCTACACTCCCCGATGTTGACCTCCATATTTTCGGACCATTCAGGTGAGGAGTACAGTGAGAACCAGTCGTCCCCCCTCTAAAAAAGGATTCGATCACGACCCACCCTCCACAACTCACTGACTAATCTATTTTTCTCCCCGTTTTTACGCTACTACCACCACCACAACCAACAGACAGACGCCACCAAAAAACCTTTTTTATCGATGCCCCCATTTTATGGGGTTATTTTTTGGGGGGGGGGCCCAGTGGTCAGTGCGCACTTCTAAATGTCGGCCAATTCTATCTGATCGTACTTTGATGTATGCTAAGCGGGGAGGGGCGAGTGCCCTAAAAAGGGCATTTAGTCTAGGCGAATCGAGTGCCATCGCTTTTTAAAGGCACCTGGAAGGGAATTTTTCGAAGTCTATTTTTCACATATATGCTGGTTTCGTCTCGTCCATAAAAAAAGATTTTTTGGGCATGGCTGGAAAATTTGCTGACTACCTTTTCACCGCCGGATTTAAATGTAATGATTCGCCTTGAATTTAATTGTTAAATTTTTTGCGATTTTCTGCGTCATACGGTAGTCAGGACAAATTCGCTCCGAAACTCTGTCGCTCTCCCGCCCTCCCTCATTCTCACGCTCTCTCGCCTGTCGCTCGCTCCCCCGTTCTCTCTCCATCTCTCGCGTTCTCTCGTTCTCTCTCTCTCATTCTCTCGTCTTCCTCACTCTCTCTCTCGCAATCTCTCTCCAGTGTAATGTATTCCAAAGCGGAAGTCTATCCACCTCGAGAATATGGAAGCTATTGGCAGTCAGCCCCGAAGCCCGATGGCTCATGAAATCCGGGCGAAACGACGGAAGCATTTGCCAAAAAATCGGCTCGACAAGGCCTCTGCTGGGCCTTCAATTGTCCGGCCCCATCCTCTGCATTTCTGAGCGGAGGGACGGGACTGGCTGCCCTCGGCAACGTGTTTTGGGAGGCGCCGATATACCGATGAGGGTTTTTAGAGGGGGAGGGGGTGTACTTTGGTCATTCTGCAGGCATGGACTGGAGGATTTCAAGGAACTGGGTTAAAGGGACTGGCAAAGGAGGATATGGAGTTTGTTGGCTATTGATTAATTGATTTCTGCCCGTTGTTGCCCTGCACATTTTCTTCGCTGCAGATTCCCATTGATGCAGCCAAGGCCGGGAAACGCCACGCACCATTCTGCTCGAGGTAGCAATCTATTATACTACCGATGGCCAGCGTGTGGGTGGCGTGTCGCAAAAACTTCATAATTTATAAGGAATCCATGCTCAAAAGCCCCGAGAAATCCATAAGCATGCCTTGCGTGTTCCTTTAAAGTGATCTCTCAGATATCAACGACCTTAGGCATCTCTCACTTTTGCTCTGGCCCTCTCGGACTCTCGCTCGCTCTCTCGATCTATCTTTTGCTCTCTCTACCTCTCGGTCTCGATCACGCTCTTGTTCTCTCCCGCTCTCTCGCTCGTTCTCTCTTTCTCTCACTCTCTCTCTCTCCTTCGCGCTTTCTAGACTAGACCTTTATTTCCCAATCCCATTTAAAACCCCGTAATTATTGAGCTTTCCCTGATTCCTGATTTTTTATCCATCCCATTCAAGCCTCTCCCAATTAATCCAAGCTAGCCCAGTCTTATTAGGCAAATCATTAGCCGAATGACCCACAACGCCGAAGATCCCCAGCACTAGACTACGGTATGCCATGAAATAGACATGTCCCGCACGTGGGCCCCACAATTATTTGGATGGGCTCTTTTTCAGGCTGGTCACCAGGCTTTAGTGCCTTTTAGGGATTCGAATGAGGTTGGTTGGTTGGTTGGTGGCATCAATGAGGTGACCCCCCCAGACCTCACTGATTGCTAATTGGCTGTGGGCAAGGGTATGGTTGGGTATTTGAGAAGTCGAGTTGAAAGATCTTTGAGAATGTATTTTCGGTATATGTTTTTCCGATATTGACTTAAGCCAGTTTTTTTTGCGTACGGTAGTAATCGGATCGTGAGCTAAAAACTTTCACGAAGCAAAACAGTTTTGAGGATGGTGTCCAATTTTTCGTTGCTCGCTATTAAAGTGAAATAAAAATGGAACTAAAGCTGCCATGCCATTGCTCGATATTTTTAGGACTTGTTTTTAAGCTATAAAACATGGAATTCGAAGCATAATGCCTGCTACAGTCTGACGTAAAATTAGTGATTTTTAAGTTTTCTTTATTGGTGTTTATTTCCACCGCATAACTCGCAAAAGACCCACTTTAGTGGCGTTTCAAGTCATCAGATCCGCAAATCTCAGATTTCTGAAAGCCCACGCGGGCCCAACCTATCCCGCGCTCGCTAAAAAACGACCCAAATCCCGACCCGAGATGATTTCAGATTTTGCCCGGAATATCGGCTGTCGCTCTCTCTTTCTCTCTCTCCCTCTCTCTCTCTCTATATATCTTGGGCTACACGAATTCGTCAACCAATTCTGATTCCATGCCCAGATTGGCCGTTCCGACCGGATGATCCGGGACCTTCTGTTTTTAGTAGCGGAACGGAATCTGTGGAATTTCGCCTCGTGAGTTCCGCTAAAAAGTGACCCCTATCGCGTGACCACATTTTAGGCTACCTGGGGCGGAATCTATTTAATGTATATTCAAATGCTGGGGGTGTAATAAATCCCTAGGCTGCATATTTATCTTGGGCCTACACTCGCCTAAAAGCTTCCTCATTTCCGCTAGGCTGGGGGGTGGGGTGAGGCTTTATTGCTTTTCATGGTAGTGGGACGTAGGCGAACGGGAACGGAGCGTTACGTAGCTAGAATTTGCGAAGTTTTTGGGTTTTTAGGATGCATGTTTGCTCGGAATTCATAGACATTCCTTGGGCTTTGAAGGAGACTTGGGCTTAGGCTTGGGCTTAGGCTTGGCCTTGGGCTTAGGCTTAGCCTACGCTTTATTAGGCTTGGGCTTGGGCTCAGGTAAGCTTATTTTAGGGTCTAGTTTAGCCTTCCCCATCCCTTGAAACCAAAATCTTGCCATTTTTAGACTCTCTCATTTTCGGTCTTTCCAAATCGAGCACCCCCAAGCCAGAAAAGGCGATTTATAGGCGGCTTCTGGGTTAATCGGGTTTTTGAACGATTACCCAGAGCCGAAATGGCCATATTCCAGCCGACCAGCTGGAGAGCCAGAGACGGCCGTTCCCCAATAACACCCCCCGGGGGTATTTATTGCTTTTTGGCCGAGTTTTCTCTAATTTTTCCGTTTTCGGAGGAGGAATTGAAAAACCTTTAACATTTAAGAACAAAGAATTAAAATGAATACTTGCTACATCATCTCTGCAAGGTAGCCTATGGATAAATTTGGTAAGACTCCAGATACTCCCTCCCCCAGCCGGCCCCCAACTTTTGTATCTCGGCCCCCTGTTTATCTACAGGTCTGTAAAGTATACCAAAATGTTCGGCTTGTGACGAGTATTTCGTATACTTTACACACCTGTAGATGAACAGGGAGACGAGATACAAATTCTGGAGGCCGGCTGCTCGCTTACCTGATCTGATCTGATCGTCGCTGCTAATTGCTCACTGTTGTTTTTCTTCTGAGATCTTAACAATAAATAACCTCTGCGAGCTTTCTGCGTAATTTTTCTTGAATTCTCGATATTCTCTGCTATCTTGCCTCTCCCAGGGTCCAGCTTCCTCAATCCGCAAACGCTCGTTGCTAGCTTGCTTTCCTCAAATTTTTTCAGTTCCTAAAGGTCCTCTGCTAGCTTATCGGACACTTTCCAAAGAATCTCTGCTAGCATGCCGTCTCCAGTTTTCTCAATCCCCATCCGCTCTCTGCTATCTATCCTCGACCACCATTTCCATGCTCCCAAGCTCTCTGCTAGCTTGCCACGCTGAGTTAAGCTGAATGCTAGCCTCGCATGCTCAAAATTTCCAATTCCCGAAGCAATCATTGCTAGCATGCCCTATCACCCTCGTCACTTGTTGACTGTTTGGGTAAAGTGTAGGGAAGCGGCTAGCCGGGTGGGTGGATGGCACACATTTCACGTACGTAAGAATGGCCCTCGGGCCGCCTTACGTGTGTGTTTGTTTGTTTCCGGTCTGGCTGTCCGTCCGTCTTTGTCTGAAGCCATTCCCTAGCTGGTGCCCTCATTTAATTCGTGATTGGCCATTCCGGCGGAGGCATCTTGGGGCCCCCGAGCTAGCCAGGATGCTGCTACGCTCCAGGTCTGCCCCTCACGAATTTCCCAATTGATGACGGTGACCATTTCTTTTTATGGACGCTTTGTCTGTCTGATAATAAGAGTTAAATGTTGATTTTTGCATTAATGTGAGGTGGAAAAGTAGATTTTTTCCCAAGCGACCCGACAAATTCTAGATTTTTTCTTTTCACCCCATACGGTTTTAAGGAATGCTTCTAGAGTTTTTGCATACAAAAAAATTTCCTGGGAAGTTTTCCGCGCTGGGACACGCAACGCGCGGGTTTCATCTATTACGCCAACTCGAAAAGAGCGCGCTGTAAATTGGGGTTTTCGCCTACCTAACAATTCTCTCGAGCCAACACGCAACACAGCGCAGCGCTCTGAATTTCCATTGTGTAATCGGTTACGAGTATATATCCTTGACCGCTATACGCAACCCGCGTGGATTGGTCACTTGTAGTAAAACGGCTACGCGATGCAAAGGCATGGGGGATGCTTGCGTTGCGTGTCGCGGCCAAGGTAAACCCGGTAGAAATTTTTGAAACAAAAAATCCATATCCATGCCTTGCCCTGCGCTTGAACCTAGAAAATCACAAGGAAGCCATTTTTGACCACCCGGCATCAACCCTTCCCGGTGCTCTTCGAAGCCGCTTTATCCAAAACACAGCACTATCAACGAAATGACCATTTTTTACCCCGAAAATTGTCGGCAGTAAAAATGGTTGGCTTCCCTGTTCGTTCCGTGTACTCAAACGGATTGCTGCCGGGAAGGGCCCCGGTTCCTTCCAAGTTTTGCAAACGGCCGTAAAACTAGGGTTCCTGGTTCAACCGGGACGACCTTTACGCTCCGCTCTGGCCGTCATTTGTGCTAAGGCGTAGTTGGGGCGCTAAGATATCGCTTCCTCGGTGAATCTTCATTTCGCCGAATTTTCATTTCGCCGAATTTTCATATCGCCGAATTTTCCTGGTCTTCCAGGAATCAGGAATCGCCGAATTCCAGGGCCGCCGAACCTGGTGGAGCTTCCGTCTCGAAGGTGACAAGGTTTTTGGAACTTTCGCCTCGGGAACCTATAATTTTATCTGGGAAAGAACTAAATTTTGGTTAATTTAATTTTGGGCGCTAGGCAGTTTTCGCATCTTAAAGGAGCACTTCATTCAAAAATCAGGCAAAGACAGCCGCATGAAGCCATCAACCAGGCCCCAAGATGTCATTCAGGCTCGGAAACCCTGGCAATCGGGGAGGCTATAAATCCTTAAAAAATGCTAAGAGACCACCCCAACCACCCGCACAATGGGGTTTGGACCCGTGGTTTTTGGCAATGAAATCCGATTCTCCCTGTCCCCCCAGCCATCCGGTCCAAATCTTCCATATTTTTGCCACGGGGTTCTTCATCCAGACGTTCCGCTGCCGCTCTCTCTCTCTCTCTCTCTCTCTCTCTCTCTCTCGCTCTTGAGGCATGCCCGATAATGTATCTACGCTACGCTACGCTATCCCTTTAAATTCCCCAGACTCCACTGCAAAACCTTCTCATCTCTAGCCGAGCGTCTCGACCCTGTGGTTCAGATTCCCACCGAAATCCTGGAAGCTGCCCGTCTTCCCCTCCTTATTATTCGCCGAATTATTCCGCCGGCGTCAAGCGGCTAATCGGAAATTCGGCATGCCGTCTACTTGCTGGAGAGCGAGAGTGAGAGAGAGAGCGAAGAGAGAGAGAGAGAGCGAGAGGGAGATGGCTAGAAACAAACGACTGACGAATCCCGAACAGCTAGAGAATCGAGCTATAGCAGCTAAAGTTTGATAGGGAGAGAGGGAGAGAGGGAGAGAGAGAGAGGGAGAGAGAGAGAGGGAGGGAGAGAGAGAGGGAGAGAGAGAGAGAGCAGCTACAGCCATACCCATTCACCCTAGGCCCCCAAAAGTATTAATGCAAAGTACACAAACCGAGAGCGCCCCCGTTTCCACACGTTTGCCAAGTTCGCCTCGGATTTCGGGGGATACCCGCATTTTTGTTTACAACATATAACGCCAGGCTTCCAGCCCCAGTTTTTCAGACCGAAGAGCATTCGCGGCTCCTCGGCGACCCATCATTTTTGTTTGTTTAGAAAAATGGACAGTACGGGGGTTTTTGGGGGCGAGAAACGCATCTCGAACGAAAACGGGGGCAAGGAGGAACGAGAGGGGGTGTCCCGTACACTCTGCACTCATCTTTGGGAACAAGTGTGTATTGGACTTGTTTGTTGATACCGTATTAAATTAGGTAATTTTTGATGGTATTTTTCGAATATTAGAAATTAAAACGCCGAACCATAAACGGCTAAATTCAGATTGCCATCCCATTCAGCTTCGTTTAAACACCCCTGAAAGAAATTTAATAATCTTCACAACGTGATATACTCAAAATGGGGCGTCCAACTTGGGCAAACAACACTTTTTCTCATCCGTTTCCTTTTACCACAACTTGCAAGTAAGCATTTTTCGACCCTACGCCCCTCGCCGAACTCATGAATTTTCGACATCGCAGGGTGGGGGTCATATTCGGGTCATTTTGGCTTCAAACTTTCCTTAACTCGTTCTTAGAGTATGCTAGAGCCTTTTGAAAACGTTAAAATTCTCTTGAACCTTAAACTTTCAAAAAATCGCTCACCGACCAGACGACTGTTTTCTCGTTTTTACGATTTTCACACCTGAGTCTGTCACGCATGCTTATCTTTATGGTATTTCTGAAAATAGGGACGAGAGAGAGAGAGAGAGAGAGAGAGAGCGCGCGAGAGAGAGATGCCATTGGGTCACAAGCCCCCTTTTCAAATGCCTAAATGCCCAGAAGGGGTCAGGTTACCACCAAATTTGGCAGTAGAGGGTAAGGAACGATTCGTCCGGTTTTCTATTTTCAAAAGCACTTGAAGCTGAAAGGTAGTTTTTATAATTTTCAGCATCAGCAAAATGGCATTGGCCTCTCAAAATAGCCAGCATAAATTTGGGGTTTTCCGAAAAGCAGCTGGCTTCGGAGAAATTTTGCAGAAGCTAAATACATCGTTTTTCAGCGGTTAGAATTCTTTGCCCACATCAGACTTGCCTTTGGGCTAGAACTAGGCTGAGGTTTACACTTGGGCTTAAGCTTGACTCAGGTTTCGGCTTCGGCTTAAAGCCTGGGGTTCAGGGTACTGTGCTATTACTGGGGGAGGCGTAAAATTTGTACGCGATGAGTAGCCAATTTCTATTTTTCGTCTTCACTTACTTGTTATCCATAATATATAATGTAATCCATAATGTTTGGAACAGTTTTTTCCTATTTGATACGCTAGATAAAACTAGTACAAAAGTTCTGAAATTTGAAATTTTTACCTTGTATTGATAATTTTTATAATTTTGGTCCCACCCCCGCTAACAGTCTAGTACCGGCTTCACTGCCTTGGTTTATGCTCAGGCTTCGGCTTAAGCTTAGGCACATGTTTATGCTGAGGTCTAGGCATAGGCTCAGGCTCAGACTTTGGCTTGTGTTAGGCTTGGCCTGAGGCTTCGTTTCGCTTGAAATTTTGCGCCCTAATTTTTTGCACTTTTAGTTGGTCTTTTACTGCTCAACCCTCAAAAACAAAACCCCACCGATCAAAATTTACCGCACATGATATTTTGTACGACTCTACTAGTAATTCCCCTTTTCCCCCTAAAATCCGCTGCATTGTTCCAAGTTGTGGCGGTGATGTCGGATCTACCCATCCGCGTAAATCCACCCCCGAAATCCTGGGGCCCCCAAAAAACGTCAAAACACCTACACATCTTTTGAGAATTTGGAAGGGCCGGATTTGCAGTCTTTGGCCTCAATCTGCATAATCTCAGATTAAGAAAATTTTTTTGTAAAATGATGTTTATCGTGATCGGCGGATATAGATTTTTAGCTTTGTCATTTTGGATCAAATTGCACTGAAGCGGGGGTGTGATCGAGGGTTAGTTTGATCGATTTCAATATTAAATTAAATTAAATTAAACCTATGTTTTTGAGCATTGTCTTTGTGCAGATTTTTGATGATTTTAAACCTGTTTTCGTAATTTTTATAGATTTTCTTCACCGTTTTTTTCATAGATTTTTCAAGTGTAGTGCAGTCCAGTTTCTCAGGCAAGAACAATTTTCCCTTCCCCGCATCTCTGACCGCATCTTGAACATGCGAAGATGTTGTTCTTACACCCCGATTTTGCTCTGCTCAGCTCGTTCTAGACGCAAAATCGTTAAAAATTCGATTTCTACGTGTATTCTAGTGTTACATAGCTCTTCCTCTTCCGCGAAAGCTTTTTGCTGCTCCTACTCCTCCTCCTCCCCGCTAATTATCCACCACCGAATCGCGCGTCGTCTGATTAGGCGGTTTAATGAAGCTCCCTCCCCTAACCAAGGATCGAATGAGCCATAATTCGTCACAATTTTTGATTGTAGCTTGAGGTTTAGGCTTAGGCAGACGCTTGGGCTTAGGTTTAGGCTTGGTTTAGGCGTTGGCTTAGGCTTAGGCCTTGGATTGGGCTTAGGCCGCGGTTGAGACTTGGGCTTAGGATTAGGCTTAGGCTTAGGCTTAGGCTTGGCTTGGGCTTAGGCTTGAGCTTAAGCTTCCCTTACCCTCGTGCTCACTGCTTAGGCTTAGGCTTAGGTTTAGGCTTAGGCTTAAGCTTAGGCTTAGGCTTAGGCTTAGGCTTAGGCTTAGGCTTAGGCTTAGGCTTAGGTTTAGGCTTAGGCTTAGGCTTAGGCTTAGGCTTCGGCTTAGGCTTAGGTTTAGGCTTAGGCTTAGGCTTAGGTTTAGGCTTAGGCTTAGGCTTAGGCTTAGGCTTAGGCTTAGGCTTAGGCTTAGGCTTAGGCTTAGGCTTAGGCTTAGGCATAGGCTTAGGCTTAGGCTTAGGCTTGAGCTTAAGCTTCCCTTACCCTCGTGCTCACTGTAAATTCGTGGAATTCACCCGAAAACGTTTCAGAAAAGATCAAACGGGGTTATGGGGGTTCCCCCCATTCACCTGAGGCTCGCCCCCGTTCCAGAGCTTCACCTGCCCCCCCCCCTTCCCCTGCCCCATCACGGTCATGTAAAATTCCGCCCTAAATTGCATCTAATCTATGCAATGAACCTCGTGTGTTATTTGGCCACGCAGTGCTACGTAATTTTCGCGTGGTCAATTTTCAAGACGAATTTTTGCTGCTATTCTTGCCTTTGAAAATCGTAATTTGCCTCGGTTATAAAAAAACCTCTAAATTGACTTAAAATGCTTTTTGCCATCATTGACTTTCTGTACTGTTTTCAGTTCCCTACATTTTCCTTAATTTTTTTTGTTTTTCAAAATATCGCTAATCCTGGTCCTTTTCAGAAAATGGACACGATGACGGGGATACTCGTTTGGTATGGCAGTACCGTACACCCGGCCCTAGTGCTCGTTTTGTGTATTGCAGGTATGTGGAAGTTTTTGGGGGTTCAGCTGCTTGTTTATTAGTTGCCATAGGTGTAATTCGTGGCGTTTTAGTTGGGCTTTATAGCGTTTATAGGTGTAATTCGAAACGTCAACAGGAGTGATTCGTAGTATTGACGTGAACGCAGATATCCTAACCATAAGATATGATTTTTCGCCTGCATAGCAGAAATTGGTCCTAATGCTGGATACAACGCGCACTTTCAGGATCCCTTGGTCATCTTCTATCAATCGCCACCCTCTCCAGAATGGTCAACCCAACAAACACACTGCTGATCAGCATGTCGTGGTACGCATATTTCACGAAATTAACGCAAAACGATCGGTTTTTTGGTCAAAAAGATAATGAATTCCTACCGACCTAACAAGAAGTAGGAAATCAAAAATCGTCATCGTAAAATCATGTTTTGACCCCCGGTTGATCTTTAAAAATTACGAGGAGCTCAGGGAACCAAAACTTGTTAGCCAGGATCCGCTAATAGATTCAGGGAGCCGGGGCTCATTTCCGGGCGTCATATTCAATGGGGGTTAAGTTTTTCGTCGAGGATGAAGCCAACTAACGGCTGAAATAGATTTAAAGGGATGGTGTTGTTAAATAAATCAATTATACATCTAGAATCTATAAACAAAATTAAAGGGGGGTTTTTTTAGTTGTCAACTCGCATTGTGCGCCAACTTCCTCTACGCCACCCTCTTCAAATGGGCCAGCGATGAGTTGTGCTCACCGCTATTCTTTTCGCAGTTAATGGGTAAGCTTTTTGATTATGAAAATTGAAGAAGTAGTTTTGATTCACAATTTTCTGTATGGATTTTATGGTTTTTCCAGCCCGAACAATGCACGCCTCGGTGACGCTGTCCGTGCTAGTGCACATGACCGGCGTGTTTCACGTGGTGGCGTTATCGATAATAAGGTAAGGGTCAAAATCGGCGATCGTATGAAGTCCGGGTCAAGGAGCAGAGATATCTTTATTGTCGAAAACGAGGATAAAGCCTAAATTAAACTCCAAAAAACCATGCCCTAAAAATTTGTGCAAGCAAGCAGAGATTCTTTGCCAAGTTTTTGATTTGCCTGGCGTGGCAAGCTAGCAGCGATTTCCTTACGGAATTTTAAGAGCGTTGGTAACTAGCGTAATTTCTGGTGAAATTTCATAGATATTCAACACTTTTCATACCTGGCAAGTGCAAAAATTCTTGGCGGAATTTTCCGGATTTGGCAAGCTAGCAACGATACTTTGCAGAATTTGCCGGAATTGGCAAGTTAGCAGAGATTCTTTGAGAATCTACCTTGTGTTTCAAAATTATCTTTTTTCTTGTTCAGATACTGCTCCCTGCGCCGTCTCACCGGCATCAACTCGTCCCTTCCCTGGTTCACCCAGACGGTAATTTTCATTATTCTATTACCAGTGGAAAAAGCCCGCTTCGCGGCCATTTTCCACTGGACCCCCGTCTAAGAACCACGAATTCTCACCCTTTCCTTTCTTCAAGCCTGCGGCGCAAGTGCCGGAGTCCCCGGAGCCATTCCTCCGGAGGCGCCGGAGCGCGGGCTACGTTCGACACCTTGAGTCTGCGGCGCTAGCTACTGACTTTGCTCTCCATATTGGGCCTGCGGCGCAAGAACCGGAGTAAATAAACCATTCTTTGGCCTGCGGCGCCAGAGCCAGCGTTGCGCAAGAATTTGTAAGCCTGCGGCGCTAGTTACTGGTTTTTCTCCAGGCTTTGGCCTGCGGCGCAAGAGCCCGGGTCCAGGACACATCCTTGGCCTGCGGCGCTAGAGCGCGGGCCAGGCCTATCCCCCGCAAACCGAGAGCCTAGAAATATGCTTTGTTGCTGAACTACCAAAAAGCAAAAAGTTAGATCCGGGCAGGATCCGAACTCACTACTACGCGCCTGGCAGATAGACGCAAATGCACTGCACCACCGCGACGTTGGGAATAGGCAGCGGGAAGGGCCTCTTCTCCCCTGGGGGAGGGGGGGAGGCAAGAGAATGGCGACCCATGATCCCAGAGGGAGGCCTACTAGTCACTTTACAAAATTCGGTTTTCGAGTCTGAATCAGCTGACAATTTGTAAAGATAATAAGATGCGCATGATCCCCACCATCGAATACATAAGTTTTCCAAATTCCAGCCCAAAATTCCATCTGGGCTTCGATTTATGCCCCGGACACCACGGCTCTTGGCCCGTTTTGTTAAGGACTTTTTGAAAAAATGCTCATAAAAATTTTAGTTTACAAAATCTGCCAAAACGCAGAATTATATCACAGGAGAATGTAATTTTCAATCTGCCCTCCAAAAATTAGCGCCTAATTCCATTTGGCTCGGGAGATATCCTCTGAACAAACCTTTTTTCGGCCAAGCTGTTAAGGATTTTTCACTATTTTGCTTGTAAAACCATTAAATGAAGGAATTTCGCAAAACAAAAAAATGCGTCACTGACAAATGTGTTTCTCCACCTCCATGCCAAAAATCAGCCGGAAATTCGGCCTGACGGCCGAGAAATCGGCTGTACAGAAAACAAACATACTTTTCTCGCTTATAGGATAGGATTTTTTTAATGCGGTGTAAAACCCTGAAACTCAATTAACAAAAAAAAGTCACAAGGCATTGAATTGAATCCCTTGTTTTTTTTTCCAGAAATGCCGCGTGTCCCTAATTATCATCTACTCGCTCGCGGCTTTGATTGGGTGGCCCGTGTATTTTACGAATGATATTGTCGAGGTGAGTCAGGGTTTTTTTTTTGAGGGGGATGAGGTTGAGCGTATGCAAAAATAAGATTTGTAGCTACGAAATAGTTTGAGAAAATTAACATTAACTGAATCTCGTTTGAGAAGTCCCAGACATCAGTAAAAGAACGCTAAGATCGCCAGCTAAAAAATCTTTTTCGTCTAAGTTTTTTCATATTGTCTTTTAAGAATAACTTCTTGCGCTATATAATTATTGGTAACCAGGGTTGAAAAGCCGCTACGCGACTTTTTCAACCCTGGTCCCCGTCTGATCCCATGATATTCTTCATTTTGCATATTTCTCGCGTTTTCGATGACACAAAAATGAGAAACGATCGCTCTTTTCCCTTATATATGCATACCGCCACTTCCGGAGTATGCTAATTGTTTCCTAACAAAGAGGGTTCTCGATTTTTCAATAAAAACTTAATTTTAACATTAAAAACCGTTAATTTTTGAAAATTTGCTGAGTGTGCAGTTATCCCTAGGTCATTACGCACCTAATGACGTATCATACGTAGCCTAATACCCTTCCCTTCTTGAGATACTACTGGAACACGCTGACGGAAGTTGCATGCAAAGTGGCACACACACACACACACAAACACTATTTTTTTATATATAGTAGGATAAAACTCTCATTTAAAATAATCTTAGATCTCGCTAAAGTTTGAAAAATTCTTATAAGTGTAAAATTCTACCCAGAATCGCAAAAACTTAATTTTATCTAGGTTTTGGCATTTTGAAACGTAAATTGGACTTAAATATTTTTTCCAATGCAGTCAATGCAGTACAAAAGCTTGAAATATGCAAATTAGGTTACAAGCATCCATATTATATACAGCCGAACCATAAATTTTAGGTCCCCGAAAAAGAGGGGTGCGCGGCGAAATTCCCGCAGCTCGCCAACGTCAGCTCCTACGAGCTGTCATTCACGAAAAACTACACGCTACAAACGGTAGGTGGCTACCGTAACTAATTACGATAGCATCTTTCTTTAAATTATGAGAAATATTTTATCGTCTCGTTTTAAGGTGTGCCACTGGCTGTTTAACCTCTGCGCCAAGCTCGGCCCCAGTGCGATCCTATGCGTGATGACGCTACTGATATTGAGGCAGTTGAAAGAGATTAGGTATCGATTAACGAATTTTTTTAATTAATTTTGGTTTTAGAAAAATCAGTGCTCGTTTCTCTACACTTGAAAGGGATCAGCAGTACCAGAGAACGACAAAGATGATTTTGGTGAGCGAAGCGAGATTTGCCAACCAAAAAAATCAGGATTTCTAGCTTTAATAATTTGCTTTTGACGAAATTAAAGCGCGTCATACTCTTTACATTTACATATTCCCATTTTTCAGATGATAATGTTCATGTTCATCTGCGTCGAGCTCCCCCAGGGACTCCTCAACGTGGCCAACACGATATCCCCGGTGTCGTTCTACTACTACCTCGGCGATTTCAACGAGATGATGACGTTGTTGACAGCCTGCCTCATCTTCTTCCTATTCTGTGCAATGAACGGAAGATTACGGTAGGAAATTCCGTAAAATTAAAGTTATCGCAATTTTTGGAGAAAGGCGCTACTCGGCTCGCCGTGTTTTGTGTGGATCCACGAGTTGGGGACAGCGGCGAAGAAGCGGAGGAGGTTGGTTTTTCGTGGAAATAGGCTTCCGCTTGGGCCAAGGCTTAGGCTCGGCTTCTACTTAAAAGCATAAAACGGAATCACATTCCTATAATTTAATTTCTCTCCTTTCCAGACTCCGCTCCACCGCCAAAGATCATCTCCTCGCATCTTGTAGCGTCACTCAAACCCCAGCCCTCGAAAAGAATGGCTACTCGTCGATGCCTTTGACTATCGAGTAGAAGAATTTCATGTTTTTGCATTTTCACGTTTTTCTTAAATTTCTACACTATCTCCCTTGCCCTCTCTCTCTCTCTCTCTCTCTCTCTCTCTCTCTCTCTCTCCTCTTCATGATCTCAGGACACCAAATTATATTCATAATTGATTAGTTACCTCGTTTTCTCCCCGATGTGTCATTTCCGGTTGCCTAAATCAATTTTCGCTTCGATTTTCTTGAATTCTTCACCTTTATTCTGTTAGTCGCTTGATTTACCGTACACGGGTGATGTGCCTGCAAATTGCCAAAAAAGCCACACAAGGATAGTCGCGTTTAGTGGATAAAGAGATTTTGAATGTGCTTTGCGGAGTATACATAATTTGTATAGTATTAACGTAGCGCACCCAAAAACCTTGCTGTCACGGTCCCCTTAAAAGAGTAGAAGACGTGAGGATTAATCCGTTTTAGTGACTAGGTATATACAACAGCGTGAAAACACAAACAAATAAAAAATCGAATTGCAGAAAAAAAAATAAAATTTGGGAATGTTGGTTGGAGGTAGCGTAGCGTGATTTAGCTATCAATCGGGGTAAGAGTCCAAGGATCAGCTGGGTTTTCGATGAAAATATTTCCGACCTCTCGAAGCTCCAAGTGAAATTTCGCCACCCAGCATCAGCCTGCAATTTTTTTGAGCTTGAGCTCCCAGTTTCCGGGGGATGGTCAGGTGGCCAGGGAGCGTCAACTTGCGAAAGGGCCCCGGGGCATCCGGTTTTGAAATACGGGCCATTCACACCAGAGGCTTTCGGTCGTGGAATTGGGCTTTACTTTGGAGTTGAACGATGACGACTGATGAACACAATTTATTCCTCTTAAAAATTCAATTCCCTCGAAAACGTTACCGATCAGCGCTTTTTTGAAAGCGGCTTTTGAATTTTTCGGTATCGACCTGGTCAGGTCCCGTCCCTAAACTATAAAAACACTAAAGCAACTCCTATTAGAGTCCCGCTTTTTAACGATTTTTTCAAATTCTGCCCGTTCCG
This sequence comes from Mesorhabditis spiculigera, assembly GCA_958295435.1. Lineage (NCBI taxonomy): Eukaryota > Metazoa > Nematoda > Chromadorea > Rhabditida > Rhabditidae > Mesorhabditis > Mesorhabditis spiculigera. The sequence continues at coordinate 383,233 of CATQJA010001493.1, forward strand.
CCGATTTCCGTGTAGTAGTGGGCGTGTATTTTTTGTGCAGCACGGCCAGCTGAGTGGCCGCCCAGATCCCAAGACCCTAGATCTCGGATCGTCTCCACCCCTCAAAGTTTACCGATTGATGACGCCATTCCACCCCGGGCCCAAGTGCTTATTTTAGCACGCGGGCGCGTTTTTCGCAAGCCGGTCAATACGGAAATGAGTCAGAAAATAACTTACGGCTTGGCTTAGGTCTCATGCTTATGCTAACAAAATTTGGATAAGGCTTAGGTATGCCTAAGCTTAGGCTTGACTTTGGCTTAGGCTTCGGCTTAGGCTTTGGCTTAGGCTTCGGCTTAGGCTTTGGCTTAGGCTTAGACATGGGCTTAGGCTTAGGCTTAAGCTAAAGCTAGGAATCCATGCCCCTTGCCCATTTTTATGGCCCAATTGTATTGATGGGCGGGCGGCTGCAATTGTCAGGCCGGTGTGCCCCGGACTACTAGCATGCTCTCGCTACAAATACAAATGCTAAAGAAATAGAGAGAGATAGAGAGAGAGAGAGAGATCCCTTGTGTGCTTGTGGGTTGGGTCTCCATGCCTTCCTGCCAGCCTTTGGGATGGTAGTGTAAAGTGTGTATGGCCACGGAGGGCCTTTCACAAAAGAACTTTTATCCCCGACCGGCCACCACCCTCCGCCACCTGTAGCTTGAAGCCGAACGTTTGCCATTGGCAATTTGGCGCTTTTTGTCATCTGTAAAAATAACTAATTTGCTTATTTCGTTTTTTATAAGCCCTCGGGTGTTGTTTGAAAGTTTGGCTTTGATTAAAAATTCTATTTAGCGCAGATCTTCATTTTTCTTGCCATGTTGGTTTTGTGATCGCACGCTTCTTAATTAAATATACTAAAAAACTGTCATTACCATATTTATAGCGAATTTAATCTTATATTTACCGGAAAAATCGACTTTTGCGTGTCGATAACTGCTCTCAACTCTCTCAGGTGAACTCTAGTTTCCTTTGAACACCAGTTTTTTCCAATCGTTACTCGAGTGCCGATCCATTCTCTATGGCTACCGACAAACCCTTGACTTTCTTTTCCTCCTCCCCTTTCACCTCCCCGTTCCTAAAATCAACAAAAAACCTAACCGAAATTTTAGATTAGGCACCGATCCCTCGTCATTTGGAGGGTGGCGCGGATATGATTCTCAAAGCCAATGAAGAATATTGGGATTGGCCGCTGCAGGATGCGACTGATGGTATTGTTAAGGTACGTTCTTTCACGGTGTCTTAGAGCGCGCACGGGGGGTGGGAACGGGCATGGCCTAATGGTCTAAGGCGGCGGTCGGAGTGACGGGCGCGGGGTCCTGGTTCGATTCCTCCCCTCGCATAAATACGCGACACCGTTTTGCTTTTTTTGCACAAGGCACCAACAACAAATCTTTAGCGAATTCCAGGTAGAAAATTAAACAGATGGGGCGGCCCGGAGGCCGAATCAGAAAATCATCTTGATTTTTGCTTCAAAACGTTTCAAGTCCTTATTTTTCCCGGCGATCGCCCAAATTCTTTGACTAAAATGTTCCCTAGAGTCTTCTCTATCGATCGCCAGGCGGAACATTTCTATTAGGTTGGAACTAAAGTTCGCGCAATATTTTTCTTTCCTTGTAATTTTCGGACCGGAAAACGGGCAAGAACCAAAATGTTTTTTGGATGAACGGGTATGCAATAAAATTCTCTATTCGATGCGTGGGACGGAATCGCGTTGCTTCCCTATTAGAATTTTTTAAAGCTAGATTTAGGCGAAAATGAAAAATCGCTTCGGCCCGCCTTTAGAAAACAAATTTGGCTTCCTTTTTAGGCTAATTCGGCATGCAGCTGACAGATTTAACTTATTATTATAGTGATGATCAGTTCCTATGGTGACTTTATGGCGGTTCGGAAAGATGTCCGGGTCAAAAATTTGAAGTGCCCTCGAGAAAAACGCAAAAATCTTCAAAACTACTGGGGCTAAAAACCAGTAATTTTGGTCCCACATACTCATGAACCCAACAGAAAAATGCAAAGAGGGAACATCGGAATCTGGCCACTAAATTTTCAGAAAGAAATTTCCAAAGTTCGATTGCGCGAACTTATGTTCCAACCTAATAATTGTTTTTCGAAAAAAAGTTATAGCCTTTAGAAAGCTTTTTCCCATACATTTTGGGGACCAAAAGGGGGCGTGGCCTAGCCCAGTCCCTCCCGATCCCCCGTGCGCGCTCCAAGTAAGGCCTAAGACGCCGTGCTTTCTGGGTTCAAACTGGCCAGGAATCAGCATATGAGCATCGCCTGTTTTGCGGTCGACGTGTGTCGACGGGTCGCATATTCTGAAGCTTCCTAACCGCTTTAAAAATCAATTTATTGATTGCTCTAAAATCTTAAGGTCCCAATTAGGTGACGAACAACACGGAGAAATTTGATGTTGCCCTTGAAGCCAAGTCATTCCAGCCAAACGAAATACAGGTGAGAAAATTTATGATTTCAGCAGCATCCTCATCATTTCTCGCTATTAATATGATGATTCTCTGATTTACTGATTGATCATGACTTATTTACTGTATAAAACTTTTTTTCCAGGTACGGGTAATCGGCGGACTCCTCGAGATTCACTTTGAGCATATTCAACAGAAGAATGATCCATATGTTTATCGGGTTATCACAAGGTGGGTGCAATTAAGCTTTATTGGTTTAATGATTGTTTAGGTCTGACTTTTATAATCTGCTAGGGGTTGAAATTTGCTGGAAACGTATTAAATAAAAAGCCAAAAATGTCTATCTCCATTCAAGCTTTTTAAAAAAATCGTAATTTTTCGGTTTTATGTTAATTTCGAAATTTTCTTGAATTGAAAACTGTAAGGATGATTTCTACTCAAAATTTACACCCGAGAAAATCCGAAAGACTTTAAATACGTCAAAAGCGTTGGAAAAAGATCTTCCTGAATTTTTCAGGTCCTACCGTCTTCCCGACGACATTGACATTCGAACCCTAAGAAGCCACCTCTCCAGCAAGGGCAAGCTGCACATTTCGGCGAAGAAAATGCCCTACAAATAATCGCAATCACGCGATGGAAGCCGTCCGCTCAAAATCTCACCCCTACCGGTATCCCCCAAGCCACGCCGCATTTTCTATGTAAAATACCTGCCGAGCCAATTTTGTGATATAAAAAACCCCCCAAAATACGATGCTTTATTCGAGTTTTTCTTTGTGCAGTCAAAACGATTTAATATGAAAATATAATAAAGATATGCCCAATGACAAATCAGGAGGAATGAGAATAAGATTAAAAAAAGAATAATAAAAATAATGATCAAGCAAAACCGAGGCGTGAAAACGTATATGGTGGATATCACAGGGAACTGTGAAAAAATGAGAGGAAGAAGATCGGAGATTCGGAGAAAAAGCAGAATATTTGCATACGGGCTATAGGAAAGGGACGGAGCTACGGTAAAAAAATAACTTTCAACGTTAAACTTATTTAGAAATTAAAATTTTCTCAAAACTTGGCTGAAAATTCGAAAATTCATTTGCCACCAGAAGTCAGGTTTTCAAAAAATATTTGTATGTCGTCGGAAAATTGTATTTACGATGTTTTACGTTTCATTTATAGTAATTATGTTATTCTTTTCATTTAAGTAGATTTAGCGACGTCCTTATATAAAATACTATTGAAAAGGTCGTAAGGAGTAGATGTTATAACGCTCGAAATCGTCCAAATTCCCCCCAGTTTCAAGAGAGATACGGTAGTTTTAACTAAGTAACTTTCACAAAGATACGCTTACAAATTTAACACCCATAATTTACCGCAACTCCGCCCAATTCCCCTTGACACCGCCTTAAGTAGGATACGCATGCCCGTAGTCAACGCGTAGCTGCTGCAGACGCTGCGACAACTCTGACCCATCGTCGTTCATCTCCAGCGCGTCGGTGGAGGAGGATTTTCTAAAAAAAATATGGCTATACTTGAAAACATCCAGAACAAGACTAGCTATGCAAAAAAGAAACGCTAATAATGACAATGACAAAAGAAATGCTCGGAAAGTTGCGAAAAATGCGAAGTGGAAGAAGTTGCGGTGGCTGGCGGGGTACTTACTCGGGGCATTCGGGCACCGTCAACATTCGGTTGCTGCGATTTGTTTTGATGAGGACAGGAGAGGACAGATAAACAGACAAAAACAGACAGACAAAGGGGATACAGACTCAAAATCCAATTTTTTTCAGAAAGTTCTAATTATTTTTAATAACTACTAGGCGGGATTACGTCATTTCATACCGTCATCTATTGCAAAAATGGGATTTCCGGGACAGATCCGGATACTGGATATCGGTAAACAAACTGGCGGACCCAAGATACTTCCAAAGATAATTTACTATCTTTTCATCTTTTCTCGATTACCTGCTAAAAACGCGTGCCTCCCCCTCGAACCCGGTCCTCATCTCGTCAACAGCGCAGGCGATCAGTGTCCGCCAAGCGCGGGCGGCTTCTCGGGATTTCTGGAAGTGAAATCGTTAGAATAAAATGTGAACTTTGAAGAATAAAGCAGAATCGCTTACAATAACGCTCTCGTGGGAGCATATCCTCTCCATCGCCACCTCGCCCAGCCGCTCCCAGATTTCGGCCGAGAACCCGCAACTACGCGACAGTACGGCGTGTACGCAGCCGACCTAAAAAAGTATTTTCTAGTCGAGCTAGTATATGCTTTTTCTTAACCATAGAGATTGAAAATTGAAAAATATATACGCTACGTAGTCTAGTGGACGCATTAGACGAGGATGTTATCTCTTTCTCTCTCTCTCTCACTCTCGCTATCTCTCTCTCTACGACTACCTCTTTTCTCTTCCCTCACGTTCTCTCTCCACTCTGCAAAATTTTGGGTGTACCACTTTGCCTACTTAATGTATCAAAACCATCATGCTACCGTAAAGCCCGAATCTACTAGACGTTCTGAACATTTCTACTCTCCCCCTACGCTTGCTCCTGCATTTCCTGCAACCTCCCGACTAATCCATGAGTACCCATAAATTCCGGGGCACCAAAAACCCATTTCCTTCCCCCTCCTCGCTCGTGCTCCCCACCCAGGAAATACCCTCCCATTATTTATTGTCAAAAGAGGCAGCGCGAACCGACCTGCTTCATCTGTGATGTGCACTGCTCCTCGTCGTCGATCGTGTTGATCAGGTCGTCGAAGAGTCTGTTTAAATCAATTTATACTAAGAAAGCGAGGCCACAAACTTCACTAGCATTTTGACGTGTTCGTCAAGTGTCGCCGCGTTATTGCCCTCATTGTTGAACGCGTCGACAAGGGCCGCTTTGTAGAAGAGCTGTAAATAATTAGAAGACGTTAATGATAATCACTTCGTTCAAGGATTTCCTCACAAAACCGCGATCTTTTAAAGGGACTGGGAAGTGCTAAAATCGATTCCTTCTATAACTAGGTCTAGACAAATTGTTTTTTTTTTGCTAAAAAACCTGCCTTCTAGGGGTCCTTAAAGTGGAAAGCCTGAGCTGGTCCCTCGATAAGGCACATACTCCAAAAAGGTAAAGCTCAAAAACAAGGTTAAAAACAACTAATGATCCGTCATGAAATTGTCTTCAGGCGTTAATTGTAGTTGTCGAGATCTAGTCAAAGTAAGGGTCGATGCTGGCTTTCCCACCCCTTTAAAAACTTAGTGAAAACCTACATCTTTCACTTTCGGACAGGCCACCTCCAGCTCGAGGAAGATTTTTCTGGATAACGACGCGGCAACGGGCCTTATGGCTCGCCAGGAGGATAGTAGGGCTTGTCGTTGGGAGAAGCTGAGTGAGGAGATCGAGATTGCGGCTTAAAAAGGTAAGGTGTAAAGCTGTAGTTTGTAGCCTACAGTTTTTGCCGCGCGAACGGCTTCTGTTCGATTTGCTGCCACGGCGAAGGATGGATTGTTGGCCTGGAAAAAAATTGTAAATGAAAAATCCTTGTCCAAATCGCTTGGTAACTGTCAATGTTTACTCGATGTTTTAACAGATACTGCCTCAGATACCACGCATTAATAAAATTATTTTTAAGGCCCAAAAACCCCGATTTTCACCAACATCCACTTGGCGTCCCCTCCGATACAGTCTGCGCCCGCTGAAAGGCCGCCCTCCTCGAATTTGCCGTCGTCTCCATTTTCTAGCGTATTTTAGAACAGCTTAAATCCGGACGCTCGTCATCCAGAATTGTGGATCGTGAAGCGGGCCCTCCTAGAAGAATCTGACTCAAACCAAACGCCCGAAAATACTGGAAAATTCATCGGGTCCCTCGGGGGGTGAATGGAAACATTCGACGGAGGACAATAATGGACGGCCAAAACAAGTAGAAGATCCTTGTTTTTGGAAATGGAGTGTTTAAAGGGATTGTCAAGGGAACTCTAGAGATTTTAGTCCCGGTTTGGGCCGGATTACGGTAGGATTAACCTAAAATAGCAGGAAGAAGGCACGACCCTTTATGGGTAGTTTTAAAGGCAATAAGAGGCTTTAGAATCTACCCTCCGTTCCACTAGGTCTCGACAAAACAGCTCGAAGCTAGGGGCTTTGGAAAACACGATCATAACCTCTAGTACGTGTGGTTAGGAGTGTCACGTAGCTGTTGAGACCTAGTTTTGGGAATTGGTCGATTCAGGCTAAAATTAGGCTGAAAAACGTTGTGAAGAAAACGCATCATGCCTTCCCAGCCCCGTTAAAGCTTCTAAGCCAGGACCCCGTTCAATCGCGTGATGAAAAATGAGATGAATTTTTGAGCTTCCGCCACGCTGCATCCACAAAATATAGAAAATATAGGCGGTCCACGGCTAAATTGAGTTTGATTGCGAACGATTGGTTCTGCGGCGGAATTAGCGGCGTCACGGAATTGGCTACACCAGAAATCCACTTATTCTGAAGACACGGAGCTCAGATCTTCACGGGAAAGGGATATAAACGCAAAAACCAACAATTGAAAAGCTACATTTTTAAGTCATTCGAACGTAATTTAAGCTTTTTTAATGTAGGTAGTTAGTTCAGGTTAAGCCTAAGCAAAGCACCTGCTTAGGCTTAGTTTAGGCTTAGCTTAGGCTGGCTTAGGCTTAATATAAACTTTGTTTACAAGGCTTAGACGTACGCTGAGCATTTAGTAAGTTAACAATATTTTAAAGTACAGCTTAGATAATCATAAAAAAAGAGAAAAATTTCAATTTCTTTAGCAAGAAAATCATTTGAGCTGCCAAAAACGGAAGCATCCTGGGGGCATTTGTTGCGACCCTCCACACCCCACAAACACAAACACAAAAAAGTAACTTCCACCCCAGCAGGACGAGGCAAGGGCATTGACAGGTTTATGATGAAACGCGAGAGCCATCCCCCCTACTTTCTATCCGCACCACCGAAAAAGAATTGGAGCCGTAGGGCAGGGGCGACGAGAAGGAATGGATGGCCAAAAAATGAGGGAAGCAAAGAGGGGGAAATGTTTGCATTCTATATGGCACCCAGAGGGGAAAAGAAGGGGTGCACCCCGAAATGAAACCTTCTCGATTTCACCCCCCCCGCCCGGCACGGCACACTACCCGTGAAATCATTTTTTTTGTGAGAGTGAAGTGTGCTGTGGATGAAAACTGGCCGGAGTTACTGGATGACTAGGTGGATAAATTAGCATTAAAGGGACTAGGAAGGTCCAAAATCCACCCCTTTATTCGACTAGGTATCGACAACGACCACTCATGTTAGATGCGGCGTAGGAGCTCGTTTGCTGCCCTCTATAAACGTGTTTTGTCGCGTGGATCAAAATCAAAATATTTTTCATTTCATGTTTCGGCTAGACCAATTCAAAGGAAGAGATGGGTTCACGTCGCTTTAGTTTTTTAAAGGGACAAGGAAAGTACGGCTATAGAGTACAATTGCTGTAGATTCATTTGAATTATAACTCGCTCGACAATCGAAAACTCTCTCGCACGTAAAGCGCGCAATCGATTAAGGCGTAATCGCTGCGTGGGCTGCGCGTTGCGTGGAAACTCTCATGCTCGCTTTGCTTAGGCTTAGGCTTAGGCTTAGGCTTAGGCTTATGTTAGGCTTAGACTTAGGCTTATGCTTAGCTTAGGCTTAGGCTTAGGCTTAGGCTTAGGCTTAGGCTTAGGCTTAGGCTTAGGCTTAGGCTTAGGCTTAGGCTTGGGCTTAGGCTTAGGCTTAGGCTTAGGCTTAGGCTTGGCTTAGGCTTCGGCTAGGCTTGGCAGGCTTAGGCTTAGGCTTAGGCCAGGCTCAGGCCCAGGCTTAGGCTTAGGGCTTGGGCTTAGGCTTAGGCTTGGGCCAGCCTTAGGCTCAGGCTTGGGCTTATGTTGGGCTTAGGCTTAGGCTTATGCTTAGCCAGGCTTAGGCTTAGGGGCTTAGGCTTAGGCCCAGGCTTAGGCTTAGGCTTAGGCTTAGGCTTAGGCTTAGGCTTGGGCTTGGGCTTGGGCTTGGAGGCCAGGCTTAGGCTTAGGCTTATGTTAGGCTTAGGCTTAGGCTTATGCTTAGCTTAGGCTTAGGCTTAGGCTTAGGCTTAGGCTTAGGCTTAGGCTTAGGCTTAGGCTTAGGCTTAGGCTTAGGCTTATGTTAGGCTTAGGCTTAGGCTTATGTTTAGCTTAGGCTTAGGCTTATGCTTAGGCTTAGGCTTAGGCTTAGGCTTAGGCTTAGACTTCGGCTTAGGCTTAGGCTTATGTTTAGCTTAGGCTTAGGCTTATGCTTAGGCTTAGGCTTAGGCTTCGGCTTAGGCTTCGGCTTAGACTTAGGCTTAGGCTTAGGCTTAGGCTTATGTTAGGCTTAGGCTTAGGCTTATGCTTAGCTTAGGCTTAGGCTTATGCTTAGGCTTAGGCTTAGGCTTATGTTAGGCTTAGGCTTAGGCTTATGTTTAGCTTAGGCTTAGGCTTATGCTTAGGCTTATGCTTAGGCTTAGGCTTCGGCTTAGGCTTCGGCTTAGACTTAGGCTTAGGCTTAGGCTTAGGCTTATGTTAGGCTTAGGCTTAGGCTTATGCTTAGCTTAGGCTTAGGCTTATGCTTAGGCTTAGGCTTAGGCTTAGGCTTAGGCTTAGGCCGTCCTTGAAGAAAGATTTCTATGCCAAATCTACGAATGAAAAGTTGGCGAAACCCAGCAGCCGGATTCCCACTTACTAGGGAATGGTTTCGGGCGGACATCGGACCTAGATATGTGAGTATGTGCATCTTGTAGATCTCGACGAGACGAATCGATTGATGTAACTTTTAGCTGCCAACGCCTTTAAATAAAAAAGTTATAACGATTTAAAGTTTTCTGGCATGGCTTCATAAGCCCTCCCTGCAACCCCGTCACCGTGGTCCAGTGGCCTAGTGGTCTAGTAGTCAGCGTCTGGGGAATCTAACGAGGGTTCGAACCCGCTCACGATTTTTATTTTTTTCTTTTTTGTCCGAAGCTTCCTCATTGCATTCTGAAGGCCGTAAAAAACTTTTTGTGCATTATTTATACACAAAGAAACGCTCCAGCAATAATACCGAAATTTTTTTGCGAAAATTTGGAAATTGGTAAACAACGTAACCATAGTAGGGCAAGTTCAAGAGAAAATAAAATATTTGTCATGGAACTTGGGGTACGCTACAACATTGTAAGAAACGTGACCACAATTTTGACCGCTCCTCCAAAATATTTTCGATGCATGAGCCAGGCACCAGCCAACAGGATCAAAAAATTAATTTTTCACCCGAAGCTGTATTATTGCTGGAGCGTTTCTTTGTGTATAAATAATGCACAAAAAGTTTTTTACGGCCTTCAGAATGCAATGAGGAAGCTTCGAACAAAAAAGCAAAAAATAAAAATCGTGAGCGGGTTCGAACCCTCGTTAGATTCCCCAGACGCTGACTACTAGACCACTAGGCCACTGGACCACGGTGACGGGGTTGCAGGGAGGGCTTATGAAGCCATGCCAGAAAACTTTAAATCGTTATAACTTTTTTATTTAAAGGCGTTGGCAGCTAAAAGTTACATCAATCGATTCGTCTCGTCGAGATCTACAAGATGCACATACTCACATATCTAGGTCCGATGTCCGCCCGAAACCATTCCCTAGTTAATGTAATGTACCACCCAATCGAGTAGATGCTCGAGGCTTGGCCGTCCAAAATGAGGAGTTGGAGCGGCGAATAATTCGGGGGTCTTGCCGCGGGGCCAGCCTGAAGACGAGGACCCCCAAAATTGGCCCCACTAAGCCAATTATTAGGAAAACGAGACCTTCTCGAGGTCTTTTTGAGGCCGACAACCCGGGGACCCGTCACCACTTCTCATCATTTCTACTCGGAACCCCGGAAAAATGAGGTTCTTGGTTGTGCAAATTTGCAAAAAAGATCTAGGTGGAGTTTGGTGTTGATGTTCCTTGGAGCGTCAGGGTTTTTTCGGAATTGGAGCTTCAAAGGTTGCGGAATCGCAGTTTTTGATGGTTCCAAAAGTCTACGGTAGACAAATTAAAATGACTAGCAAAACAGGCGCCTGAATGCGTAGCGCGCGCGTCTCCAGACGCCGCAACACGACAGCGACGCATGCAAGTTTCGTCTTAATGTGGCCAGTTGCATTGCAACTCTAAATCGGACAGATTCCCTCTTTGAGACGTCATTTGGGATCGGCGCGTAGTCACTCCTAGCTGGGATGGAACGGAAGTCGGTTGCGTGCCGGAAGATTTGACAATGCACATCAAGGATCAATCGGGTCTCAGGAATTTGAAGAGCATAGAGAGAAAGCGATAGAAAGAGAGCGATAGTGCGATAAAAACGGAGAAAGCTAGGATATTGCTGAATTCCGAGCCTTTTTGGGATCTGTTTCTGAGTCCCACGGAATCAAAATCCAAAGCCAATTCGGCCGCGCCAAATAGCACCGTGGGATATTCAGTTTTTAGGCGATTCGAGGCTCGACAAATTGGCTGACGGGATTTTGTAGTTTTTCGTCGGTATAAAAGTGGGGGCGTTTTTTTGGAGCTTTTTGGAAAATGGTATTTCTGTCGCCGTAAAGCGAGGGACATATCGAAATATCGCATTTTCCAACGCAACACAAAACACAAGGCAGCATCCTACACCCCAAAAAATACGAAAAATACGCGGTGGTCGGGTTAGGTTTTGTGTAGGTAGATGGGGAAAAGGCGGAAGGGCCGTAGAAGCCGACCTCTCCGGGCCGCCGACCCGGCCCATCCATTGTGGCCATCCGCTGATGCATGTAGTCGTCGTTTCCCCCCTGTTTCTCGGCTGGCCCCCTCTATTACATATGTTTCATAAGGCTCTCTCTCTCTCTCTCGCTCTTTCTTTTGCCACAGCCGCTTCAATTAACCCGTCCACCTACGGCCTATCCCCCGACGATAAGTTATTGGTCGGAGGGAACGAGGAACGGGATTTAGAGAGCTGGGAATGGGAACGAATGAATGCGTCTAGGCTTAGACGACATTTAAGGGATTACGCAAAGCCAGAATCGACTTTTTTTCTCCGCTAGGTAGCGAAAAACGATAGCGAAACCATTCGCACTAGAGAAAATTCGGCGTGTGAGTTTTTAGATGAGCCAATTACAAAAAATCGCCACAGAATTTTCCGATTAGGGAGCTGGGGGGTTGCTATAAACATTTTATTATCATCAAGGAGTTGAAATCTTAAAACAGATTTTTTTTGAGGAAATAGTACAGCATACCGCCAGGTATTTTCAAAAGCAATTCTAAGCAAATTAAGTAAATTCTATGAAAATGAACTAGAAGCTTCAAAGAAAAAAACGGGGGTTTCGCTGTCGTTTTTTGCAATTTAGCAACGACTACAAAAATTCGCCTTTTCGGCAAAAACATAAATCCCGAGGCATCGCCATAAACCGGACTCTACCGTAGTCCTTCTCTGGACTAAAGCTGTAAAAGCCGGAAACAGCATGCGGATTACACGTCGTTGTCCGGAAACTGGGAAAACCCCGGGTTACCCTCCACGGACATGCGTTAAAATAAAATCCAAAATTCACAGGGCCACCCCCAAAAATTTCCCATGTTTTTCTGAGAGCCGGAGAATCACATGGGGCGTCCGTTCTTCCGATGGGGAAGGCCCGCCACCCGAAAATTCATGTGTGTCGCATTTTAGGGCGACCCCCGGCGGGTTCTGTCTCTACATTTTCGAGAGGGCAACGACGTGACGAATGTCTGCTTTTTTGGGGGAAGGGGACAGAACGTAGCTTACAAGGAGATGGTCTCAGCTCGACACCGAGTTTCGATTTGAAAATTTGCACACTGATAGAGCTCGACGAGACGAATCGATTGGTGTAACTTTCAGCTGCCCATACGATAAAATAGCCGAGTTATAAGCATTTTAAGTTTTTGCATACTTTTTGCATGTTTTTCGCCCTACCTTCATAAGCCCTCCCCGTTCCCCCATCACCGTGGCCTGGTGGCCTAGTGGCGTAGCCGGTGGTGCATGGGGAATCTATTGAAGGTTCGAACCCGCTCACGATTTTTATTTTTTGCTTTTTGGCACAAATGCTGCCATTGGCTTTCTGAAGGCCTGGAATCAGTTCGCATTCCTTATTTTAACTCTTTCAAGGCGCAGTGACCACAATACCTCATCATCAAAAATTTCCGAACTTAACATTGGACTTATGAACAACCTATGAACAACATTTTCAAAAAAATTGCGACAATGAACAATGCTTGCTGACACACAACGCATTCACCGTAAATTATATTGATTCTTAACTTTTTGTTCTATTTTTAATTTTTAATTTTGTTGCTGGGACAGTTAATGCCCCTTGGGGTCAAAATTCCAATTTCTGAAAAAAGATGTTTTATGGTCACTGCGCCTCCATCCTTTGTTAGTTATGATTATCTAAGTAAGAGAGCAGGAAAATTGTCTTAAAAGGGCTAGGAAGTACAAAATCTAGTCATCTCTTGGCTGGGTGCTGACAGTGGGTGAATTCTCGGTTCTCCAGCTCTTTCTAAGCAGTATGAGGCTACTAAATAAGCCAAAAAACGCGACAATCGGAATATAGAAAGGACTTAAACTAACCCTAGAAAGCTGTATTATTGAAAAGCTGTAAATTAGCCCTCTCAAAGGCGCGTGCTAGCCTGCCCTTCAAAATATTCAAAAAATTTCTGACGGCAACGTGCCACTTAGGTCTGACCCGACCCAAAAACTTACTGTATCCAAAAAAATGTTATATGATTCAACGAATTTTTATTATTTATGGAACGCGATAATTTTACCCAATACCCGAAAAACCACTCACTTCTCGGCACCCGGCATGACTGCGTGCGTCGGAACGGCGACGGCGACGACAGTGGGTCCTCCATCAGCTGAAAAAAACGGCTTTTTATAACAAAAGGTCAATGAGGCCAGCAGGGCAAACCCCTGCTGTTGATTTTAAAGGGATTTGCAAGCCAGAAGATTGGCCCCCACCATCAATTAGGTCGCGACATCAACTTGCTGCGCTAACAACACGGGAGGTCCTATCGCTAAAGGCCCAACCCAAACAAAAACTCAAAATTTAGCGCAACGGCAATCGTCTTTTGGGGTGCCACGTAGCTGTGTTAGAAGGTTGTCTAGACCTAGTCAGCATAAAAGTAGATTTCGACGCCTTCTAATCTCTTGCGCTCGAATATTCTAGATCATCTGTATTCCTTCCAACGCCATGACAGTTTTCAATTTTCCTCTAGCTTCCAAGTCCCTTTAGTTTATATAAACTTGATATAAATTTATATATTTTTTTCGTGTTGTACTCACCTGGAGCCGATTGGCGTCTTCCCTAATTGACGGTCTGCCCGGATCCCCCAGCCTGGCCTCTGTAAAAACATCGAATTAGAATGGCCTCGAGTAGTAATCACACAGTGAAAAAGAGCGACAAGTTTTCAGGATACACAAATATAACAAAATTCGAAATTTTGCGGGGTCCAGGCCTACCGCTTCATAGTCAGTAAAGTCAAAACGACAAACACAATTTGAAAAATTCTCAAAAAAGAGAGAAAAATACTGCTGACATTTAAAAGGCTGTCCGCCGGTCACTCGAACACCCCCCATGATGCCTTGTCACAGTTTTTTTCGACCTAGTTTTTTTGATGCCATGTGAAAGAGCATGGTCGAATTAGTAGTGTGGCGCTATTTTGAGATTTTTAAAAGTTTATTTTCTAGGTTTAAATGGGTGTTAAAGTTGGAAACCTTGAAAAATTATCTCGAGGACGACTGAACCAAATTGCTCCAAAATTTCAGACAATACCTAGTTTGGGACGCTGATCATTTTTGTAATACATTGTATAGCACCAAAATACCCGGAACGTAGGAATACTGCGTACATATAAGGGTTTTTCGCAATTTTCTATTTAATGGGTATGTGTCGCCATTCTAGAAATACCCTTAAAAGATGCGCAATTGAATTCTACGTCGAATCATGTATTTTTCAGCGTGGCGACAGATACCCATTAAATCGAAAAAATGACATTTCTAAAAACAACTAAAAGGGCTCCACAAACATAAAAATACTGTATTTTGGAAATCCGCGGATTTCGATTGACTCTAAAGGAGAAGGCAAGTACATTACAAAAAAGAGCAAAAAGAAATATCTTTTCTACGCGAAATTGGGCTCGGTGGGGAATCGAACCCCCGATGACCCGCCTGGAGGCACTGGGGACAGCCACTAGTGCGCGCCGCCACCTCCCCAGGCGAACGACCCGAGTTCAATCCCAGCCCCCTTTTAGAAATCGAATTTCTTTTTGCTCTTTTTTGTAATCGTTCTGTTTTGGTTTCTAGATACGAAAAACTGTCTTTCCTTTCCGGACGGCACAATTTTTTTCTGTTCGGCGTCTTTAAAAGCGATTTTTCGATTTAATGGGTATCTGTCGCCACGCTGAAAAATACATGATTCGACGTAGAATTCAATTGCGCATCTTTTAAGGGTATTTCTAGAATGGCGACACATACCCATTAAATAGAAAATTGCGAAAAACCCTTATATGTACGCAGTATTCCTACGTTCCGGGTATTTTGGTGTTTTACAATGTATTACAAAACTGATCAGCGTCCCAAACTAAGTATTGTCTGAAATTTTGGAGCAATTTGGTTCAGTAGTTCTCGAGATAATTTTTCAAGGTTTCCAACTTTAACACCCATTTAAACCTAGAAAATAAACTTTTAAAAATCTTAAAATAGCACCACACTACAAATTCGACTATGCTCTTTCACATGGCATCAAAAAAACCAGGTCGAAAAAAACTGTGACAAGGCTTGTTCGGGTCTCTGGCAAACGGCCTTTTAAATTTCCGAAGAAAAACCTCAAGACTACGGTAGTGATTGGAGCGCGAATTGTCTGGAGGTGGCCCAGTGGGGGAGAGGCCCTCCCAAGGGGATTCCAACCCGAAGACACTGGGGCTTTATTTCGGCTTTTCCTTTTATAATTGGAAGGGGTTGTCGAGGAGAAGCCATCGGTTCGAATTGGCCAATCGACACTCAAGACCAATGGGAAAACAAGGCAAAAACACAAAGATCACTAAATCGAGTGATAGAAAATAGTTTTGACGGTGCGTTTTAAAAAGGAACCGGCCAGACATGCTTATCGATCATGTGGTGGCGATCCCGTGGAATTTAGCGGCACCGCGACACGCAACGCGCTTCAATTTCCGCGGCGAAGCGGTCGTGGCGGAATTGATCGGAACTGCGTAACCAAAAACGTAGTAGTGCAGCTAAAGGCTTTCCGGGGCAATTTGCAAAATATTAAGGTTTTGACCTGGTAGATATCTTTAAAATATGAAAGTGGGAGTAGGCTTAAGCATTGGCTTGGGCTAAGGCTTTGGTTTTGGCTTGGGCTTAGACTTAGGCTTGGGCCCATACTTTACCGAATCTTTTGCACTTTTTGCCCATAATAAATGTCACTTTGAATCCCCTCAAAACCGGCATAAAATAGTGGCCCACTAATGGAGTGGTGAATGGGAAATCAGGGAAGAAGATGCATTTCGTCGGACACGAATTGGCGATTATTTACCAGGGAAGATGAGCAATTTGTGGGGGAATAAGAAAAGAGCTTTCGACAACCGTAGTTTGTAGTGGTTTGGCAATGCAATGCCTGTAATTGGGGGTGAATTCTGCGGGGCACTTGGCTAAAACACCTGGCTATACCGGTGATATCGACACATTCTGTGTACCAAAAAAAATGGTGATTCTGAGGGGTTTTCACCTGGGAGTTGGCTGAATTTCGAAAAGCGTAATAATTATATGTTCAATAGCTTTTCTATTAATCCCGAGGCACGAAGTCGATCTTATGAAGATTCGAGCGTCCGATCTGATTCCGAAGATTATCGTCAGAGAAAGAGTCGTTTCGATATTAAAGGAAAAGGGAAGCAAACAACGTATCGAAAACATCGAAATAAAGATGATATCCATGCGTTCAATCCCTTAACAGAACATTCCGATGCAAAACCACGCCTCTCTCTCTGCTAAAAAGTCGAATCCACGCTCCCGCAGCTTTACAGACTTTACAGACTTTACAGGTATAGTGCATAGTGCATTTCCGAGGCCATTAGACAATTCCAAAAGTGCAAAAAGCCTACGACACTCGGGATTCCCAAGCCGTCTCCGATCCAAGTACTAACCGAGCCCAACGTTGCTTAACTTGGCAGATCGGACGGGATGCCGTGCTTTCAACGTGGTATGGTCGTAGGCGAAGCGGTGATGGGATGATAAGGTTTTCTGCTGGTGGACTCTGCCGAGCCGTTGGACCAGCAAAAGTCGCCGAAACTCGGTAATTCCGTTAATTCGTGCCCACACTTCGGCGTCTCTAATGACTTTTTGTCACGCGCCGGGATGGGCAGCGTCTTGGCCGCGTTGAGCTATCGCGTTGTTTGGTGCTCCGCCAGTTTTCATGGCCCCACGAAATTCGGAAAAAAGTTTTTAGGGAAAGTATTGGCAACTTGTTCATATCCCATTACGACAAAGTAGAGATGTTATTATTCAAATCAAATCTCAGGATTTGAAAGTTTCTCAAATCAAATCCAGATTTGATTTGATTTGCCGGCAGAATCAAATCAAATCGGATTTGATTTGAACCGGAAGTCCAATTCAAATCAAATCCTGGACCGATTTGATTTGATTAATTTGAGCAACCCAAATTTCCGAAGCAAATGTGAGAAAATGGATGCTTATCAGCAATTTCCGGTTTATTTGATTAGGATCATATGCAAAACATGAAAAATTTCCCTCTTTTGCCCACATTTTTTGGTGCTCGACTTGTGATTTACATCCGTAAAAATGACTGCAGATTTGAAAGTTTCTCAAATCAAATCTGGATTTGATTTGAAAGTCCAGCCAGTTTCAAATCAAATCCAGATTTGATTTCGGCTGAATCAAATCTCAAATCTTCTTATTCAAATCAAATCGGATTTGAGTAGGATTTGATTTGAATAATAACATCTCTACGACAAAGGGTCAAAAATGGTTAGTAATAGTCTGAAATGGTCATTGAAAAGTGTTAAACCTCCAAGATACAAACGTCCAGAAACTCAAGCTGTTCAAAGGAGCCCGACGCAGTCGCCTTCTGACTACGCGGCAAGGCAATTGACGCGCTAGCCCTTCAACTGATCCCTGGTTGGTCGATGTTGCTGCCCCTGCGATTTTTGCTCACTAACCTAATGATTGTAGCTATTAGCTTCAAGCGTCAATCGAAAAACACCCTACAAAACCTAAAAAAAAAACAGACTTTAAAAATTAGGCCATCATCGGCGGCTGCAAACTACAATTTTCATAAAATACGGACGGAACTGATGGAATATCCGCACGCCACGTGCCCCACCTCAGCGAGCAACAGATGTGCGTGGGAATGAAATATTTACAGCAGCAATTTCCCCTGCCTCTCCCTCTCTCTCTCTCTCTCTCTCTCTCTCTCTCTCTCTCTCCTCAATCTCTTTTCAATTTTTGGGTGGCTGTTGCCTTTGAAGGGATCCCCTGGCTTCTGAACAAGTGAGGGCGGCATGGCAAAACACCTCCCTCGTTACTCGCTACGAAAAAAATCAGAGCTGCTGGAGGAAGAGGGCGAGTCACGCAGGTTAGCCATCCCATTTCATTTCCGGTTTGGGTTCCGAATTTAGAAAGTTGATAGCGCCAGGATAAAAAGACATTATATGTTTACTAAGTTTAAACGAAAATTCGCGTTAAAGTGATTGTGTTAGTTCGAAATCAAGGGAATGAAACAGAAGCAACTGCTATGAATATACCAAAAAGCGAAAGTTGACACAAAAATAAACTCGAAAAACGCGAAAATAATAGAGAAAAAACAGCGAGAAAGAGCCAGAAAAAGTAAAAAAAACCAGCCAAGTATTTGGCACAGAAAAGCTCGAAAGCGAAAGCCTTAAAAAATGAGTTAAAATTTGTGACAGCCGCTAAATGCTAAATATTCAAAATCAGCAGCTTATTTGTTACCCTTGTTTTTTCTCTTGCGCAATCCTATACTTTAGTGCCCCAAAAGAGCAACCAAAGGAAAGTTGCGGCTTTCAGATCCCGTTTTGAGATCCCTGATATCTGATGGAACGCCCTTTGGAGCCAGAAAAATTTGAGTGGCCGTCCAATGTGTTTTTTAGGTCAGCTGTAAAAAGCGTTAGTCTTTGCCCCCACCCCGGAATTGGTCGGTATCTAGCCCTTAAAATCTAGAGCGTGACTCTCCCCACTTTAGAAGACGTGGAGATTCCGAATTGCCATGCCACAAAGATGGACAAATAGAGTGAGAAAGAGAAAGACAGAGCGAGAGAGAGAGAGATACAGAAAGACAGAGAGAGAGAGAGAGAGAGAGAGAGAGAGAGAAAGAGAGAGACAGAGAGAGAACGATGAAAGGAATACCCTTGATTTTCTTATGCCTTTTCGCAGGGCGCTTAGGTTGGGCATCGTGACCAACAGAAAGTGCAAAAGCAATGCATCCCCCGTTGTTCTAATAAACCCAATTTGTAGGGCCCGTTTAAGGTAGGGGCCACCGAAAATATACGTTTCCACATCATTTTCAGCGTATACAGCTTGAAATTAGCAAAAGCGTTGCGAAAAATTGGAAATATGAAAATCTGGTCGAGATGGAAATCCGAGAATTGACGCCACACAGCCCAAAGCTACGCCATGCGCCAAAATACGCGCTAGAATATTTAGCGAGTGAATACGGGAGGTTGTGTGGTGCGTCCGGAGGAGGTAATTTTTGATCAAAAAAAAAGAGAGGAGAAGAAAGCGATATAGAGAGGGGAGAAAGAGAGAGAGAGAGAGAGAGAGAGAGAGAGAGAGAGAGAGAGAGAGAGAGAGAGAGAGAGAGAGGAGATCGGGAGAGACAGAAAGATAGAGATGGATAGAGAGAGAGAGAGCGAGAGAGAGATGGATAGAGAGATAGCGAGAGAAAGAGAGAGAGAGAGAGAGAGAGAGAGAGAGAGAGAGGGGCAGCGAGGTCAAAATAAATTTATATTAAAATCCTGCGAATGCAAAGCGAATCTTTGATCATCAAAGTAACCCCGTCGGAACCGGAAGAATTGTGGGCCCTGGAAGCCGTGAGTGCTTCCCGGGTCCCACAGAAGAAAAGCTGGGGCAGGCGAATCAGAAGGACCAGAAGAATGAGAATCGCCCGGTGGCTGCAGCCATTAGTGGTATAGGGCCCAAGGAAAAGCCGAGCAAAGAGTGAGTGGCCAGTCATGTGCATTTATTCTGACAACGCTCGCCGCGTCTTCGCGGTGGTCAGCCAGGCAGAAGGGGATCGGTGCTGTGCTTGGGGGTCTTATGCTCTGGACACGGCGGATATTTACGTCTGGGGTTTTTCGGGAAAAAAAGGTTTGGTTCAGGGCTGGAGGATATCGCGATTTTTCCGCGCGTAACGGAATTGGGCAGGAACTTCGAGCTATAAACGCATCCCGAGATTCAAAATTAGATTTTTCTAATATTTCGCAATATAATAAATGTTTGTAATTATAACTTTTCAAAACCGGTGGTCTCTCTTAATTTGTAAGCTTTTAGGTATTAAACCTGTTTTAACTAATAATTCCGAATGAGGTACCATCGCTAATTCTGGCCCAGACATTGCTACGCCCCCAAAAAGCCATGGGAATCTCGAGAAATTCACCGTAACCGGAACCAAGACCAAGACACCCCTCCGTCGTTGTGTGTAGCCTAGCGCTAGCCGGTCTAAAAAATTGAAAATCACTCAAAAATTCTGGCGGCTTCGTCGGGCGGGCCGACCGGGTGGCGGGCGGGGTGGGGGCGTTGCTACGCGAAGCGGCAGAATTTTTCCGCAGCGGGGCGTGGATTCAGTAGCTACGACATTTTCAAATTTCCGAGATGATACATTGGACGGGGTCGGGATGGGTTGAAAAATTGGCATTTCAAGGCGCAAACGGTTGAAATGTTGCAAGGGCCCTGCGAAATTGGGTCCCGCAGCGAAATCCCGAAAAATGGTGGTAATTTACGCATTAATAGGGGGCGGATAAGTGAAGTATTTTCCGGGGTAAGAAGAGGTCATGTCGGAGAGATAATTAAAAGACTGGCGTCGAGAGGGGTAGATGTTTTAGTTGAACTAATCTCCGAGACGAAATGACCTCTGCCTCTCTCTCTCGCTCTCTCTCTCGCTCTCTCTCTCGCTCTCTCTCCCCAGAAGAAAGAAATGGAAGTCACCCCCCCCCCCTTCTCTCCGTAAGGCTACGGGATGACGCGCCAATTTTCGCGGGAATGGCGGGGCTGAAGAAAAAGTAGATGAGGTCTGCTGGGAGGAGGATGGGCTCTGGAACTCCTTACTTCTTGGTGGAGCCCCAGGGATAGGGAGACAAAAGTTCGAGGCTCAAACAACATGAGCCCGAGGTGGGGAAGGGCTGAATTTTCAATCGAACCTAAAAAGCCAACAGCCACGGCCAAACCAGAGCTCAAAAAAGCACAAGGAGCTAGTTGGCTCGTTTTCGATACCTTTAAGGGGATGGTAACATTGCTTGCATGGTCCCTTAAAAAAATAAAACGCTTTTAAGAAAACATCCCCGGTCTAACGGCCCAGTTTTGGGAGACCGCCAAAAATGGGCGCCGCCCCGGCCCGAAGATGAAGGTGTTTTTCGGGCGTATCGAAGCGGAACCAAACTTTAGATGGCTGTCTGGAGGTGCGGCCTACCGCACTTTGCATTTAAGAATAAGCTCCGAAACAAGATCTCGGCGGTAACCGAAAGTACCTGGTTTTTGGCAGCCCTCCAAGTTCCCGGACAGCATATCGAAAATTAATACGTGCCAAGGTTTCAAAACGTCATTCCGGACTGCACCGTAGTGCAAAAGGCTCGAAAATTGCTTTGTTAAAAAAGCGGCGACAGAAAACGCCAAAGAAACAAGTGTCGTTTAGTTTTTGCAGCTGAAAAATGACGAGTCGAGGGCCCTTCTCGGAGACAATGGTCGGCCCCACCCAGCCGGTAATTTCGTTTTGTTCGGGATGGATGGGTGCGGAAAAAGGGTGTCTCGCTCACGCAACCTACTCGCCTGCTCGATGAGGAATCAGATTTAACGGAGCCGACAAGGCCTGCTTTTTCTATGGATTTTTCTGCGCCGTGCAGAACGTCGAGCGTTCGCATTTCCATTGCGTAATGGATTACGCCTGGTTTTTGGCACCGGGGTGTGGCAAAATTCATAGGAAATTCATAGCACAAAATTCAGCGTGATAACTTGTCATCACTTTAGGAATTGCCCGCATCGAATACTCCAAAAATTAAGTTTAATACTAAAGATAACTTTATTTAGCCAGTTTTTAAATTAAATTCAAATTGCCGTTCACCCCCGGTCTTAGAAAAAGAGTAACTGGACGTAATTTCCGGGTGCCGAAAGCGTGCTTCCCAAATTCATATCTAGGGCCTGAGGTAGAGATCGGTAAAACGACTTACCTACTAATTTTTTGCCTTTAGCAATTTTTACCCGAAAATTGAGCTTTTTGAGGTTGAAAAGTATGAAAACAACAAAAACTAGGAACCTTCGAGGTGAACTCCCAGGTCTTTCTAGTCGAACTCCACAATGGCCAGACGCCAATTGTTTCATCGTGTCCTTTCGGCGAAATTCTTTAAATACCGGGCAAAAAGTGGAAAAACGCACAAAAACAAGCAAGACAACATCTTTATTCGTGGACAGACATCATAGAAAATGGAGCGAGATTTCAAGGCGAATATTGCATTCGCGTGGAACAGGTATGAGTTTTTACTGTAATCTTGGAGTAGGTTGGTGAGGATGACGTGGAGTAGGAGAGGAACCTGAAAAAACACAATTAGAATTAGTGCGAGAGAGAGACAGAGAAGATGAGAGAGAGAGATAGAGAAAAAGAGAGAGAGAGAGAGAGAGAGAGAGAGAGGGAGGGATAGAGGGAGGGAGAGAGAGAGAGAGAAGGTGATTCACTAGATACAACCAAACTTACCGTAACCCTTCCTATACATTCAGACCTCTGAAGACCCTGCCAAGCGGCTTTCCGCCGCCCTCGACAAGTCCAGCTAAGCGTGATGGTATAGGTAGCAGCATCACCCCGCCGGAGCCCCACTGTAACTCACCAGGGAGCGCTGCCGGACAGCCCGGCTAAACTGCGACTCGCCGATGCCGTCGTCCGAATTCCCGACACCCCGGCTCGACGAATTGGGCGGGTTCGCGGGGTAGATCACCACCACGTTCCGGAAATGTATTTCTGAAGGTAAAATAACAGTCAGAAAACGCCAAAAGCTCACGAAGAAGCGCCAAAACAATCGCCACTGCCAGCGCGCCGCCATGAACGCCGGTTCCCCAGTAGATGAGCAGCCCCTGCTCGTCCTCGGCCATCACGTCCCATTCGTGGTGGTGGGGTGACTGCAAGTCGGAGGGGGACACCTCAGCACCCTCGTCCGAGCTCGTGTAGCTAGAGTATTGGATGGTAAGGTCTGAAGAGAGCGAGAGAGAGAGAGAGAGAGAGTGCGAGAGCGAGAGAGAGAGACGGAGAGAGAGAAAGAGAGATAGAGCGAGATCCAAGTGCAGTACCTTTCATCGTAGCCAGATTGTGGCCCTTCGGCGGTTCGGTTTGTAGCGTGATCATCTGGGCTACCCGGCACGCAGTAGCGCTTCTCGTCGGCCACAAAGCCCGTGGGGCACCGGTCGACGCAGTACTGAAACATCGAGGTTTACTGGAAGCCTCGTGCGCCGGGTAAAGCTCGATATTTCGTGCAGTATATACAGGATGTCCCAAAAAAAGCACCCCCCTCTAGCGGCGCGCAGACGTGTTCGTTTCACGCCGTTTAGGTATCTATCGAAAGCTCTCGACAAGGCGAGAAAACATGGAGGGTTCATTATCTTTATTATGTATTTTTATTGGCGAATTTTACCTCCAGATTCCATGAAAACGGCAGATTTACGCGAGATCCGCATGCTAATTGAGAAATTCCTATTGAAAAGATACCTGTTTTTTTAGAAAAATGCTGAATATCGGACAAATCAGACCAATGCTTAGAAAATGAAGCCCGCTTGTTTTCTCGTCTTTTCGCGGGCTTACGAATGGTATAAAAATCATCCTGCTCCGAGCTTACCACGGACCGGTAGAGGGGGGTGATTTTTTTTTGGGACACCCAGTAGATATGTCGCCGGCGTTTCGAATCTGTCGAATGCCGAAAAAACTACCGTTTCAAGTGCGGTGGCCACCATAAAATTCCGGCAGGCGCCGCATCGATGACGATTTTGCGGGTCACAGGCCCCGACGGCGCATTTGAAGTCGCAAGTCTAGCGGAAGCAGTATAGCATGTCTTTGAATATACCGGTGATTGCGGCGGATTGGGTGTACAAGAGGATCCATTTCCAGATACGTCGCCTCCTTCGCAACTCTGAAAGGGCCATTTGAGCAATTTCTCAAATCGGCAAAATCTTTATAATACCGAGAAGCTAACATACCTGACATTGCCAGGGACAATCCAACCGCCATGGCTGTCCGTTTAGCACCGTGTAGTAGTAGCCACTGCAAAACTGGAGGTGATTTAGCTTTGGTTTATCAAATTCTTTGATTACAAAGGCCTACACTTCGCCTGGCGGAACCGTAGAGACAGTCGTGTTTTCGACGCACTCCTCCAACGCTTGCATCGGGTCATCAGTTGGGGTTGTCGATCGTCGAATTGCCAAAACACGGCCCTCCTCGCAGCGTTGGCATTCTGAAAGCCAAAATCGTCGTCGTGACCTTGGTGCCCTTAGTTGTTTTTGTGTCTTTTTTGGCTTTCAGGGTTCTTAGAGGGATCCTTTGGACAAAATATTCCAAAAAAAAAGCGTAGGATTCGGAGTAGTATTCGTAAAGTACAAGTTTCAGATAGCTTCATCATGAGCCCTCCCTCACCACTGGCCCATTCGTCACAAATCTCGCAACCCGGCACCATACACAACCGGCACAGCTTCGGATCTTCCGGATCACGGGCCCAGAGCGATAGAGGTTCACCACCCGTCGATTCGCTAAATTTTGATCGACGGCCAGCAATGTCAACAAACGGTTGATTGCAGCGCTTGATGCATTCCGGATTCTTTCCATCAACATTGCGCATCAACAATCCGGGTCTGCACATCGTGCACGAACTGTCCGGCTGAAAGTGAGAATCGTACTCCTTCTCGTCGGTCTTCTCGGAGGCGGCCTTGTAAAGTCACAAACCGTGCACGACGCACAACCGGCCTTGCATCGCGATTCAGCCGGCGTGGAGCTGCTAAATGGCCAAACTTGGTAACAATCATTGGCTAACTCATTATCTTTGTGAATCCGTTGGCAGCGCAGCTTCGACCGGTCCGACCACAGCTCGTAGCCCCCGAAATGGATCAATAGCGAAGCCCAAGCTGGATCTGGTTGGTTAGCGGGGGGGGGGCGGGAGCCGGCAGCTACCTTCTGACAGCATTTTTAAAGGGCTTGTTTGAGCTACAAGTCTCTGAGACTACAACTCGGGCCGCCTTGAAAGGGTAAGACTCCAGATACCCCCACCCCAGCCGGCAACCAACTTTTATATCTCCGCTCCCTGTTCATCTACAGGTGTATAAAGTATACCAAAATGTTCGCCTTGCTGTGGCGAGTATTTTGGTATACTTCACACACACACACCTGTAGATGAACAGGGAGCCAAGATACGGTAGGTGGGGTCGGCAGGGGGGTTATCTGGAGTTTAGCCCTTGAAAGAATTTTGAAAACCATGGCTATAAAAATTTGGAAACCCTACCCCCCCCCCCGCTACTGAAACATAACCGTCAAGCTTACTTGATACAGCCAAAGACGGTGGGCTCGTATTGGTCGGCCCATTCGTGACATAGCCATCCCGTACAGTCCAAGCAGCCCGTTTGGCACTCATTGGACAGGTCCTCTCCATCCGGACCTAACCGCATTTCCGGTGTTGTCTCAGCAAAAACGAGATTCAAGATGATGAGGAAAAACCATGGCCATGACATCGTTGGCTCTGAATAACCGTCACGACGATATCCAAAAACCGACCAAATCAACCGCCTGGTTGACAAAAAATGCGCCAAAAATGAAATCCGATAATTAGTTTCGGAAATGGTAATTATGTTTCGGCGCCGGATTAGAAACTTTTGCAATTTTTTTCGAGAAGAGCTAGCTAGATTGAAATTTGTAATCTAAACTTGTTTTGTGTGATTTGCTGAAGTGTATTTTGCAAATTGAAATCATTTATCGACCCGTTTTTTATTATGCCCGATACCCGCTCTGTACTTCTTCGCCCTTCTTCTGCTCCTCCAGCTTTCGAGCCCCGGCCAGCTCGAGTGCCACCTGCATCACCCGTCGCTGCTCATTCTCCTGGAGTCCCAGTTGCCGGAGTACCTAAAATCAAAGTTTTGGAAAAAGTCGAGGATGCTTCCGCTTAGGCTCAAGTATCGGCGTAAGCATCTTAAGCGTACCTTCGGGATGGGGAGGATCTGATCCTCGTTGCTGTTCTCGTAGAGCGCAAAGATTGAGGGCGATAGGATGCCTTTCTTCTGAAAAAAAATTACTTCTAAGGATTTTTCATACTGTGTGAGATTCCGTTTCTTAAGTTTATCTTTGATGTAAACTACCTCATCGCTTTCCGGTAGAACCGAGGCAAACTTCGGGCTCAACAGAGTCAGTGATCGATCCTTCGGGACATCCTTCTTACGACCAGCCAACCCGGCGATCAAATCATACGTCTCCCGGGCCATTGGCACGCTCTAAAAAAACCAGTTCCAAAAAGGTTTTTGAAATACCCACCGCCGGTTCCTCCTTCTTCCCCTTGGGCCCAAATCCGACATCGAAAAATTCTGCTTTAGTACCGGGGGATGGCGACTTGGCGGCTTTGGCTTTTTCGGCGAGGTCTTCATGTCTTTGGAGAAGCTTTTCCTCATCTAGGGCTGTCCCGTTGGGGCGGAGGAAGGAGAGGATTAACTGAAAGACTTTGTTTTGGGATGAGTTGGACCTACCGAGCTCATGCTAGACACCGGCGATGCTGTTCTCCGGTTCTCATTCATCAGATCGGCCATTGAGGACGCGGAACGGACCTAAAAGGGTAAAAACGGTAAGATTAACCATCGGCCTATTTTGTCCTTACCTTAAAATGTGCCCTCTTGGTCACGGGCATTTTTTTGGTGGTTGTGGTTGTCGTAGTGGTTGTCGTAGTGGTTGTCGTTGTTGTGGTAGTCGTGCTCGAAGTCGTAGGTTTTTCCGTAGTCGTACTCGTAGTGGTCGTCGTCGCCGGGTTCAATTCGAGCTTCAACCCCTCCATGGCTTCTTGGAAGCTTAAAAGGGGTAGATTAAGTAAGCTAGAAGACAAGATAAACCTGGCTGTTCTCTTTCCATTCAACTTCATCTCCGACCGAAGGGCAAGAAGGCGATTCCGGAAGGCTAGCCGGGCTTTTTCGGCAGGGGAGAGCTAAAGTTGATATTTTTTAATAAGCAAAATAGGCATTTGAGATTCTAAGGATGTAGTTTATAGCCGTTGATACCTTTGTCCCGGGTTTCGGGGACTTCCCGCCTGGCAACTTTGTAGTTGGTGCCTCAGATCCGGCAGGCGTTGTCGCGGCCGCATTTGCTTCTGTCATACACTCGGCCAACCTCTCGACCACCACCTTCTTCTTCATACAGAGGGAAAATGGGGATCGGAGCTCTAGGAGGATCATTGAAACAAGTTCTTTGCATTACATCGCGAATTTTTTTTTGAATAGTTGTTAACTTTTAAAAAAACCCAGTGAAGTTTTGGCATGATCAATCGAGTTTTGAGGGATTTCCGTAAAAACTCGCACTTATTACCTACAAACAACCGAAAATTTCGTAGCGTCACCACCATGCTTTTTTAATTACTTTTTTAATACTTTTTTAACACTACGAAAGGTACCAATTGTTCAGGGCTTTCCACGGTAAATCGTTACATTTCAAAAATTCCTTTCCCTGAATGCCCATTTTTGTTGGTGCTATTGTGTACTACTCCACTCAAAAAAACGGCCCGGAGAAAACAAAGTCGATGAAAACAACAGGAATACCTGGCGGGAGGGCGGCGAGGCGCTCGGCAAGTTGCGCGACGAGGACATCGGCCTGGGAGAGGAATTCACCATCGCGTACTTCCTCGAACAGGTCCCCAGCAAGGGCACAGGCTGTAAGGAAGATGTAGTATGGAATGGGAAACGAAATATAGGAATGGTTCCTGATTTTGCTTGCGTTAAGGACAGGCCTTTTAGGCGCGCGAGGGCCTGAGTATAGGACTCCAATCTTCAGCTCTCTCTATCTCTCTTTCGCTCACTGTCTCTCTCTCGTTCTCTCTCTATCACTCTCCCACACTCACTTGCATCGCTCTGGCATAAAGATCGTGCCAAGGCAAACTTCAGGCTTAGCTTAGGCTTAGCTTAGGCTAAGGCTTAGGCTTAGGCTTAGGCTTAGGCTTAGGCTTAGGCTTAGGCTTAGGCTTAGGCTTAGGCTTAGGCTTAGGCTTAGGCTTAGGCTTAGGCTTAGGCTTAGGCTTAGGCTTAGGTTTAGGTTTAGGCTTAGGCTTAGGCTTAGGCTTAGGTTTAGGTTTAGGCTTAGGCTTAGGCTTAGGTTTAGGTTTAGGTTTAGGCTTAGGCTTAGGCTTAGGCTTAGGCTTAGGCTTAGGCTTAGGCTTAGGCTTAGGCTTAGGCTTAGGCTTAGGCTTCGGCTTAGCTTAGGCTTAGCTTCGGATTAGCTTCCGCTTAGCTTAGGCTTAGCTTAGGCTGAGCTTAGGCCTCGCATCGGCTTCGGTTATGCTTGTGTTTATGACAATGTTCAAGCGGTAACTCAACAACAGATAAAGTTTATAGAATTGACTTACAGCAAGCAAATCCGAGGACCAGCACGGCCGTGCGCATCATCCCAAGCGTGTAATCCCCGTCGACCGTGGCGAGAATGAAAAGTCTCGGGCTACCAGGGGGGATAATGTGAAATGTGTAGCCACCGCGATCAGCAAGAAGATCGTGGTAGGCTGTGGCCCCCTCGGGCGGGAAAAACCAGGGAAAAACGATCCGGGGTGGTGTCAAGGCGACAAAAGATGGGGCGGCGGTTGACCCGGTTTTTCCCTTTCGACCCTACCATCCTCACTTTTTCTGATCTTGTCTCGCACTACCAGGGGAGATGCACTTGTATGTGAATTTCACTTTTTGTGGTGTAGGCCTTTTTTAAGGCTAGACTTGATGTGTTTTTCCAGGCCGGTAAGACGGAGACAACTTTATTTAAGAATTCGAATCCCGCAAAAAAGTGTAGGCAAAGAGAGTAACGGCCACATTGCAATGATATGTACACAGTTCACGGGTGTCTTGTGTTTTTGAGAGAGTGGAATCGAAGGGAATTACGGTAGTGGTGTGATGCGGAATGGAGCGGAATCGTCTTAGCCCTGCGCGTCGGCCATCTTGTTGAAGAAGCGTTGCAGGGTGACGTAGTTCTGGAAGAAGCATTTGGTCACGTTATTAGGTCATGGAAATTGAATATTAAATTAAATAAGTTATTAGGTCATGAAGATAAAATTAAACACTAACGTTTTTCAAGTCATGATATTTTAAAGGGAGCGTGACAGCAATATTTTGCTAAAATTCTAAAATTTTTCCTAATTTTTCTAAACTTCACCAAAATCCGATTTTAAAGGGATGGTGACAGCTAGTGTCGTCACGATTATCAAATATTAATTTTTCTTATTTTCAGTTTCATTCTTCGCCTAAAAGTCACTTTCATGGAGCCGGTCTACCCTGCAGAATAGTCTCTTTCCCGCGCAATTGGCCAATTTCCGGCAAACCGGCCTAGTCAAGCTAATTTTGCAACTCCTGCAGATCAAAGAATGGGCTCTACCAAAAAAGGTGTTTCGAACCGGATGCGTCAAGAAAGGCTTTAGCTAGTCCTAGGCATAAGCCTACACGTTGTTGCCTATAAACGTACCTTAGGGGTGACGGTGAAGCGGTGGCTGAGACCCTTCGGGATCACGATCAGGTCGCCCTTTTCGCATTGCACGCGGATCCACTCGTCCTCCTGAAAAGATTTGTCCTTTTTTACTATCACACTCCCTTTAACGAGGTGATGTCATGCTCAACCTGGTACTTTACAAACTCTCGGAAAATTAAGCTGAAACGCGCTGCCTCGAAGTTGAAACAATGCCGAAAAGCATCCCTAACCAGTCAGGCCCTGAAGTCCCCCGATTGCATCAAAACCACCACCAACCTCCGGCTCCACATCATAATAGCACGACCCGTCCATCACCAACACCACCGAGTCGTGGGACTTGGCGATCGGCTCGTAGAACTCCTCCAGCTGAATATCAAAAGTTCAGGAACACATTGCACGTCCTCACCTTGTCATTGAAGTCGGAGATGTCCTCCTTGATCGTGAGGAAATCCGAGGAGTTGACGTTGCGCTCAGACTTGACCATCGTCAGGCGCTTCTTCATCGCCATCGTGTCCTCGACATTCACCTGAAAAATCGGAGTTGAGCACGACTTTTCCCCTCGACTTACCTTGAAGCACTGGACTCCAGTCCTGCCCATCAACTGGTCGGGCGTCATCTTCTTCGGGGGGAACATGTGGTGCGGTAGCCGGCGGTCTCCGCAGGCAAACGGTTCCATATGCCAGATTTGCATTTTGTCACTGGAAAGTGAAAAGGTTGTAATTTAATTTGGAAAACGAAACGAGAAAAAGCGGAAAACAAGCTCAGGACACCTGAATCAAGACAAAAAACACCAGTGGTTACAGTCGTTTCGAGGAGCTGATTTAGTAGCTATTTCAGGTCTAAACTTGCATACAAAATATGTGAATTGATCGATACAGAACAGCAGATTCAAATTTGATTAATCCGCCTGATTACGGTAACGACGTGAAAAATCGAATTTTTTTATAAAATGCGTAAAACTTGTGAACAATCTAGATTTTTTGTAAATTTCGTAGAATTTACCGTAGAAGCCCGATTATAATTTTCTAGAAGTATTTTATATTAATACCTTAACCGCTACGGTATTTCTTAGGCTATCCGGTATATTAGTTATGGGACGAACCCCGTTGCTACAGGAGCGTAATATTGCGTACTTTTACACGCTACTGTAGCCGTAAAATGACGACACTTAAAAACTGACAGTATTTTGGTAATTTGGCACGTTATAAGACGTTTCTAAATGTCTTTTACCGCTAGTTCTACGGTAACTATGTATACTATTACATTGCCGAGTAGAAAAAAGTGAGGACCGCCTGGTCCAGTGTTTTTGAATCTGCTCTGGTCTGTTTTTCGGCACGCCCACAACCACCAAAAATTGAGCGCCGCCGATGCGCGATGCAACTGATGGGAAACGGGCGCCGGAAAGTTTGTTCGTGCGTGAAAGATGGCGAAATTGCGATAACAATTGTTTGGAGGATGGAGGGCGGGAGGGGGAGGGGGGGGATGGAATACGTAGGCCAGAGTCTGGACCCAACACAAGATCTCATCTCCAAAGGCACAACCCGACTACGAACACAACACCCCTACAATCAACAACTCTATAGAAAAAGGGAGCACCCGTCAACAACATTAGATACCGTCACAAAATCGTGCAAAGGAAGCAAGTTGTCGGAAATTTCGGGAGAGCGCTAACTATAGGAAAAACGTTTGCCTGTAGTGTTCTTTGTGGCGTGACGTAGATTCGGATCTGGTGGGGTGGGGCACGCTCTATTATTCTACAGTAATGCCGTATTGTTTCGGAAATCCTCAAAAGAGCTGTGCCTAGGGTCTACCAGGGAATGAATTTCCTATCAAAACAAGCTCCGACGATCAGTCGCGATTCTTAAAACCTGATCTACCTGTTCGAGCGGTGCTTTTCGATGTTATGAAGGGACCTGAACGTCAGCCATCGAAAAATTACGAGGCACGAAAAACGGTTCTCACCGGATAATCGAATTTTGCCTGGTTTATAGCTTCAAAAATTTCAGGCCTGTCAAAGATGGCGCATTTAACGGGCATCATCCGGGATCACGACGTGTAGACCTAGGAAAGGGTACCTAGCGCCGTGAAAGCTCTTTAAAAGTACTTATTACGATACTATACGGCAGCATTAGGACGTTTGGCCACTACGCAACGCGTTAAGCAAGGGATTGGGTGATGGAAGCGTGCTATAAAAATCTTGAAGGATCCCAGCAACCGCCCAGATAGATTTAAATTCCTTCAATTTCACAGTCGCGCCAGCAGGCGATTGACTAGGTGTAGAGAGCCCACGCAATCGTCTTAATAAGTATACATTAGTGAAATTATACTATTTCCTCGATTCTAGGTATTTTCAAAAGTCGCTCCTAGTTTTCGCAAGTTAAAACTTGCCAGCGTGGCAAGGTAATTGAATTACTCCGAAAAGCTCGGGTTAGATTCGGCAAAAGGCTAGCTAGCAACAGGGCAATCTTGAAAAATCAAGCATGATAAATTTCAAAAGATGTCGAAATTTCCTATCTTCTGATAGAGCCGACATTGCACTGTCGAGTGGGGAACACAGTGCCTTTTAGCCATTTGGTAATCTTATAAAGCCCCCGGTTTCAATCTATGTCCCACCCCCACCTTGTTGACTTGCCTGTCTCCATACCGGAAGCCATTAAAAATTGCACTGCATATTTTGTTTCGAATTTCGCGGCGGGCAAGAGTCTTCTCGGCCCTGTTGGTCGCACTCAAACACTTTACACGAAAACAATTGATCCGAGGAAGCAGGGATAGGGTCTGGGTATGCAATAAACGAGGCGAAAGTGTACCTCGATAGATTGGGCCCGGGGTGGGGATGAAAATTCGGAAAATCAAGAGATCAAGAGGTTGGTGGGATCAAAAGTTTAGCAGATCTGATTGAAAGGATCGTTCTGATGGTTTTCTAAGACGAAAAATCCATTTTTATTTCTTTTTCGAAACTGGATTGTTAGCATCTAGGGGTTATAGCGAAGAAAGCCAGTTTTTCTCCAGTAAGCACTTACAAAACTGCACATTTTTAGGCCAGTTTTTAGAAAAATACACAGTTTTTTAAATATAAAGCGCACGTAAAAATGATCAAAACTTTTTGATCTGAAACATTTTGTTTTTTGATGAAAAATTTATGAAAAAGGACTAAAAATTCGAATCCGCCAATTTTTAGAAGTCCCCAAATATTTTTTCATAACTTTGTATCTATAAGAAAATACAAACGCTCTAAAAATAAATTATATCTGATGAACAGGTGCATCGTATAGCAACAAAAACACAAAATTAGCTTTCCACGGTTAAACCCGCCCCCACGTACAGTCCAGTACCATAGGTAACGGGCAAACTAGCAGAGAACATTTGAGAAACACGCTAAAACGTCGATAAATACCAAACCATGCAAATACGGGGTGTCCCAAAAAACACGAACCATCTGGCATTTCGCCATGTTACACCCAATCGGTCCCAAATTTGGACCAGAGATGTATCAGACCCTAAATAACAACAATCCTGACTTTTAGCCCTGTTTTTATAGTAGTTCTCGAGTTATGGCAGAAACAAACTTTATTTTCCATTTTTCACAGGGTTTTCGTGGAATTAGACCCTCTAAACATTAAGTGAAAATGATCCGGTCGGCCTTCTTTACCTTAAGAAATTTTTTACAGGGTAAAGTTAATTAAATAAGCTTCGATTTAAGCGATTTTTACAACGCAAAATGACCCAAATTCTTAAGCGAAATTAAGGACTCGCAGTCGGAAGTCGATGCAAATCGATGCAAAGTCCAAAAAGATGCCGAAAAAACTGTTTAGAATAAGGAAAATTCAGTAATTTCGTGATAACTCGAGAGCCACGATAGCTACCGGGCTAAAAGTCAGGATTGTTGTTGTTTAGGGCCTGATACACCTCTGGTCCAAATTTTGGGCCGATTGAATGTAACACGGTGAAATGCCAGATGGTTCGTTTTCTTTGGGACACCCTGTATAAGATTTTTCTACAAGGTCAAAAACGTGCAAATTTTTGAGAGATCCACGTCACCCTGAGCTCTGATCTTTAAAGAATCTCAGCAGCGCCAGGCTGTACAGAGCCCGTATTCCCCAAATTGAGACAATCAGATATCCGGGCAAAACTGTGCCCGGGGATCGTATTTTCTAGCCCGATATCCTGTCTTGCCCTCATCCTCCTCTTGCCAAGCTCAGAAATCAGTTGCCATCCACTACGCGGAGGACTGCAAATTGGAATGGAGTGGAATCCGAAGGGCGATGGTGAAAACGGGTTGTGCCAACGTCCAAATCAGCACCACATAGCCACAACCAAACATAGCCCCCTTCGTTTTCCAATCTTCATCCCCTTATTTTCGCCCATCTTCTCTTGTCAACAGATTAGCAAGGGTTGTTAAACATAACAGGTTAACATTGTTAAAGGGACTCTGAAATCAGGAATCGAGTTCTTGGCTAAACGGTTTGGATCGGGTCATCGAATTTTGGTAAATGTCGCTATATACTGTTCGCGAAATGGTAAACAGATGGTTTGCTTCAAAGTTCTTTAACCCCTTTTCAACGCAAACGCGTTACGCTACGCGAGCCTTTGGGAAGGCTTCAATTAAGGCTTTCGAATTGAAACAAAAGTACTGACCAAGCCAGATTCCAGCTTAATATAAGTTGAGCTTATTTTGAAGCGTTTTTCTAGAGCTATCGAAGATTAAGGTAGATTTGGGTGCAGAAACAAACCATAGAATAGTCAGGGTTTGTGGCCAAAATAGTGACAACATACAACCGAGAAAGACGCATTTCTGCTCTACGGCCGCCATAGGCGAATCAGTTGTTCATAGGTGCCATGCGGAACTCCTCTCTATTCGTACGCACTTAAGGGGATCTCGGCAATTAGTGGGTGAGTGGATTTTGCGAGGCTGGGGGTAATATGTATGCAAATTTTGGGGTCGACTATGTTGTCGGGCAGTGCCGAGTGGTAAATACAAAACTACGGATAGATTTTTGGACTTTTTGTGTGCGTAATAGGCTGATCAAAGGAAAAGTACGGGAAAACATAATACGCAAAAGTCAAAAAACGGTACAACACAGGAGAGGAGCGAATGGCGTTTTTGGAAAAACCGAAGCAAAAACTACAGAATTTTGGTAAACGTGTGCCGGGATTTTTTTAAGAAAAACGTCAAAGGTGTCTTTGGAAGTTGCCTTAACAGGGGCGCTGAAAAACTTAAAAATTATTAAGAAGCTCTAAAAACCTCAACAGATTCTTGAATCTGTCTGCAAATGCGAAAACCTGAGCGAGCTCGGGCTCCTTATATTCCGCGGCGTTCCTATATCCGCCGATAGTGGCTATTGTAGGAGCGGACCCGGAT
The DNA here is from genome assembly GCA_958295435.1 of Mesorhabditis spiculigera. Classification (NCBI taxonomy): domain Eukaryota; kingdom Metazoa; phylum Nematoda; class Chromadorea; order Rhabditida; family Rhabditidae; genus Mesorhabditis; species Mesorhabditis spiculigera. Next base: position 417,920 of record CATQJA010001493.1, read on the forward strand.
CACTGCACACCATCCCCCAGATCGGCCACCCTCACCACCAGCAAAAACATGGTTGTTGACCCGGGGTGGGGTGGTGAGAATCCGTTCCCCCTCGGGCCGATCATCCTCACCGTAAGCCCTGGGCCGAGCGTTTTTAGTAGCCGCCCGGAATCGGCGGCCGCCATTATACCGGTGTCTCCCCCCTGACACCCCATATCAAATTCCGCACGCCCCTGGTTATTAGCGGGGGATTTTCGACTGGGGGACGGAGTGGCCGATGAATAGACAGATTTTGCGAAGGCAAAACGATCAACAACAGGCTGGCTATAGAATTCGGTAAGTACCAGGAACTGGGGGATACGCATAAAAATGCGTCGTATAGAGATTTCTAAAGGTTTCTATAGGATTGTCGCTGTAAGTTGTTTAGAACGAGAGAGAGAGAGAGATAGAGAGAGAGGGGGAGAGAGTGAGAGAGAGAGACAGACAGAGAGCTATAAAGGAGGAGAGAGAGAGGAAGAAAAGATCTGTTTTTATGACAATATGGTGGTGGATTCAAAGATTTCCTTCGGTATAAGCCATTTATGCGGTCCAGATACGCGTTGTAGCGTATCGGAATCTGCTTTAAAGGGGCCAGGAAGCGCGAAAAGCGAACCTTTTTGCGCTTAGGTATCGATAGCTACGTTACACACCTCATGACGTTTGCAGCATTTACGTTTGATTCGGGTCCCTGAGATGTATTCAAAGAAAAGCTGCAGTTATTTTGGTGCAGGGCGCAGTCGTCAAGACCTAGTTCAAGCGTTCATGGTCCCTTTAAAACTACGGTATGCACCTTGAGCGGCATCTTGGCAAAAAAGCTGGTGACATTATAACGCATGCCAAATACGAGTGGTACGATAATGAAGATTCCAAAGCAGCAAAGCCCTAAGTCGACGACCGTTAAAAAGCGACACTCTGACAAAAACACGATATCTTAAGTCCAATCGGTTGTTGCCAGGAAAAGATGACCGGTTGGTATTGAACCCCCGGGGGGACCGGCTTTAGGTATTGAGGGGAGCAGCAACAGGGCTGAGGAGGGCGAAAAGTGAACGGCAATTAGAAAGGGATATTCTACACCGGGTGGTGTGGACAGGCGGGCCGGTTCTGGCCAGGAGCATGTGGCGGGGAGGGACACCGAAGAGCCCCCGAGAATGACCTAGATCTGAATCTCGCACTCATTCTCCCTCTCAACCGGGCCCTATGAGGCAAATTAGCCTGAAAACGAGCCGGCGAGCTGTCTTTGAAGAAGGGAGATGAGGATCAAAATCCGATTTTCACTTTGCAGGTGGGGTCAAAAGAAAGGGGGAGATTGGGGCGATTAGATTTGAGCATGAAAAGTGAAGGCTATAGTGTTTTTAGGGTATTGGATGGACGTGCATAACAGGGCAAGTTTTTTGGCGTAGACGCAAGGCGAAGCTTGAACTTCTTGAAGACGTCGTATTCCACCGCGCTGAAGTGGAAGCAGCAAAAATTCTAGCGACGAAGGTTTCGAGTTTTCCATAACTACAGTTCAGGTTACAAATTCATCTAAAAACTTTTTAAAGCCGTACAAATTTGGAATTTTGGTCGAAAAAGTCGAAAAAATCTATATATTTTTGCCTCTTTAAGAAAAACTATCAGGTTGGTAGATAAGTCCTGTCACAATTCTTTGAAAGCACTCTAGAAAGCCGCAGACACGTCGGATTTTCACTTTCGATACATGATTTGATAGAGACGCGCTACTTGGGCAAAACCCGATTTGGTCCCCAAAGTATGTCGCCGTCGAGTTACAGCTCCGGAAAGTTTTTGATAAAATCTTGAGAAAGCTATTTAGTAATGAAAATAGTAATGAAAAAGTATATTTAGTAAAGCTAGTGCTATCTCTACATAGAGTCATTTGAATACGATACCATTAACGCCAATCGATAGCTCTCGAGGAGTAGAAATCGATTGATGTTGAGATCATCAAAATCGGAGACCGTATGGCCGAGATACGGGCCCTTAAAATTTGGTCCATTTCTTAGAACTTTTTCTGAATTCCCATACATTTAGACAAAACCTTCTCCGGGCGCTCAAAAAGCAACTGGCAAAATTTGTCACAAATGCGCAAAATGTATAGGATTTCGGGAAAAGTTCTAAGAAATCAACCAAATTTCAAGGACCCGTATCTCGGCCATCCGGTGTCCAATTTTGATGATCTCAACATCTATCGATATCTACTCCCCGAGAGCTATCGATTGGTGTTAAAGGTATCTCATGCAAATTTCTCTATGCAGAGATAACTTGCAAAAACACTTTTTCAAGATTTTATGAAAAACTTCCCGGTGCTGTAACTCGGCTTCCTGTAACTTTTCGGGCTCGTGCGGCAGCTCCAGTTACCACCAAGATTCCATTACCAAGATGTATCAAATCAGGTATCAAACGTTAAAATCGGCCATGTCTGCGGCTATATAGAGAGAATTAAAAAAATTGTGACAGGACTTATCTACCAACCTGATAGCAAAGTTTCTGAGTTTAAAAACACAAAAATACGCTTATGAACACTATTTTTACCAGAAAAATTAAATCTTAATATGTCCAGTGGGATTATCCCCCCCGATAATGCGAAAGCACAGCGAATCGATATGCAAAAGATCAATCGAGACATCATGACAGTTATGTCAAAGCATCAAGGTATGGACGTTTAACATTTTTTCTAGGATTGTCCAGATAAACAAAAATTCTAAAATCGCTTTCAAGGGACGGCGAACCACCAGAATCCACCAGAATCTACCCCCTCGTGCGACTGGGTTTCGACAGCCAGCGTCAAAAGGGGCTTGAGTGAAGCTCGTGAGCTTCTTGTTGAGGCGTTGGCTTAGGCTTGGGTCTGGGATTTGGCTTTGATGTAGGCATAAGCTGGAATCAAGGTCTGCTTGAGTTAATCCATGCATACTTATACCACTACGTACTTAATGTAGGCGTAAGCGTAGATGTTTTGTACCTCAAAAAACCATCAGAATAACCAGCTGGAGGCAGCGAAAATGCCACCACGCTCCCTCCACCCCAGGGCTATAGTTGCTGACATCAAATCTCTCCTGTTGGCTCCACCCCAAAAAAGAGAGCGAAGCCAGATGAGACCGGTTTCAGGCTAGGGGCGCCATCGGCCCCTATTCGCGCGGATCAGTGGCAGACGCCCAAAAAGGGGGAGCGGGCGGCTTGTTTATCTTGGAAATCAGGTGATGCTCGGAGTTTGCGCTTCACTTTGAGGCTGAGGTTTCGCCTCGACGGTTGTTGACCTGAAAAATACATAGCTGGGGGAGTTTCAAGGTATTGGAAGCTAGTCCAGACAGCGGGAGATATTTGCCAGTCGTTTTAGGTTTATTTGAATTAGCCATCTCTTGTTTTTTTGGCTGACCTTTTCGATGTATTCCCACCGCTTTAAATACGCTTCGGAAAGTTCAAGCGCTTTCCAAACAAAAATGCAGAATATCTCTTATTCATTCCACCCCACTCCTCAGTACATCCCCTCCCTGAACGACAAACAGGTGCAATTGAAAGACCCTCCTGCCCGGCCAAACCCTCCCATCCCCCCACCGGGGCCCATTTGTGGCTTCGCTAATGAGAAGACGTGCTCACCACCCTGGTCGGTGCGAAAGCACAGGACCCGCCGCGTCCCGAGTATTGCCCCGTTGTGTTTGGCCGGAGAAGGGGGGAGAAGCGGCCGAGCTGGCTGGGCCCCTATAATCCCGAGGGGGCCCAGGGGCCAGGGGCCCGCCTCCCCGGGCTTGGCCTTCTTCTCGTCGGGGCCCCGCAGAAGAAATACTGGCCGCCATCTTTTGCACGCTGGAGAGGCTTTAGGGGGGTTCGGGATGTACCGGACCAAGCCGCTGCTGGCACCGCCCAGGCCTAAATTGCCGCTGGTGCTGTATGTGATTTCGATTGTAAGTTTGCGCTACGATTTCTGATTTTTCAGAAGAGATTGTTTCTTTTTGAGAATTTTGTTTTTACCAGTCTTCCTTTTTTGGAAATGAAGGCTTTCATTAATGCGTGTCAAGAATCGGTATCTGTGCTCCTTGTCGCTTCTTTTCGCTCTCTCTCTCTCTCTCTCTCTCTCTCTCTCTCTCTCTCTCTCTCTCTGTCTCTCTCTCACTCTCTCTCTTTCTCTCCCTCTCTCTCTTTCTCTCTCTGTCTCTGTCTCTCTCTCTCTCTCTCTCTCTCTCTCTCTCTCCTTCTCTCCTTCTCTCTCCTTTCCTAATTCATTTCACACCCGGTTTTTCACATTGTCAGCCTACTTTTTCCTGCTCGCACTTTTTGTGTACTACCCAATCAGCCCCAAAAATTTATGCTCTTGTCTCGCTCTCCCCACACCATAATTACCAGGGGGATCGCCGAAGCAAAAATAGTTCAGCCGAGCGAAAGAACATGCTAGCAGGGCAAGTAAACTTTTTGAGCTGTCAAAATGCAGTAGTCTTCAAATCGGCAGAAAGCTTCCATTTTTCATGTTTTCGCTAGCATCGCTAAAGACTGCCACAAAGATCCAGGCAGCTCGTATTTTTCAGTTTAATTCGACGCCTAGGGAAAATTCTCAGGGGAATTTTGTGACGACACCGCAGGCTACAGCGATTGGGTATGCGATTTTTAGGACAAAATACGGTTTAGAAAAATTAGAAATGGTTTTTTGGAGCTAGTTTTAAGGGTACTAGAGATATTCTAGGAATTTTTCCTGAATAGACAAAATTTTGAACCATCCATAGAATCCAATAAGAAGCTCTTTCAACCGAATGACCCTCAAAAATGGCCCAGTTCCACGCTAATACCGATGACGCACTACTAATCCATCATTTGGCTGACAGCAGCTCAGGCCAACGAGATGAGAAATCATTAATGCGTGATGTTCTAGGAAAATCGACCTCTCTCGCTCGCTCGCTCTCTCACTCTTCCCGATCTTCAGCTAGAGGCTAAAAATCGCACCCAACAACACAGAACAACGAAAGAATTCCTAAATTCGGGCCCGACTTGGGCTGCTGAATTATTTACGAAAGCTTTTGGCGCCGTGTTGTTGCTGGCAATTTGCCAAAAGGGTTTTTAAAGTGGTCGAAAACTGAGCAGCCGAAGTTTCTGTATTATATGCCTTTAATCGATTTAAAACCACGAGCCTAGAACTGACAATGATGACTGATGTGCCCCAGTTTTTGCCCCAACTACTTTTATGTATATAGCAGATGTGGAGATTAAGAATTAATGCAGTAACGTGCCGGGAAATGAACTTATGGAGAAACGGGTTGATTTCCCACGCGTGTGAGTCAGCTAGGAAAAGATATTCTCGAGGTTCTTGGAATTTTTGTCTCTCTCACTTCTCTCTCTCTCTCTCTCTCTCTCTCTCTCTGTCTCTCACTCTCTATCTCTCTCTCTATCTGCTTAGAATTTTCGTATTGTCAAAACTCCAAATCCCACCAAACGATGTAAACGGTAAAAATGAATAATTTTGGCACTGAACCCAGGCTGATTTTGAACGACTCTTTTCAACCAAATCCCACCCCAATTCTCGCTATAAATCATCCAGCAGCTAGGTTGAGCCATTCGACAGCTTTTCCCAACCCAACCCGAATGCCTCTCCCCAGCCAAAGCTATAGAAAATGTGCCTCCAGGCTGGGGTGGGGCACACGTGGAAATTGGGTCTTTTGAGTCGAACAATGGCCCCGGGCTGAACTCTTGACGCGCTGCACGTTTTGTTGGCTAAAGACCAGGCTGGAAGGGGTTGAAAAATCTGGATTTGAAGGGGATCGGAAAGCAAAAATCTACCTTTCCGTACACTGGGTGTCGACAGCTGCCGACCGCACTAAATTAAGCGTGAAATCGGTCACGATTCTTGTCAAACTCGCGCTGGCTGCGTAATTCGGTGCTCCGCGTTGATGTCGAGACCTAGTAGAAGCGCGGGGTTTAACGCATTAAAAAGCCAATTTAAAGGGACCTGGAAGTGAACTAGCTCTAGAAATCCAACCTGTAATCGGCTGGATTGGAACGGGTCAGACCTGATTTTTAATTTTTTTTAAGTCAGCTAATTAGAATCCTAAAGTTCCGGCTTCTTTTTTCACACCCTCAAAGCCAATTTATTCCCTAGCCTTAAGCTTCAACAAGAATAAACAATTCCAAGGCCCCGACCCTGCCCCCTAAAAAGCTCATGCATTTCTGCTAGTATGCGGAGAGAGTCATATCCGGAAAACAATTGCGCCCCACCAGCTTTACACTTTTGAGGGCTGGAAGTTCCAGATGTTCAGCAACTTTTGTGAGCTAGTTGAACTGCCCAGAATGCCGACAAGCCAAAAAGCCCATATTAAGAATGCCGACAAGCGCAATTTTCGAAACTAGTAAAATGGCGACGGGCAAAATGTCGATAGCGAAATTACATCAACAAACTGTCGGCTTCGAATTGCTGACACCGAAAATACCGACAAATTCGCATACCGATGATCATAATACCGAATCTGAAATCGAAAAATCGAGAAGCAAAAAGCCTACACACCAATCCTTAAGATTCAAGTTTCCTATGATTTCGGACATCCGAAGTTCGGTCGTCGGCATTTTGAATGTAGCAATTTTGTGCGGAAATTTTTGAAGCGATGTTTTGGCTTTCGGCATTTTTTGATGTCCGTTTACCTTTCCACATTACCTTTCTGTTTGTCGACATTTCGGGTGCTGAAATACTCGCTTTGTCGGCATTATGGCCAAAAATCTACTTCCAGACCGAAATACCAAAAGCTTTCGGTCCGTCTGCTCCCCTCTGGAATGTCTAATAAAATCTGCCGGAAAAGGGGGTATAGGCCAGCCACAACGCCACACTACGCAATTAGCCCATGGCTCCGGGAAGGGGGGCTATTTCTGAGGAATAGCTGGTTGGGCACGGGCCAGCTTTTACTTTTTGCTGTGTACTTGTAGCTGATGTTGGGAGCCTAGCAGATTCCGGACTAACATTTTTAGGCAAAAAAAATGGAATGTAATAAAAATGACAGGAATTTGCGAGTTTCAAAAATCAATAAAAATCTATATCAAAATTCCAGGTGCTGTCCTGCCTGCTCTTCTACTGGTCTGGGCTTTACTGCCGTTGGAACTCGTGCACCGATCGCGTCAGCGAGGCCTGGAAGAGCAAGCAATATGCACAGGTACGCAATTTGCTCAGCATAAGGCAGGCGATCTAGCAGAGATCTTTGGGGAAAATTGAAATCCAGGGGTATCCAGGCCAGGTCTTTTTTGTCTAGCATCGATTTCTCGAGAGAATGGGGTAGCTAGCAAAGATTCTTGAGGAAGATGAGCATCAGCCGCTTTTTGAGAGTTCGGCGACCAATTTAAATCGACAGTTGCATCTCAATTCAATCATTTTATCCAAAAGGGGCCAGGCGTTGCGTGTCACGTGGCGTAGTCGAACATCGAACTACGTAAGCTTCCAAAAGACCCAGTTAGTAGCTGTCTGAATGCCGCTCGCCTATTTTTTGTAGCTTTCTGTACCTTAATAAGCCTGCCACAATTGAAAACTTATAGATTTATGCCTTCTAGGCTCCTTTAATCACGTGTTTTTCATAGAATACTTCACCCTGGTGTTTTTTACTTCCCTAAGGCGTTCACTCCAATCCAGGCGTTCTTCCGTGACGGCGGATTCCCTCGGAATATCCCCAGTGTCGCCCGGCTGATCCGTCTTTCATGCCTAGTCATTCCCTGCCCCGGATTGAGGGGCTTGGGCAATTAAAGAAGAGCGGAGGGGATCCACTATAGAGAAGAGACAGATATTGTATACACACCCAAACAATACCCACCCAATGAGTATCTCGGGCTGTCAAGAATTAGAAGCGAGAGAGAGAGAGAGAGAGAGAGAGAGAGAGAGAGAGACAAGGGGTCGTCACGACAACCGGAAGGAACCGCTCAAACAACAATCAACGAGCCGAAAGGGGGGAGCACAAAATAGCATTCAACGGGGAGATCTCTCGACTTCGAATTTGGATGAGCTTTAAAGGGGGCTAAAATATCGAGAATCACCCCTGACAGCAACTAGGTCTAGACAGTGAGGTGTGGGCAACCTATTATTGTAACTGTCGTGACCCAGTAGGTTTGAAAGGGTCGATTCAGACACTTTTCTTTACAGAATTGAAAGAATTCGGGCGTTGCAGCGAATTTAAGTTATTAGAATTTAATAAAAAGCCGTGTTTTAGTACTTCCCAGCCTGCGTAGCGCCGCTGATCGGGCTCTTCTCGGTCTTCTGGCTGTTGACAAGCCTTGTCTACCCAAATACACCGTGTCATCAGACCTACAATTGCATGGTGCGTGTAAGAGCGTATTTTGTATCTTTGCGTACTAGAGAGAGAAGAAAAAGAGAGAGAGAGAGGGAGAGAGAGAGAGAGAGAGCAAGTTTGTTCTTTCCAGGAAATGCCAACCTCCGTCTTTTGTTCTCTACTCGCTGGAGTGTCAGCCGTCATCGAAATCCACTACTCGATTGAATACGCAGAGCCGAGCTGGAGTGAGCGCTGGAGCTGGATTACGGTATGTATTTCTTTATTTTCTAACTTTTAGCCTCCAAATTTAGGCAGACGCGATCGCCCTCGGTGGAGTTCATGCCGTTTTGGCCTTTGCACTACAATAATTTTCAATTTTTATCGTAAATCTATGAAAACCTATGAGAAATTACGCTTTTCCGCTCCTCCGGTGCTTCGCGGGACGATCTCGCTGCCTTTTTTGATCTCCGAAACCCCAGAATACGGGTCGTTTTGTATCCGTCTTTTTAAGAGATTTCTCTGCAATTTGAAGTGACGGGTTTTGGCCTTGAAAAGAGCTTTTGATTTGCTGATTTATGTGTTTTATATTTTAATAAATTATTAAAATACTATAAATTATGATTAAAGTATCCATATTACCGTAAGACATATCAAAAGCCCTCAAATACCCCTAGCATGATGAAACATACAGACAGTGTCATAACCCCCAAACGCGGCTCAGAAAATTCCTCAAAAAAAACTCAACAATACCGCGCAAATACACACCCACTTTTGCGTATTCTTGGGCCTTTTCTTAGGGCCCACATAGAAATACAGTCATCGCGGTAAAATGGACACCAAAAAAGGTGTGAGGGAGGTGGGGGTGGTGAAATGAAACCTTTATGGAGTCGCGGAATTCAGATCTTGCTATCTAACTACAAAATTGTCATAGCTTTTTCATGTTTCTAACCCGAAAAATCGACATCAAACATTTATAAACCAATTCCAAAATACCTATTCTTACAGCGAGTATGATTCATGGCAACCGCCGCATATTCCACCCCGGTTAGCCGCCCTGATTCAGCAACGGGGTGGGGGTCGCTTCGAGAATTGCGCTATTTTGACCCTGGCACCAATTGGCGCGCCGATAGGTACCCTTTGAATAGAAAACAGGTACCGTTTTCCGGTATAGTATACCATTTTGGCTGCACTGGGCAGGCTAGCAGGGATTATTAAGGAACTTATTGGTTTAGACCGTGCTTGTTTCTAAATTTCGCTAAAGTCGGCGACTACGCGCCGTTCCAAACCACCTACGGCGTCGGCGTCATTTTTACCTTTTTTAAAGGGATTGGGCGCCGCGAATTAGCTCCTGATTTACTGTGCCGCGACAGCTACAAGAGGCTCCAAACGACGTCTCGTCATTTGGATTTAAATGTAGCCCTACGTCTAGGGGATCGAAACGAAGAACCGTGCGCTTGCTAAATTGTTAAAGAAACTGCCAAGCGCGTGAATCGAGCCGGTTTTCGCGACTCCGTATCGGCAGCTACGCGGCAGTACGAGATACGCGTAACAAAACAAGGTATTTTGTAGCAATGCGTAGCTTGGTCTTAGAAGCACGTAGAAATACCGTAATACTCTTTTTGATGAGATTTCGCTAGTACTAGATCCAAATTCAAGCCACTATATAGGATGACACACTTCCAACGGGTTTACTTCTCAAATCCGAACCTCACTAGCGGGGATCACGGGGGGATAACTCGAACACTTCCGGCCATCCCCCGGCCAGGGGTTCCACCTGAATTGGTCGGTATGCCATGGTGGGGCGGTGGACCATAAAGCACCCCCAATCCACGGAGAGCGGGAAGGGTCGAACTGTGACGACACGGACAGTTATTCCCCCCACCATAATCATCCCCCCAATTCCCTCACTAGCCCCCCTGCAATTCACTGACCAAATCTGGGCTACCAACCCATATAGCCTCATCAATTTTCGGATCCGGAATTTGGGGCCAGTGGTGTAACGCCCACCAAGGCCACAACTTCCAAATCAGGCATTTATGCGGGTGTTCCGCCACTGTACGGGTTACGTTCGTACGGTACTGTACTCTATTCAAAATAACTTGCATTGTTATTCATATTAGAGGTATAATAATTATCTACTGATGATCTACTTCGGTTAATCTACTTTTATCCAAAACCTAGCGTGTTTTTGACGTTTTTCCGCGACTTTCCGGGTAACGGTAGTTCGTTAGCTTACTCGTAGACTTTCTAAAAGGCCTCCCCAGAGCTATCGTGTCGTATTCCGCTCTTTCCGATATTACGTTATTGTAAGGTACACTCACTAGGGAATGTTTTGGGGCGGACATCGGACCCAGCTATGTGAGTATGTGCATCTTGTAGAGCTCGACGAGACGAATCGTTTGATGTAACTTTTAGCTGCGGATACCTTTTTTTTAATAAAGTTACAGCGGGCTAAAGTTGTTCGCGACACCTTCATAAGCCCTCCCCACACCCCAACCGCCGTGCTCTGGTAGTCTAGCGGGTTAGTGGTCGGCGTCCGGGGATGGTAACGAGGGTACGGATCCGCTCACGATTTTTATTTTTTGCTTTTTGGTCGAAAGCTTCGATTTTGCATCCCGAAGGATTACATTAACTTTTTTTTTTCATTTTTATCTCCAGCACCCGCACCAAAGAAGTTGGTGACAGTATTCATTGGTGTTTTGGAGTTTTACCCGCACCAAGATCTCGCCATGACCAAGCCATGACTATAGCTCGAAAAATCCTCTGTGTTCCGCTTATGTTTATTCAATGGGGGATATGATTCGAAAAATGAAAAAAAGTTAATGTAATCCTTCGGGATGCAAAATAGAAGCTTTCGACCAAAAAGCAAAAAATAAAAATCGTGAGCGGATCCGTACCCTCGTTACCATCCCCGGACGCCGACCACTAACCCGCTAGACTACCAGAGCACGGCGGTTGGGGTGTGGGGAGGGCTTATGAAGGTGTCGCGAACAACTTTAACTGGCTGTAACTTTATTAAAAAAAGGTATCCGCAGCTAAAAGTTACATCAAACGATTCGTCTCGTCGAGCTCTACAAGATGCACATACTCACATAGCTGGGTCCGAGGTCCGCCCGAAAACATTCCCTAGTCAGGATTTTAACGTAGTTCGTTATTGCTCATCATTACATTACGTTACGGTACGCTACAGCGTTACCCAAACGTGGTTACGTTTCTGCACGCTATTCCGTTAATATGCCAGCTGCTACCGTAGGCAAATACTCCAGCGTAAGGTTCCGTTACACCACTATGTTTGTGATTCCGCCACTGTACGTCGCTTGAAAAATTAGCAAGAAGGTTCACAACATTTTTTGTAGCTTTACTCCATTACTCAACTTAAAAGGATTTTGTACTATAACTATGATCATTTTCGCGACTCGACCAAGCTGGATTACGGCTTTTTGTCCACTGGATAAAGCATTTTATTTGCCTTTTCTAGGCTTTGCTTTAACCCCCCATCAAAGTTTACAAATTCTAGCTCTTAACTTCCAGCAACGAGCTTGTGAAAGTATCTCGAAGCCCCGAGCGCGATTAGCCCCAACTTTCCCATAGAGCCAGGCCGGAACTCCCGAACGGTTTGTGACTCGAAATGGGGGAGAGTGGATCTCCCGTTTTGGGGTGCATAAAGGCCCCGCGTTGGCTCCAATTATCTCTCACTTCCCCCCTACTCTACTCTCTAACGGAACCGTTTTGACCATAGCCCATTTTATGGGTTCTCTATTGTCACTTTCGCCCTGGATTTTGGGGGGATAGAAATGTATCGGATTTCCGCCATAATTTTGGAGACAGTATGCTTATATATAGGCTTTGAGATTCTCATGCTCGCGTATAGATTCAGGCTTGGGTTTAAGCTTGAATTTAGATTAAAGATTATTAGTATTTGTCTGTATTTCAGTACTTTTTATTTTCAAGACAGAAAACCAAACCTCCTGAACCATTTCAAAAAGTTTGAACCATCCTCAATCTCCAGCTCCTCCTCCAAACTAGGGCTCTCGATTTGTCGGGAGGCAAAAGACAAAACGGAGGCTACGGTCACAAAAAGTGCGCGCCGGAATGGACAGATTGCGGGGATCTGTCATCTTCTTCTGGGGTCACCACGTTAGTCAGAAGGATTTCCCTCTCGCCGTTTGGTTTTTCCAGGATTTTTCCTTGAAATTAATTGTAAGAGTAAGGCTGGGGTAACAGTCATTTTTGCTTTATACAATACCGAAATTTCACGCCCCCTATCTTGCCTCAGCCATTTCGAAAAATCCACGGTAAACTCCCTGGAAATTATGCCAGTTTGCTATTTTTGTCTAGATTTTGGCGGGTACTAATTCTTCAAGCTGTTATGCTGAACAAATCCACAGCAACCACCTGGCAATTGTCATTTTCATATATTTTTAAGACCGAGATTACCGTCTTTTACAATGAGGCCGAAATCTGTTTTTGTCCCGAAATCCGAAATCCTGCTGTTTTTCTAACATTGGGTTTACGAAAGCTACTGTAGCATTACTCGTAGTAACTCGCCATTTTTGAGAAATTCAGAACTTTAACTTCACGCCCTCACCTATCTCAATTCAATTATTAATCCCTTCATCAATTAGACATTTGGCGCGTGCCGGGGTCATCTCGCCAGGGAGACGATTTTATTTGCTTACCGACTTTTTCCGACGCACGCGAGGCGCCAAACTGTTTTTGCTCAAAGTTTCCCTATTCATCTTCTTTTTGGTCTGATGGACGAAATTTCTTAGTTTCGCATTTTCCACTTCTGTCCCTTTTCGTGCGTGCCGATTACGGTAATCCGGGTGCAGCAACTGCTCGAGAAGGGGGTGGTTTGAAACTGCAAATATTTGCTGGGTCACACCCCGGAGCGAGGCCCGGGCGTCGAAGCATGTTCCAACCAATTTTTTCGCTATGGATTTTTAGTTTTTATGATATTATGCAAATTTTGAAATTTCAGAAAGTGCGCGGTAGGAATTGCTCTAAACGTTCAGCAAATTTTTCAAAATTTTGGAGGTCTGATCTTACCGATTTTACACATGAAATCGACTAGATTTCGGCGCCAATTTAAGCGAATTCCAGCACAGCTTTTAAAATATGCGCTTTTTAGCCGGTATACTGTATCCCAGATTTCGATATGCAAATTTCTCTCCATTCCCGTAGCCCATCAACCCGAGCCCCTAAAAATCGAACGCCGCGTGATTTTTGTGAAAAGACTCCCTCCCTAGGGGGAGGTTTGGATTGTTAAATGGTGGACAATGGACAGTAGCCATTTCCCCCATGGACTGCCCCTATCGTACAGTGCGTATTGTGCCGGAATCGGTTCATCAATTGTCGGGGTTTTGCCTGATTTTTGGCAAGAGGGCTCCAAAATTCCAAAAGGCTGCAGCTTCAAAGGCCCCTTAAAGGCACTAGAACGTGTGAGAATCGACCCCTCCCCGCGCTAGACGTCGACAAATACAAAAAGCGCAAAACACATTTAATCTCGAGTAAATATTTCTTCTCTTTCACGCGTCATTCGATTTTCAGGCTTCTAATCCCCCAAAGGATGGTATGGGCAGATCCTGTCGCTTCAACACCCCTTTAATAACTATTTTTTTTATTACTTAACCAATTCGTACAGTCCTAAATGGCACCCTCATTGGGGTGTTGCAGAGAGAGCGGGGTGGGCTGGGCTGAGTCATGTTTTTCGGCATAATTCGCCCTCAAAGGGGTTGCCCATCCGCGAATGGTGAACCATTTTGCAACTGATTCATTTTATTCAGGGGTGCGGGAGGGAAATAATCGTTTGGGCTTAGCTTAGGCTTAGCCTAGGCTTAGGTGTTGCTTAGGCTCAGCTAGGCTTAGCTTAGGCTTAGCTTAGGCTTAGCTTAGGCTTAAGTGTTGCTTAGGCTCAGCTAGGCTTAGATTAGGATTAGCTTAAGCTAGTCTAGGACTGGCGCTATTCTCGAACAACTATCAGGTTTTTAAAAAGACCATTTGGTTAGGGTATAATAGCTATCTCACTTATTAAATATCTCCGACCAGCCATCTGGTAGATCCGTTCCGTTCCGCTCCTCCTTCCGAATTTCCGGTGGTCGACTTGCAAGTCCGCGGGGATAAACAAAAGACGTTCCTCGGGGTCGGCCAGGGCTCGGATTACGCAATTTCCTTCGACAAGCCCGAATTAATAAGCCGATCCTAATGACTTGGCAAGGCAATTTGGTCGATTTTAGCTTGAATTTTCAGGGCTGCTTAGCCCCTTAAAAGCTTTAAAATAACCTTTGACCTTTAGTTATGTTAATCTTGGATATTTCCAGAAATATTTTGCTTTTTCCTATATTCTAATGCACTTTGGAATTATTTTGATCGACCTAACCTCGAATTTTGAAGATTCCCGATTCTTTACGAAATTGAATAAATAATTTATTCATGATTTAAGCTCATTTACGCAACTTTAGAAAGACCTATTTTACTTATTAAATTTTTTACTTTTTATCTGGCTGGAATGGTTTTGTCATTCCCGGTATCCATCAAAATCTGGTCCTCATTACGCGATGGTGGGCCACAGGGACGTAGCGTAAGGTGGGCCCCCTGGGCCCGGGGCCCCCCCCGAAATCGGCCGGGGCCCGAAAATTTCATAAGGGGGGACCCTTATGATTTTTATTTTCCCAAAAATTTTTCTGCTTGCGGCGCTATTTTTACACGTTTTTACTGCTATTTGTAGAGCTATGTAGACTTGTTTTCCAAAATTTTTCGCCTGCGGCGCTGATTTTTCGTTAATTTTTTAAGTTTTCGGAAAAAATTTTTCGGGGCCCCCCCCGAAATTTTTTTCTGGCTACGCCCCTGGTGGGCCACCAGCACCCAACCCGGGTCGGTAGGTCTAGAAATACGTCCGGTGAGTGTGGCCCGGGGTACATGCAATGACAAACAAAAAAAGGTGGCGGTACCCTGGCCAGCCGGGCGAGAGATTGGGCGAGATGGAGAGGGTGCAGACAGCCGGATAGAATCGGCTAACGGGTCGACACATCCCATCCGGTCATCCCCCTTTTATGAGTACCGCACAGGATACCCGTAGAATCTGGCACCACCACGAGATGCCAGATTTTGCTAATTGGCAGCTGTCTAAGATTTTCTGTACTGCAAAAAGCTTTAAAATCCTCTCAAAAACGACGCTTTACACCTCCGGTTCTTGGTGTGAAGCGTGAAGCTGAAAATGCCTGACTATTGCTGGCTTTTAACTTTATCAAAGATATTTCTTTTGGATCTGAATCTTTTTAAAGGGACTGGCAAGCAACACATATGCATTTTGGTCGCTATAGCTGGCGAGACGTAAAGCTCGCATCCGCCGCATATGGCGTAATGCGCTACGATCCGTGAAGTCGCCCAAGCCACTTTCCCTTTGAACTCCCTTAAAGGTGTTCGGAAGCCCTAAAATCGACCCCTACGTCAGCTAGATCTAGACATCTACCGAGTTCATAACATCACTTAGACTCGAAGGGGATATATTTACCGCGAGATTCGAGGCCCCTTGAATGCCTTCAAAATATTCTTAATTTGTGCATAAGACGCTCAGCGCTTTTTCCAAGCTTTGATCGAAAAATTACCCTGTATTACTCTATATAGCGGAAACCAGATTTTTTAGATACTTTTTGATGTTTCAATTCTAATCCCACGACCAAAGCATTGTTCCTGCTGGCGGCACTGTTTTGTCGCAATTTGCATAAGCCTCGGGGGTGGGGGGAGAAGCGAGAGGCCAAACACGCTGTCTTTTGAGGTGGCTCGAGAGCTTTTCGCACATCCGGACGATTCGAGAGGCCAAAATTTTCAGGACATTTCCGTGGTAATAATTTTCCAGTTAAGTTACGCGGTTTTTCGGGCAATTTTAAACGATTAAATTGATTAGTAAATCTTTCTATGCTCAATCGGCTATCCTCCATCTTTCTCACCTTACTGTGCCTTACTTACCCTTTTCCGCCAAGATACCTCATGACAGTGCGGTAAGACAATGAATAATCTGCCTCCCAGTCACGAATGCCACCTCCCTAAAAAGTGACCCTCCCCCGCAAAAAGCGCTCGTGTCGCGCGCAGTATTTAGCAAGGAAATGGCGCTGTCAGAGGTAGAGGTTATGGTTGTCCTCCATCTCTAATTCCGTTCGACTACTATATATCAGCCGGAGGGATGGGCGGCAAAAAGTGTGCCTCCCACTCCTTCTTTGCTCCTTCGCATTGGAGACCGGGATTTCGGGGGCGCAGCTCAGCCGATACGGTGGATCATTTTTGAGGGGTAGCCGGGGGGCGCTGACCTTGACGGTGATGGTGATGATGTTCTCGCACCTATTGTTTTGCCCTCAATTTCCTATTTCCCTCATTAAAGGCGATGGCAAATCAAAGCTGCGCGAAAAAGCCTCAAAAATCTCGAAAATTATCGAAAACACTTTTGTACTTTCGAATTTTAGAATTTAGAATTTTCTTTTACGTTATTTCCAAGAGCACAATGATGATTTTCAAATTTTTTTGTGTTGGGCTTTTGAAATGAAATGATTTTGTAAAGGGGCGGCAATATAAATTTTTGAAAAAACCTGGTTCAGGGGGCAACGGAAAAATTTTTTTATTACTTATCGTTATTTCTATTAATTTTAGACATTGGTAATTTCAATATACAGACATTTATGAAGAATGTAAGAATCAAGAAAAAAATATTTTTCAAGTCCAAATTTCGAAATTTTTAATTTTTGGATCCTGGCCAAAAACCGCCTGAACGAAGTACTGGCTTCATGATCCCTTTAAAGCCTTCCAAATCCTTCTCATCAAAGTTTACCCCCAAATTGGCCCTATAGTTCTAGCCTGAGGGCACATTCCCAGGATTGAGCCTTGTCTATAGCCCGTCTCCGCCCTGTCCTTCGATGCCCATTTATGCCTCACATGTTGAAGAGGGTCCCGCCCCGGGGGAATATGGAGACTGTAGAAGGGGGGAGATTGCATGGCTAAACACTTCACCCTCCTCTTCTCTTCATAGTCCATGAGGGGGCACCCTTTAGACAACGGTTCGCGCCTACCATGGCCGGTACCGCGTAAATTGTTTGATTATCCCCCGGCTCAGCACCCCCACAACGCCCAACCATTGCATAATTCGGCTGTTGCTTCAGCGCTAAAAATAGTAATATTCTTAAATCCTTTTAAAATTAATGTTTTCAATTTTACAAGTGTTTGAACTTCCAGAGCTAAAATTAGTTTTAAGTTCTAAAAGTTTTTTTTAAGATTTTTTGGCATTTTTTTCAGGGTTTTTCAAACAACCCTTAAAAATATGTTCCCAATTCGTTTTTAATCCATTTTTAACGAATTATCGTCTTTTCCGGCCATTTAAAAAAATTATCCTCACGATGATAAGCTTATCTCCTACCTGATTCATCCAGAGACGTTACATCCTCGAATCTTACAATTTTTTCTGCAACAATTTGATGTTTTTCACTGATTTTTCTCGATTCCAGAATGCGCCCACTGTGGCGACGGACGCCGCATATTCTACTGCTCTTCTTCTGGCTCCAATTCCCCAAAACAGAAGCCCGATTTCGACGCCATTCACG
Source organism: Mesorhabditis spiculigera (assembly GCA_958295435.1). Taxonomy (NCBI): domain Eukaryota; kingdom Metazoa; phylum Nematoda; class Chromadorea; order Rhabditida; family Rhabditidae; genus Mesorhabditis; species Mesorhabditis spiculigera. Next base: position 435,741 of record CATQJA010001493.1, read on the forward strand.
AGTATTCGACGAACTCCCACACTGCTCGTCGCAAAACGTGATGGAAGGCGAGGTGCGTAATTATCCAGATATCTCATCAACCGAGATTCAGATTCGATCCTACGACGACTTCAAGGATCGAACGAAAATTCTGAGCGCTACGCAGCTCCAAATGACACTCCGGGATACGGCGTGTCTGACGATGAAGGTAAGGTTTGGAGGTTTGTTGACTTGTGGAAACCCCTTAATAAGGGCATTTTACGTATTTTATGAGGGCTATTATTTTCCTATAGTCAACTTGAAACTAAAGCGGTGCCCTGCCTTTTATGAAAAAATTCAGGCCTCGAACCACTCGATGCGAACGATCCTACATTCGATCGAATTCCTACGGCTAGAGCAGCACCATCCTGTCATTGCCACCTACAAGTACGTTGGGTTCCTATGGTCGTACCACTGCTCTTTTTTCAGTTTCGGGATCCCTAAAGTGCGGGCCTCTTGCGTGTGCGATTGCCCCGGCGCCGACACACACTGTGTTCTCGACGAATATAACTACAAGTAAGGAAATTTCATGAGAGAGAGCGCGATCGAGAGAGTGCGAGAGGGTTCGATTCCTGCGCTTCCCAGCCCCATGAAACCCATTTTCCAGAAACTGTACTTCCGGAGCGGTCTGCTACCGTACCTATCATCCACATCAAAATGGAATTGGTTGCCTCGGAAACAAAAACTCGGAAGTTTGCTGCAAAGTCAGCATCGATCCGTATATGGTATGTAACCGGAAACGTTGTGAATATGATTTATTACTTAGGATTGGCAATACACGGCCGTTCAAATCGGGCAGCCAGATACCATACTCGTCCTGAGGTACCGGATCTTCGAGCAGAGCCGAGGAGGGAGATGGAAAAAGGCGGAGGATGGGGAGAATGACAAGACGATTAGGGTAAGAGCTAGAGAGAGAGAAAGAGATAGAGATAGAGAGAATGAGAGAGAATGAGAAAGAGAGACGTCTCATGCTCTGCTTTTTCCAGGTATCCATGAACAAAGGTGCTGAACGTATCGAACTCTCCCGCCACCTTGTCGAAATTTCGGTAGCTGGCAGCCGACCGGCTCGCGAAGTCGTCCCCGGAGTGTATTTTGTCAGAGATGGTAAGCTCGGATCTTATAAAAAATTGGTTACCCGGTTTCTAGGAACCGACGAACTCCGTGGTGGTGTTGCCCTGAATCGAGTAGATGAATCAACGCTCGACAAGCTGGGGTGGTTCCGGAGAGAGGAGTCCGGAAAATGGGATATCCGGAAGGGGACGATGCTGCTCAAGGAGGCGCTGGTGGGTGGAAGCAATTCTTGCGCGTTTTTTCAATGGGCGGAAGTCCTGCCAGTTCAGTTCAGTTCGGTTGACGGTTGATACACCTACCTATCGTGCATTTCAATTTAAGCAAATTCTATTTTTGCAGCACCTCAACATCCAGGACTGCAAGCAGCAAAACTACACCTGGTCCCTCAACGCCGAGCAGTACGTCGACGCGTCGAAGAACAGGGGATATTATTTGGGTATGGTAGAAAATAATGTTCTGTTATCTTCTAACTTCTCACCTAAAACGTTTCTTTAAATATCTTTATCGCCTTATTAAAACTATTTTAGGCAATCCCCTGACCGACGACCCTTGGATCAATACGGCAACTTACAGCGGAAGGGTCGTACGTGTTGATCATGCTGAAGGGACGGCAGTTACGGTAAGTCATCCACTTATCAGAATCTCCGCTATAACTGTACTGTAGCTAAAAACTCATCTGAAATTCAGATGACCCTAGCGACGAGCCAGAAGCCGTCTGTACTTCGGCATCCCTCACAATTTCTATCGTTTGACGGAATGATCAAGCTGGATCGGGACAGCAATCGATATTTGAATCTTACTTTCCAGGTATGTCAAGGAATATTGCCTACTTTTTATTTAAAAAACATCAAGTGTATACATTTCTAGGAAGCCAAAGGGACGATGATTGGGAAGATCTTTCGACTCGAGGGTGAACGGGATGAGGAGATGACGTTTTCCGTTCAAACCGATTCCACAATGCTCCGGGATCGTGTGTTTATCATTACGGTAGGTGATTAGACGCGCTTGGGATTGCCTTTAAAAGCCTGTACCTTTTCGACACTCAGATTTCCAATAAGCCAGCTTTGCATCTTCAGGTCCCTTCCGAAATCGATGATCGGCGCTGGGTATGCCTACACCCGGCTGGTGATGCCAATGGAAAACAGTGCAAGTGGCTTGAGTAAGTGAAAATACACAAATTTTTGGCCTAGGAGAGTAAAAAGAATCGTTGATCAACTTCGTTTAGATACAACGCCACGGCTCCCGCACGCTATAATGTGCCCCACCCATGGCAATCGGCACAGGGGGACTGTCGTGGGTGTAATGAACGAAGTATCGAAGCTGTTTGGGCTGCGATGGACCCGAGGGCATGGTTTGATGGGATCAACTCAAGCACTGAATTGTTTACCATGTTGTTGGAAGGTGAGGAGAAGATGAAAAAGGCTAATCATATTGATAACGATTTTAAGAACTTCGAAGGTTCTGAAGACTAAAAATAAAAATTTATTAAACTGATGGGCAAGAACCGCTATGGATTTTGCCGGCTATTGATCTTCCATAAATGCTGGCAAGGGAGGGAGATCGAGGAGAAAGAGAGAGAGAGAGAGAGAGAGAGAGAGAGAGAGAGAGAGAGAGAGAGAGCAAGGGAGCGAGGGAGCGAGAGCGCGAGGGAGCGAAAGAGACAAGCGAGAGAAAGCGGAAAATCTAGAGCCCTTTAGTGACAGCGAATGCTAAATAAACGGGATTCCGGACTCCATCAATATTTTCAGTCGGAATTGGCATCGCCCTGGTCATCGCCCTGATCTTCCTCGTGACGAAGGTGTTGTGCCCGCTCTGCCGTTGCATGCTCTTCATCGCCAAACCCTCGAAAATCGGCTCAAAATGATCAATTTTATCGTTATTTATGTCCTCTAGTCCCTCGATACTTTCACAGTTTGATTCGGGTCCCGCTCATCCCAAATTTGCCTTTTTCTTTAAACTTTCAGTTTTCCATTGCTCCACTGCCTCTTGCCAAGCCTTAAGAATTTGAATATCTAAGTTTTAACCATTTTACCATTGGCAAAAATTTGGAAAATGACGAACAATTAGCCGAGACTATTCAGACATTTTTTTAGTCATTAAAATCAGCTAAAATTTCGGTATTCAAATCATCGCTGATTTTTTTAATTTTTGTACTTACGATGCTACTTCCTTTCCTACTTACTTTCTACTTAAAAATTAGCCAAGCTGAATTCTCACTTTGTCAATTTTCATATTTGGTGCTTTTATACCTACTGCCTGCCGCCTACTTACCGTGATATTCCAAAAAGACCCGCCACTCGCTCAGGAACATGACTTTGAATTTTCGAGATTTCCATCTACTTACGCCCTATTTATTGTTGGTATGCAAATCACGCATGATTATGCAAATTTTGCTGTCTCTCCGGTGTGCATTTACACGACGCCAAGTATTTGGATTTGTATAAATTGATTTGCTGATTGGTTTTGATTATAAATTCGGAAGAGAGTGAGAGAGAGAGATACAGAGAGAGAGAGAGAGAGAGAGAGAGAGAGAGAATGAGCTAGATAAAACATTCCAAACCCCACAGAAATGTGCCGGCCAAGTAGAAGAAGCTGTTGCTCGGCTATTCATAGCATTTTCAGAGCACCCACTCCTCAGCCCCTTCTTCAGACGCATTCCGCATCACCCGAAATTCCACATTCATCGATCCAAACCCCCCAAATAAGATTCTAAACCCTGAAAAAATCACTTTCAAAAAACCTATCAAACCAAATGATCCCCTCACGGCATTTTGCAAAGCCATTTATCCCCCCTCTCGGGCGCCTAGAACGCCATTTATGGGAAACGGGACGCCCGGAAAAATGGGTGGGTTCCATTTTTTGGCTTCTGCACTTTCAGAAAAAGCGCAGGCAAGGTTTATACGCAATTTTTAAAGATTGCTGATAGCAATTGGCTTTTAGAATGGCCATTTTCAGGCCCGAACAAAGTTTCATCATGTTTTTTAATCGCCATGTACTTATACTGTTTTTTCTGCTTACGTTTAGGGTTTTAGAGCCGGGTTGATATGGTGCATGCCGGAAGTTCCCATTCCCAAGCTCAGCTCGACGGGCTTCTTGACCACACGAAAACGCGCTTTTTTTCTGGCTAGCCCGGCCGCACCAAAAAATCAGACTACCCCGGCTGCCCGGGCCATTGTATGAAAGACAAAACAACCCTGGGGGGTCATCCCCTCCCCTAGCTGGGAAGAAATATGAATAGTCGGGTTGACCTTTTGATCCCGCACCTGTCAGCCATCCAGTATGTGGCTGTAATTTTGTTTATTTGCGAGATTGTTGTTTTTATTATTACTCAATCCTCTATTTTTAAAGGAAACTTTCTATATCGAACCACGCCTAGATTTTGACAGCACGTAGCACTCCAAAAACACTTAATCACGCTTGGGCTGAACTTACTGTAATAAATCAAGAATAGCTGAAAATTAGTGTTAGTTGCATGTTATTAAATGCCCTAGGAACGCTCGAATCTACCCTCTTTCTGCGCCTAGGTCTCGACAACTAAGTATGGCGTCAAAACACGATCCCTCCAATTTTGTGGGAAGTTATTCTAACAGCTCGGACATACCTTAAATTTTTGTTTTATACGGGCTATGAAAGCCCTGAATTTTCCCCTTTCGTCGATTAAGCCTTGACACCTATGTACGCCCAGCCCCAAAAAACGCTAGAAAAAAAAAACAAAAATAGCCGGTCTGCATTCGTGCTTTGCGGTAATGCATAGCTGTTTTTGCCAGACCTCCCGCTTGCCAATCCCTTTAAAAGTTTTGATCAGAATTTTGGTGTTTCGATCCCTAAAAATCCCCCATTTTCCCTTACCCCTCCTCGTTACCCGCCCCCAGAGGCCATGCGATGGAAATCGGATCCTTTGTTTGTCGACACGACATCGAATTTGCTGAAGCCCCGAGGAGAAGCCAGGGGGCCATATTATTTTTTTACGGGCGTAACTGAATTCGCCCATTTTTTTCCGGGTGTCGAACGATACTAAAAGTGTTGGCTGCATGCCCATGGACCGATGGCTTTGTTGTTGTTTGGCCGCCCGGGCGTTAGTCATAACAAATTCGGGGGCTCGACCCCCCGAATCCTAAATTAATTTTCGACCACCGGATTTGCCTGTATGGGCGTGATTTTGCGGTATTGTATAATACACATAGTAGAGCTGTCTTCGACGCTAATTTTCCCATAATTTTCTAGAATTTTACGACTGATTTATTACGTACAAAAACGTGTTTTACAAAATTTTTTAAAGAATCGGATTGACCGGAAAGGGAAAACCTTGCGTTTAGGTTTTATCTAAGTCCTTTAAGGATTTAATTTTTGCTTTTTATCGAGATTTAATGTAATAATAATCGTCGTTAGTGATAATATAAAACAATGACCCTTTAACAAATTGGATACACCGCCTAGCGTTCTATTATGCAAATTTATCAAATTCCCCACGATTTCTCAAGAAAATCGAATTATCAATAAACCAAGCCCTACCCCCGCCCATCGGCAGTTTAGTATCGAGCGGCCTGCGAGACGCGTGCGAGTCAAAAAGCCACAAAAAAGCGGGAGGTCCGAAATTCGACGCGCCCCCCTCCTCCCACCACCCAGGATTCCGTGATTCCATTCTTCGGGCTTCTCCTCCCGCTTCTCCTCCTGCTGCTCCTCCTCGCGTCCTTTCTCCTCCCCATTCACCCCGAATTCCAAGCATCCGCCCGTCGGCTTTCCCTTTTTTCCTCCCTTCAGCACTTCAAAAAAAAAAGCCGCCGCACGCTAGGGGGAGGTCCGTTTTTGGGTTTTCTTTTAGGCTCTGGCTGCTACTTCAATAACTCGCGATTCTTGATTTCTTAACTTCTTTAAAACCTGAAATTATGATGTTTTCCGGCGCCAGGAACGTTCCAAGAAAAGTTTTAAAAGATTTCCCGGCTTTAAAGGGCCTTAAGGCGATGTTGCCAGTTCCGCGCGGGACCGGTCATGATGTCAAAAACCATTTCTTAACCTTGAATTTTTTTCGGATATGACTTTACTGGATTTCTCAACTTGCCGGTCCCTTGACAATGTTATATATTGTCATTTTTTATACCGGCCTCTAAAAACCTACAAAATCGGCATCCCGGCCCCTTTAAAACCCTAAATTTTGGGCCCGAAACAGGACCACAAATTCCAGCCGGGACCCCCAGTAGCAGCGTAACCCTAAAGCCCCCCGTTTTACGCGCAACTAAATCCCCCAACTAACGCACCTCGCCACAACCCGTCGGTGGTGCTGACCGACAGCAGATGGAGGGCCCAATACAAACCCCCGGAAAAGGGCGCATTTTAATGGTCCGGAAAAACGGCTTACACCCTGCGTTTCACCCCCGGAAAAGCCATAGAACGATGGGGGTTGCGCTCCGGCTGGATACACAAAACGACCGTTTCCGGTTGGAGGTTTATTTTTAATTGATTTATAATCTTTAACTTATGTTCTGGTGAGAGAGCGAGAGCGAGAGGGAGAGAAAGGGAAAGAGAGAGATACAGAGACAGAGAGATAGCGAGCGGGACAGAGACAGAGAGAGAGACATAGACAGAAAGAGATAGCGAACGAGAGAGAGAGAGAGAGAGACAGAGAGAGATAGAGAGAGAGAGAGAGAGAGAGAGAGCGCGAGAAAGATCGCCGTTCCCTTGAGGCTAGTTGAGATATGTTGACCCATCGGTCCGTTCCATCGTCGCGTGCAGTTCCGTCCGTAGAAATTTATCTCTGACCCCTCCTCGATCCCATAATCTTTTCTCCTTTCCATTCCATTCCTTATCACCGTCCCCGTCCCCTTTCAATCCCTTTCTTCCCCCTACGGGACCCCCCAAGAGGACTGTTCAGCTAGGGGCTTGAAGCCTGTTTCGATCGATACGACGGTCCGTTTCGTCTTATCTCACTGTCCATAACTCTAGGCTTTTCATGGAAAAGCTGGAAACGGAGGGCTAGTTCCTGATTAGGATTTTGTTGACTATGGATTTGTTATGGATTTTGCTGCGATCGTGGCACACAGGTTTTCGCATCGGGTGCGTGTCGCATGCACGTTAAAATCCATGGAGCTATCAAAACTTAGACTCGTTATTTAAGCCTTGCGTGTCCCTTTAAAGTTCGGAACCAGCTCGCCCTGAATTCTCGCTTTCTTCGAAATTGGCTTAATCTCGACTTGCGGAAATTCCTGTAGTGGCTGCTGGGCTCGGCAGTGTGGAGTGGATGGATTTGTTTGTCTGTCTGTCCATCTTTCCTCTGCATACAAACACACAAAAAGCCGTCGAGGGTTTTTGGCAACACCGGACCCGTTGCATGCACTTCTCGGCTTTTGGGCTTCGGTGTTTACCCCCCGATCCACCACTTGTTTTTGGGTGTTTATCGATTTGCGCCTGATCCAAATTTTCCGACTTCATTTCCATTTTTACCTCGAAAAATGTCTTGTTTTAAAGGGGCTAGAACAATTCAGAATTATGCTCTCCCGTGCATAGGTCTCAACTTTTGCTACTTGCTATGTTAATGCAGTAAATGGATTTCAGATCCGTTTTTTATCGAAATCCATAATTTCCTGTGGGTTTCCGTTCACAAACCTTCCCCTCACATTTTTCCCAGCGCCCATTCACGCGCGCGTTTATCGTTATTGTGCCGACAGTCCGGGCCGACGACGGTCTGCCGGTGGGAACGGCTTTTAAGCGCGGCTTTCAGCTGGTTTTTGTCGGTTTTTCATGGTTATCCCAAGGCTAGGGTCTTTAAAAACCTACAACGCTTTAGAAGGCTATAAAAGTAATCTGGAAAAGCGGTTACAACAAAAATACACTAATTTCTATAATTTCTAAGATTTATTTGAGTCTCAGAAACTTATTTACGTTTTTGATTTTATGTAGTGTAAGCTGCAAACGATTTGTTTTATGAAATTCCCCTTGTTTATACCCCCGCACGCTTTTTGCATTTTTTTTATCTCCAGCCCGGCTCGTTTTTATGCCTCTACAGCCGTCTTTTCTGCCTTTTGCATACAGGCAAAAAGAGGGGCGGGGGATGGTGACGGTTTCTGAAATGTCCTGCTCGGCCATCTCTCTCTCTCTCTTTCTTTCTCTCTCTCTCCCTCGTCATGTTTGTCTGTTTGTCTGTCTGTCTTTGATGTTTTCTTTCCTTCCCACCCACAGGCCCTTCCACCCCGCCTTCTCGATGGCCCCTCCCCCTTTTCCAGCCCCTTTTGCATCGATCCGAATTCCGCAACATTCCTAATCACGGCACTACTTTTTAAAAATAGTGTTATTTTGATTTTAGGAAACTAGCTAACGAGCCAAAACCGATAAGTTTTAACTCTTAGAAAATTATATTTTCTTGATTTCTTGGGTTTTCTCGATTTTTTTGAACCATGTATTTAATACGGGATAAATGGCAAATGGTAAACAATCGGAAATTCAAATTTGTTTGGGTTATTAAGCTTGAAATAGCCTATAAATTGATTTTCCGACAACTTGTATTTTGCGCAATTATCCAAATTTTTTGCTGCCGAAATTGTCGTATTTACACTAGAGTAAATTCAACATTTTATATCTTGCCAGAAACCCCTTAAAACAACTCCAAAATCCCCAAATCACCATCATCATCGCTATCCACAGTTTCAATCTCCACTCCCTCTCATCAAATCGTGTTCCCTCACTTGCCCAGCTGCCCTCCGCCCATTCCATTCGACTCGTCCCCTCCAACCCCCCAAAAACTGTTGTGACACCTCGGCGCGAACGGATCTGCTTTGCCCTCTCTTTTTTTTTCTCCTGGTGTCTCTTTTTATCTGTTCGTCCCCATGCAGCCGAAAAGCCAGCAAAAAAGGTTCGCTCAATCCTTCACCGGGTGGAGCCGATCGACTGCTGTGCAAACTGTCGCATTTCGGCCATTTTTTAGGGTCAATTGATTCGGAAAATTTGTCAGGAACCAAGTCATTTTATCGATTTTATGTTATTTATTTGATGGTTTATTTATTTTATGATTCATATTTATACAATTAGGTTTAGGCTTAGGCTTAGGTAAGGCTTAAGCTTCATTAACACAAAATATAATGATTTTGTCTGTTTATGCAGGACTCATCGAGCAACTAACTTTTTTGGGGGCGTGATAATCATCTGTTTACACTTTGCCCACCTCCATAAAATTGTGACTCACAGAAATTCAGACTTGTTTCCCCCGAAAAAGCAAAACCTCCGGACTACTAAAGGCAGCTCATCAAAAGTCAGCATCACTCGTTTGCGGGCTTGGTTTTTGGCTTCTTCTTCTTCTTCTTTGGTTCTCAGACCAGGTTTCCAGAGCTTATTGGAGAATCAAGGTGATTTCCTCAACAGCTATAATGTTTCTTTCTTCTTGTTAATACAAAGAGGCAGAACGGCTGCGATTCTTGCGGAAATTTAGTGATTTTCTAATTAATAATGGTCTTAGCTTGCTCTTGTCTCATGTGAAAAGGCAAGCTAGCTAAAGATCTTTCTAGAATTCCATCGATTTCCTGAGCATTTTCCATATTTGCTTTTCTTTACGTTTCTGCTATTTTGAGCCCTACTGGTTCCTTTATCCTAAAAACGCGGTCTCTGTCCCTAAATCCCCCCTCAAACCGCTCATTTTGGCTGGCAACTCGGCGTTCCCGGCGATAAGCATCTTGACGCCTCGTCAGCCGTTTTTTGCGCGTTGCCATTTTCATGGGGAGATAAACATCTCCGCCCTGGCCCAAACCAACCCTGCCACACCGCGTAAATGTTTCCATTCTCTCTATCTCTATCTCTCTCTCTCTCTCTCTCTCTCTCTCTCTCGCCCTCCTCAAGTTAAACAACTCCGTTTAGATCCCATCTACACCCACCGTTTTTGCGTACTTTGACGCCCGTCGCTATCGTTTACTCGGCGGCTATTTAAACGGACCGTGCCAGAGGACGTGACCAGAAAATTCAAAGCCTGCTGACAGCATACGACAAAATTTAGCCTATACAGGGTTCTTCACATTTTTATGGCACCGCCCAAGCAGGCACAGGTATGCCCTCCAGCCATATTATGCAAATACACTCGATTCCAGATCCTGCGCCTGGTCGTCGTCGGCGGCGGCGGGGTCGGGAAGAGCGCGCTGACGATACAGTTTATACAGGTATGAAAAGATTTTTTTATTATAAGCTGATCAGTAATTTATTTTCTAGTATTTTACGCACCGACTGATGTAATACTGATTATGACCTGTTAAATTAAATTAGAACGATGCCAGAAAAATTCCACAATTCTCAGCTTGAAATCAACCATTTGCTGCTGTAGTTTCTTTTAAAGGGGCAAGGAATGTATAACTGACTCAATGCCTTGCCCGTCCCGTTTAACCGACGACTTCAAGCAGTTCAACAAATGCCAAAGTGCACGCCTTCTCATCCCCCGATCCACCAATTATACAGTTGGCTGCGCGCCAGGTTGGCTGGGATAGAAAAGGAAATGCTGATTGCAAGCGAAGGACTAGAGGGCTAGGAGGGGGTCAACGGAATTGGGGTTGCGGACAGCGCGTTCCGATCCAATACTATGGAATGTGATATGCGCGACAGGGGAATTGGGACAAATTGGGGATGTTTCGCCTTTTGGAGCTCGATTCATCCTGTCTTTCAGCAAAAATAACTCGGATTTTTGGGTTACAACTCGCGTTTGGTGTTCAAAAACTGTCCGTTACATAATGGTGGTCACCAAAGAGCAGCAGTGGGAGAGAGAGCGAGAGGGGGAGAGAGAGAAAGAGAACAACTATTCCGCCACGCTCCGCCGGTTAACAACCCCATTAGTCGCAGATTATCAGCGTAGATTATCGCGCCGCGCGCTGGGGCATCGAGTCGTCCGTTCGCTGGGCGATTAAAGGGTTATGAAAGGCAAAAAGCGTTTAAAATTGTCGAAAAGAGATGATAGATAGAGAGAGTGAGAGTTAGTTAGAGTACAGATAGAGAGAGTGAGAAAGAAAAAGAGAGACAACTGGAGAGAGAGAGTGTGTGAGAGTGAGAGAGTTAGAGAGAGACAGATAGAGCGAGTGTGAGAGAGAAAAGAGAGACAGTTAGAGTGAGAGAGAGAGAGACGGCAAAAGTGTCTTTTCAGCAATACTTCGTGACAGACTACGACCCTACAATCGAAGACTCCTACACAAAACAGTGCTTCGTCGATGATGACATTGTCAAGTTGGAAGGTAGCTTATAAATACTAAAGAATGCATAGGACTTATGCTCAGGCTTGATTTTTTTTGGTTGCTTTATAAAGCCGTAAGAACCTTACGCAAATTTTTGCGACTCCACGTCTCGACTTGGCGCTAGGGTGCTCTCAATGGCCCCCGGCCGGAAACATTTGGTCCAAAGATTTACGGCCACCCCCTTCGTGACGCAACCATTGTCCACATCAAAGCCCAGATCCCCCATAGCCAATACAACAGAACGCGCAATGGGGGTATCCGGGGGATGGGTATAAAGTAGTGTAATGGAGTCGAAATGGTGCCGGGGGCCAAGGACGCGAATTTTAGGGGTCTGAGTCTGAGACGAGGTTGAAAATCTATAAAAAATGCTGGGAAAACAAAAAAAGAAACAAAAAAATCGTTTTAGTGCTTGACACGGCGGGACAGGAGGAATTTTCAACGATGCGGGAGCAGTACCTCCGGACCGGAAACGGATTTTTGATAGTTTTCGCGGTGACCGACAGGAATAGGTGGGTCGATATATAAGCTATTTGAAAGGATGATTATAGTAGCATAATATGTTTTCCGGGTAAAACTTGAAAATTCGTACTTGCTCGCCCTCGCTTTCTGTCTCTAGCTCCGATTTTTCCTAAAAAGCCGCTGCTAGCTTGCCCACTCTCGCTCTCTCTCGTACCTGATCTCTCTCACTCTCTGTCTGTCTCTTCTCTCTCTCTCTTTGTCTCTGCCTCTCTCTCTCTCTCTCTCTCTCTCTCTCTCTCTCTCTGTTACTCTCTCTCTGTCTCTCTCTCTCTGTCTCTCTGAGTGTCTCTATCTCACTGCCTCTCTCTCGCATTTACGGTTTAGCATGTCCTCTCTTACTTTCCTTTTACCTCTTTATTTGGTGTACGCTGCCATGATTCCATCTCGACACCCAAGCCCCGTATTATTTTCTATACCTCCGTTATGCCATTCCACCGTCTCAGTATCCACATACATTATGTGATGCTAGTGGTAGTGTAGTGTTCACCTGGTTGGGTCCACCCCCTGAGGTTGAGGGGGGTTGAGGCGCTTATTATCACCACGGTAAACATGGCCCTTCAGCCTTTTGTCCGGCGCGTTTTGTTTGCCCTCCTTTCGCCCCGGGACCCTGAGGGCGAGGGATGGAAAGGGGAATCCAACGGAATCTCAGGCAGGAGAAGGGGCTTGGAAGATTTGTAGGAACTGCCGTTAGGAGTAAAGGTACTGAAAAGGCAAAATTTTGATGGTATAAAACAGTCCAGCTCTCTATCCCACTTCCTGACGGTCTCCCTCATCCTCTCTCTCCTTCTCTGTCGCTCTCTCTCTCTCTTTCTCTCTCTCTATTTGTCTCTCTCCCTCCCTCTCTCTCTCTCTGACTCCTGACACGCTCCCTTGAATCTCCGCCCCAAAACCCTTGATAAATGTCTCCATTCTCGCCCATTAATTTGCACCGGGCTCAACCCTATTATAATCCCGGCTCGCTTCTCCTATCCCCCAAGATGAAACATGAGCATTTCAACCTCCCCGTCCGCTGCATAAATCAGTAGCCAGCTGAGCCCCGGGGCCCACGTATACGGAACTGTACTCAATACGGCTGCGCCCACCCTCCTCGACACCTCCACCCGCATAATAATGACCCCCGGGGGCTCAATTTCCAAATGAGCACAGCGTGACCCCGAGAGAGAGAGAGAGAGAGAGAGAGAGATAGAGAGAGAGAGCGAGAGAGAAATCGACAGACAAACAGTAGGTCCTTATGTGGTGGGTATGGCAAATTAATCACGACAACCGGAGGGGAGAGCCGAAATTTGGGTAGAAAATTCGGGAAAAATCGAAAACTCCTAAAAAATGTCTACTAGAGGATGGAAAATGAACAACTTGACAATACGTAAAACTATTAACAATTAAATCAAAATGCAAATTTCGAATTTTTCAGCTTCGAAGAGGTGCGCCGGTTGCACAAGATGATCACCCGGATAAAGGACCGGGATGAGTTCCCGGTGGTGCTGATCGGCAACAAGGCTGATTTGGAGCACGAGCGACACGTGAGTATTTTCCTCAAGGAGTTTGCTAGTCTGCCCCAGAAATATTTTCATGACCTGCTACCTTGCGTGCACGATTTTGTATGATCGTTGCCCGGTTCTTGGTCCGATTTTCCTTAAGAATCTCCGCTAGTTTGCCCCCACCTGGCCTGACAGCCCAAAGAATCTTTGCTAGCTTGCCATCCGAGCCACCCCTATATATCTGCGGTTTTCCTAAAGACCCTCTGCTAGTTTGCCCCACCTTACCAGAAACGGTAATGAGCTTTCCAGCTTGCTGGTAATGGAAGGATGTCCCAAATAACCTCTGCTAGTTTGCCTTTAGGATAAGTTTTATCATCCGGACTTTGATCCAAAAAGATCTCTGCTAGCTTCCCAGCCCGTTTTGCTTTTTCTCTTTTGCCACAGCGACCTCTGACCAAGCTCCTAATCTCACCCCAATCCGCCCACTTTTTGCCACAGAACGTCAGCACCTCAACACTTTTTTGCGTGGGGTAGATGGAAAGGCCAATGTGCCCCCGAGGCAGCGTACGTCCAAACCATCCATCATAAGGTTCCTCCTCCTCCTCTTCTTTTTCTCCCTCACGATAGGCGGCCCTTTTGGCACCTCGTGGTTAAAAGCAGAAAGAAGAGGGGAGCACGAGATTTTCTCGGTTGAGATTAACGAGCCGAAGCTAGGGGGAGTGGGAAAGACCCAGAAGTTTGAACTGACACTCAAAAACTGGGGGGGTTTTTTTAGGGTGGCTTAAAATAGGGAGGTCTTAAAAAAGGGGAGAAGGAAGGAAAGGCGCTGACTAAACTTTAAAGGGATGGAAAGCCCACAATGGGCCTCCAATCTCCTCGATGATCACCGCTGGTTTGCTTGGATCTTTTACGACTTCCTGCCACACTTCCTTTAAAAACCGACCCAGCTGTCCTTCTCCTTCTTTGCCACGGGCCATTGGGCATCGGAGTGAGTGAGTAGAGCGGGGTAGTTTTATGTCTGTGCTGCTGCTTCGTGTTTTTATGGGACCTCGTCTCTCACTGTCTCTCTCTCTTTCTCTCTCTCTCTCTCTCTCTCTCTCTCTCTTCCTGTAGTGACCCTCATCTGGGGACTCGTTTGTTGGAGGGAATGAGCTGCCCTCGGGGCTATCTATCCATCCTTTCCACTCACTTGCCCGGAAATGCCTAAAGACTGAGAATGGGGACCAAGTCGAAAGTTTGTGGGGAAAAGCAAGGCTTGGATTTGCCGAGGTTGAAATCGTGAGCAAATTAGCAGAGATCATTAGGGAGATTCTGGGTTGGTACCAATCTCTGGATGGTGCTGTGGCAAGCTAGCAGAGATCGTCGGAGAATTCGGAAGTGACTTAGCGTAGATGCTTGCTTAAAAGTGGGGGAGCGTGGCAGTGACCCCTTTGGAAAATATAGAAAACTAGCACGGATTCCTGAGGAAATCCGGCTTTCTGATTTTTTGAAGGCCCTGCCCTTTCATCGGCTGGGCAAGCTAGCAGAAAAGTTATTTTGTTTGGTGGTAAAGATGACGTTTTTCCATAGTTTTTTATGTACTATTTCTTTCAGAAAAAATATCAAGAAAAGCAGACCTTAGCAGAGTTTCCTAGAGAAAGCTCAACTATTTTTAATTATTTTTACAACCCCTTCCGTCCCTCATCGGCTCCCATCCCTCATCGGCTCACTTTTCGACTGACCTCTCTTTTACAGTCGTGGGGATGATAATTTGCGGTGTGTGTGTAGGATTCCATTCCTTTTCTCCTTCCGCCCCTTCCCGAGCCCATTATGTCGTAATCCGGGGGTTCCTCTACCATTCGCACCCTTCTCAAGGTCTTATACTCCACTAGCGCCTCCAGGATAGGATTGGGATTGAGAAAATTTACAGGAAGAAGTGGGGGATTATTTAAAGGGATCGAGAAGGCAAATGGGGAGCTTAGAAATACAAGAAAAACCAATTTTCAGGTGGCGAAGGTCGAAGGCGAGGCCCTGGCACGAGAACTGGGAGTGCCGTACTTGGAATGCTCAGCAAAGTTGCGGCTCAATGTTGACCAGGCATTTCACGATCTTGTCCGGCTCGTAAGGTGGGTGGGAGTTTTTCTAGGCTTGAGCTTAGGCTTAGGCTTAGGCTTGGCTTAGGCTTGGGCTTAGGCTTAGGCTTAGGCTTAGGCTTAGGCTTAGGCTTAGGCTTAGGCTTAGGCTTAGGCTTAGGCTTAGGCTTAGGCTTAGGCTTAGGCTTAGGCTTAGGCTTAGGCTTAAGCTTAGGCTTAGGCTTAGGCTTAGGCTTAGGCTTAGGCTTAGGCTTAGGCTTAGGCTTAGGCTTAGGCTTAGGCTTAGGCTTAGGCTTAGGCTTAGGCTTAGGCTTAGGCTTAGGCTTAGGCTTAGGCTTAGGCTTAGGCAGGCTTAGGCTTAGGCTTAGGCTTAGGCTTAGGCTTAGGCTTAGGCTTAGGCTTAGGCTTAGGCTTAGGCTTAGGCTTAGGCTTAGGCTTAGGCTTAGGCTTAGGCTTAGGCTTAGGCTTAGGCTTAGGCTTAGGCTTAAGCTTAGGCTTAGGCTTAGGCTTAGACTTCGGCTTCCTATCATAATCTTTTGTCAATTCTGTGTAATTTTAGAAGATACCAAATCCTCGACCGGCAACAACCGATGAACGGCCATCCCTCCGCTGATCAAGCAGATAACGGCAAACCCATCTCCCCAGCGAAGAAAAAGAAGAAGACAAATTGTGGTATACAATAATACAGTACTCCTCCGTTATACCGAGTATAAATCGGACCAAAATAGCATCTAGTAAATATAGAACCATAGCAAAACTCTCAGGCCTAACCCATTTTTTGACATGCATTCAAGGGTCCCGCGCGCGCACCGCCAAAATATCCCTCATTTACATATGCTGTGCTTTTAATAATGAAATGTAAGGGCTTTTCTTTTTCTTAATTCTTTTTCTTGTATATAAACAGTGAAAAATCCATATATGCTAATTTTTTGAACCCCATTCATCCACCGGTGATCCACGACTCATTTGAGAATATCCGCTTTAGCCCCCGCAGTTTTCATTGCTGCTTTTTTCTATGATTTAAATTGGCGTTTCTCTGCTTAAACTTAATTAATTGACAACAGAAAGTGTTATAAAATCTAATTTTCAAATTCTTGAGCTTTGAAACTTTATATTTTTTGAAAATTCTAGTTTAGTAAATTAAAAATTTAAATTTAGGTTGTTTAAGCAGATATCGCCTTATTTTAATGAACGATTTTTCCATTTTCTATCTGTACATCACGATATTTCTTTAATTTTTATATCCAAAGACCACCCGCAAACCCCACCAATCCTTCTCAAAATGTGATCGATTTCTTGACTTTTCCGTTTTCTTTGTTTGTTTCGTGTTTTTTTTTGTGTCGCATGAACAAATATATATCTGCCCCCGGCAACCATACGCAAATAAATATTTTATTACTTATTATTGGTATAATTAAGATGAAGCGTTCACAAATTAGGAGTCGGCTTTTTCAAGCTGTTTCTTCTAGCGCTCTAGTGGCCGCCGCAGCACGACTTCTTCTCCTCCTTCTTCTCACCACCTGAAAAAGTGGAGATAAGTTTTCCGATAT
Organism: Mesorhabditis spiculigera; assembly: GCA_958295435.1. Taxonomy (NCBI): domain Eukaryota; kingdom Metazoa; phylum Nematoda; class Chromadorea; order Rhabditida; family Rhabditidae; genus Mesorhabditis; species Mesorhabditis spiculigera. Next base: position 452,639 of record CATQJA010001493.1, read on the forward strand.
TTTTTCGCGGGCGCGGTATTTCTTATTGAAAAACGGGTGCCGAAAAAACCCAGACATCACTCCACGTTTTTCACGGGGTTATAGCTTTTACGGCTGGAAATCCAAGAAAAAACGGTCGAGTCAAAGTCTAACGTGAAAATGAAAGCTAAAACTAGAAGTAGAAATTAGAAAAAACTAGAGACTCGGATCTAAAACTAGGCTTAAGCTTCGGCTTAAGGTTACGATTAGGACCCTGGGCTTAGCCTTACTACGCCAAATATTTTCCGCTCGGAACCCGATCAGGATCCCCTTAAACTATTTTTTTGCCAAAACTGGCCCCTCAAAAATTGTTTTTTTTTTAAATTCCCGAGTTTTCTGGTCCTTGTCAACCGTTTAAAATCACAGATATTGGAAATCCCGGAATCCTGCACTCTCCAGCCACCAAGACCCACCGGCGCATCCGGTCTTCTTTTCCGGGCACGGGCAGTTGGCGCATTTGCAGTCGACGCACTTGCATTCCTTGCCCTCGGCGCATCCTGAAAACAATAAATAGAAAAGCTTATGCTTGGAGTATGCTTCGACTTAAGCTTGGTTTTGGCTTGGTGTACGTCAAATCGGGCTTACCGGATTTCGAGAGCAAACGTACAAATTACGGTATTTTGTCTTAGTCTGCCAAAAACCATTAAACCACAGGTTTCACGCTTTGAAAATATATATATATATATATATATATACCTCCATTTAATTTTGTCCAAAACCTACCACAGTTAGTTTCCGGCATGTCGGATTAATAGGAACGGGGTTGGTTGCGGTGTGTGGAATGGGAAGGGGCAAATGGAATGGGGGGTGTGCTCCAGAAAACACACGCACGCGGCGACCGGCTCGAATACGCCCCGCGGCGAGAGAGTGGGAGAACGGAGAGGAAGCAGAGAAACAGACGGAATATCGCCTAGAAAGGGGGTTGAAAAAGGGGCCGTCCGCATGCCCTCCAGTCATCTTTCGGAGGCTGGGACGGTGAACAAGTTTTGCATTGTGGAGAGAACAGAGATCCGCTCGGACACCTCCTGGGGGCACTTTTTAGGGGATGAGAACTGGTTGGGGTGGGGGAAAAGCTACAGTGTTTGTTGCTGTGGAGCTACCTCTTTCGGCTTAGGCTTAGCTGTGGCTGAGGCTATTTTAAGCTCACGGCAAATTCAACGCCTGAAATTTCCTTGAAATGATCACATGCGGCCTCGCCAAAATTGCCCGCACTACGCCACAAACCCGTTTATATACGGTGTGATTCTCGATTGTCAAATTGCCATTTATCACTCTCAATCGGGCCGACGTCATCAAGCAGTTCAGAAAAAAGAAAGCACCATCACAAAACTCTTTTCGGGGGCGGAAAAGAAATGTACGCACGGGAGGCGATAAATAACTACAAGGTTCTATGAGCACTCATTGCATTTCAAAGGGTTTATAGAACACGGAAAATTAGTAGAAAAAGATAGAACCCGTTTCAGGGATATATTAGGTTGGTCGGAAAGTAACTAGAACTTTTTGAGGCAGAAAATTTTAAGGAAAGAAGCATTGTTTCGCCTCGATATTTTGCTGAGTGGGAGGTCATATGTTCTAGTATTTTGGGTTAAAATATGAGCATCGAACTCTTTAAACGTGCTGAGCTAGAGATCAAAGAACGCGCATCAATTGAATTCTGTTTTTTTTGGTCTTCGAGGGTACTGCGCCCACCGATCTGACTAACCATTTTTTTCAATGCGTCAGTTTTGTAGAGGAAAGTTTGCACTACAGACTGGTCAACACTAGAAATCTGGCTTCGGCCTCTTTAAATTTTCCTAGGTCGATTCAAAAAGATGTCCATATGGGTTTAGAGGCGCCAAAATCCGTATTCCCTTCTTCGACGGTTTTATTCAAATCGCGTGGGTAATTTTTTAAGCCGTTGCGACCGAGTAAGGCCTAGATGCCCCTGCATAGAACACACAACTGGTTTCCGAGGAAAAGGTTTACATCTCGGAAAAAGGAGGAAGATATCGCGATTTTAGGCCCAGTTCGCTGTTACGGTTTTTCGACCAGTCACTTATGGTTTTGAGTTATAATATTTTGCCGGCAGTACCCACTGGCATGAGGCTATTATACCATAATACAAAAAGAATTCTAGGCTTGTGCAGAAAAAAGAAAGAATAGAAGTTCAAGGATACCTTCGGGTCTCAAGCTCGGTCATTAAGTCCTATAATAATTTTCAAATTTTTGAAAAACCCTCAGTCAATGCGGGTTTTAGACAATTGCATGATGTTGCCACTACTGTGCTTCTTCGAATCCATGGCCTACATCGGCAGATTATTTAGGCATCTAATTTATGCGAAGCTTCGAGTCCGAAACACTCAGTCATCAGTTTTTGTTTCAAAGAAACTAGAAAATTCGCTGAAATTAAACTACGATGCGGAATCCAGCCCGGTGGTTCGAAAGAGCTTCCCTTGGCACTGCATCATGTTTAACACCTCTCGCGCAGTGGCGTTTTTTCAATATTTCTGCGGCCGAAAAGTTTGGGGGCTCGCGGATGTCCGCGCGTCGGGTTCTTGGGTGCCCCAAGGAAAATCGTTAGAAATACAAGTACAGAGGTGGGATCCTCCAGATTTTTTTAGCGTTAATAGCAGACACATAGGGCTTTCTGGTGTAGGTTACAGCTAGTCTTTCTTCGCTCTAGATAATTAAAGAAAAATTTCCGAAAAAAATTCTAGTTACTTTCCGACCAACCTAATATTATAGCAGTACAGAATTCTAATCATGTTTTTCAACACTTGGAATAATTATAAACTCCAAATCATATCTTTAAAATGTTCGGGAAATCAAGGCCAAAAATCGAGAACCATCTTCTATTGGGGTTATTGCTGCTACGCTTCATCCGCGCGATGCCAGCTCCTCGATTTTTCGTGCTGCCACCGTCGACCCACATCGGGCGCAGAGGCTTTTCCATTCGGGTACGGCAGAACGGTAGCCGATTACGGTAACATGGTCTTAAAATAGCTTATTGTAAAACGGTTTAAAGGGACGAGAAGATGATAGAAATGTACTTCGTCGTTGATTTTAGCTTTTAAGGGGACAGGCAACGTTAAAAAAAGTTTTTCGTTATGGATTAACAAGGTTCCCGCCCTGGCGACACGCGACGCGTACACTCGTGTTTTCACAGCGTAATCGGTTACGTTCCCTTTAAAAGACCCGAGTTTTTGCGTGTCGAATGTCGCGGGCTCAGGAAAATCCATAAAATCCATCGCATGCAAAGATTCTTCAAATCCATGGACTTGGCTTGCCTGTCCCTTTAAAACAGCTGCTACCCAAACTTACCTTCTTATCCTGGACCGCATCTGAAGCGGCTGCAAGCTCGCCTTGGCCTTATCCCCAGGAAGCGGTGGCAGAGGAGCCGGCCGGAATGGAAGGCTGAATTTCTTTTTTGGAGGATTTGTAAAAGCTTACCTTTTTGGCAGACTACCGCGATACCCGATGAATCTTGCATGAGACTTTGTTGATGCTGGGAATATGCGCTTTCGCGTCTTTATCCGCCGCCTCGTCCAATTTACCGCAGGATGTTGTTGGCCCCGGGTTTCGCGGGGGATTATTTCCGGCGACTCGGCGGTGGAGATGAGTTGGCGGGGAAGGGTCTGAAAATTGTAGAAATTATGAAAACAAAGGAATATCGAAGATGCAATTCCTGAAAAATTTCTGCTAGCCTGCCTTCGGTCCAAATTTTACAGAATTCAGTCACCACTCGATCGTAAAGAATTTCTAGGCTAGGTGCAAGTTTTCAGCTTAAGCCTAAACTTAGGCTTGGCTTAGGTCTCCTAGCTTCTTTAATAACTTTTAAACCCTTACCGAAAATCCTGCTGGTATCTGCTCGGCGACAGCGACCCGGGTGAGCTGCTGCTTCTGAGGTCCAACTCGGGATGGTTGGGCCTCAAAGCTGAGATCGGCAGAGTTAAACGGAGCTCGATCTTCCGGCAAGCCAGCTTCACCCTGAAAATATGAGAAATAAAACCAGAGACGCTAGACTTACCGATCTTGTCGAGTCGATCAGAACAACTGGGGGTACGGTAGGCCGGAAGAGGGGTGCCGGGATTCCCTATAAAGGTAAATTACGCTATTCTAGTAGCTAGCAGGTCGTTAAACAATACATCGCACTACCATAACCCTATAAAACTCTTGAAATTGCCCAAATCCATGGATAACTGTTTACTTTACTGTCGCATAATCGTCAAAAACACATTATAAACCTACAGGCACAGTAATACTATTCGTTTCGATCGTGAACGGCCCGGTCATGATATCCGCCCGATGTGAAGCCTTGTGCTCGAGCATCAGCTCTCTTGACAGCTCTTCCAACGATGGTGTCCCGACGTTTCGGAGGTCATTCCATGGGATTGTCACCTACAATTTACGCTTCGTTATTTAGAAAAAATTGGGGGCTTCTTAATGGTGCTAGCAAGTCCTACCTAGTCCCCTATCCGTTTGCAAAAAAAAGAGGGTAAAACAGAGGGAGAGGGTGTGTTTCAGCATGGCTTATATTTGTCTAGACCTACGCTAGCTATGGAAGGGTCGATTTCTAGCACTTTATGGTCCAGTTAGACTCGAATTTCCTGTTAACGATTAATCTAATGATACCTCCTCAAAAATCGGCACCGGATTCGGGAACTCGACTGATCTTGGCGGCTGTGGCACTCTGCCAATTCCGATCGGAAGTGGTCCAGGAGCGGGGAGCCCGATTATTCGCGAGTTCGAAGCCAACGGCAATGGCTTTGGCTTCGGTCTTCTGACTTCCTGAGATCCTGAATTCGAGACCAGCTTCAGCACCGAGTTCTTCGGTGCGGTTAAGGTCTTTGGCTTTGGCCTTGGAATCGCTCGAGGAGGAGCTCGCGGTGGTTGCCGGATTGTGACCGTGGTTTCCGGCCTCCTGGTGGTCCCCCAATTTTTGCTCGACGTGGAATCTGGAGATGAATTTGCGTAGACTTTTTACCAGCAGCACTAGGTAACTTACCTCGACACTGCACACAAAACCTCTGAACGTCATCGGCTTGTTCGCCGCTGAGGATTTGTTGCCGGAAGGCTTCAAGGAGGGGGCAGGATAAGTTCTAAATTGCGGAACGCTAATCGGAAACCTTTCTGATCGCCAAAAACTTACAAAAAAAATCCAAAATCCAACTCCAAAAAACTAGATTTTCTCGAACCTGCGAGCTGCTGGCGGTATTTTCAGTGAACTGGCAGAGCTTGGCTTTGAAGTCGTAGTAAGCCACCTAGAATTTTTTTGGGGTCCAAGGGATTGGTAAGGCAAATAGCAACAATTTGATTTAACTTAAATTTGACTCACATCACACTTTTTCATGTAGCAAATCAGCGCACAGTCCAGCGGCGTCCTCACGACGTTTCGATCCGAAAATATGGCCGACAGTTCTGGTGGCAGATCATTTGCCGAGAGTACGTCGACACGATTCTGACAATCTGAAGAGACACATTAAATTTATATCAATTTACAATTTTTGGAATTTTAGAAAAAACCAATTTTTAGAAAATCACCTGCTACTGCGGCCACTTTCCTCTGTAGCCAAAGCATCGTGAGTAGAAGCAGGCTATGGCGCATGCCGCATATGGGAACGCTAGAAATTAAGAATTATGAGGCATTATTTATAGTCATTTAGAATAACTTTCAGATGGAAAAATAAGTGGAAAACATGGAATTTTTGTATCTGAATTCAAAAATAGTTGGATTTGGTCATTTACCACTTGGACTTGCTCATTTGGACATACCAAAAAAACCCAGAATTGGTCGACTTTTTAACCAACTTGATTGGCGCATTAATAGCTACGAATTTCATAGAATCGTTTAAGCAACAAACATTTAAAAATCAGCAACCAATCCAGAAATAAATTACTTTCTGAAAAACCACAAAATACGAAGTTTATGAATTGCGCAAAAATGGTCAAGTTTCATCCCCTAAAGCCTTATCAACAATTCTTCCGGCCTGTTAATGATTTTACGAAAAGGATAGACCAAAAATGGCTTAGAAAAACGGTCAAAATGGCGAAAAATTAAGGCAAAAAAAATTCATTGGGAAAAATATATTTAAATCGCAAAAATCTACAGAAATTTCGGACAAAATCACCCTCGAAAAAGTGAAAGCAAAAAGGACGCTCCGTGCGGTGTTCCGGTGGTTGGGCAAAGGGCCAGTATTTCCCCCAGGTGGTGATCATGTACCGTATCGAGTCGAGGAAGGGCAGGGCGGGCTGGATCCAGATGGGAGGATGGAGGGATGGATAGATAGCCTGGAGGGCAATTATCAAGAATGGGAACACCTTTTGCGCCCTTGATCTTGCTCATGCTCGCTCTCTCTCCCTCTCTCTGGCGGTCTCTCTCACTTTCTCTCTCTCTCTCTCTCGCTCTCTCTCTCTGGCGGTCTCTCTCACTTTCTCTCGCCCACCATTCACCCCCACCAACCACACCCCATTGGCACCTCGTCGCGGCACCCAGAATGGCATCGACAAGATCGGGCGGGTTCTTGAAAGTTTTGGGACGGGTTTCAGGTCGCACCCTGATAGAGTCGAGTCCTGAGTCTAGCGTGAAAAATAAGGAGCTCTAGCGAATTCTCGACGCCAAACTATAAGGTGCCATCCTGGAAATCACCATCCCCAAAAAAATTGCTAAATAGTTGGTGATGGCTTCGAAATATAGCCCCCACTTTTTTAACTTTTCGGTATCGTGTGCATCTACAGAAATTTGAATGAATCATACGAGACAGACATGTCGAAAAAGGTAGCCAATTTTCGATATTTTTGATTTTGGAAAATGCCGCGTGAGAAGGCATTGGTACTAGCAATTTTCGTGTAGAGTTTTCGTATGTGTCGATGTTCTCGGCTACCCTATTTCAACAAAAATGGATTACGAGGGGAAGCCAAGATGCCGACAGCCAACATACCGACATTAAAAATACCCACAGGTAAAATGCTACCTTACGACTTTAAAATCCTGACAACCAAATCACCAACGTTAAAAATTCCGAGGGCCAAAATGCCGACACTAAAAATACATACAGGTAGAACACCGAAATTGAGAATCCCGACAGCCAAAATACCGATATGCAAATTGTTTACAAGAAGTGTATTCAAACTAGCATGAATGCGCGTCTCCCTCAATTTCGGGACTACTTTAATTCTGTGCCGTGTCGGGATTTGGCTGTCGGTATCATCGTCGGGATACGAAACACGAGGAAGAAGCTCGCTACAATGAGTTTCCGAAGATCTCCCACCCCTGCCGACCAGTCCAAGGCCGCTATATCGAAAAAACAAAGGTCAACAACGGGCCGGTGGCAAAAGCCGCCCCCGTTTCGATCCCCCATATCCGGCGATCCAATCTTGACGGTATGTCGAGAACAAGCCGGGGGGAGGTGCCAACAAAGGGCTACTGTTAGACCGGAACCAGCCGTTGTCGGGTTTCTGTTACTTTTAAAGGGGCGTGGACGACGGGAAATCGGAACGAGAGATCGGGAATTTAGAGCGAGAGAGCGAGGAGAGAGAGCGGGAGGGAGGGAGAGAGAGAGCGTGGGCGAGAGAAAGCAATATAACTGCCAAAAAAAAACGATAAAACATCACAAAAAATCATGAAAAACCGAAGAAATCGAGTTTTTCACGGTTTTCGGCAGCAACCTAGTGGCGGCAAGGAGAACAAAAATAGACAACAAAACTCCCATTTTTAAGATATTTGTTAAGCTAGCAAAAGAGTTAATATTGCCGCCACGAAGAGCCGGTTCCGCTGCATTAATCGTTACGATTTTGTAAGCCCTTATTTTTCCGTTGTGCCAAAATGTACAAGCCAGCGAGCCCGCAGAAGCCGGTCGCCCCAAATTGGTCCTTGTTTTGTTAGGGTGAGAAAGTGAACATTCGCTAGCGAGTCTGGCTTGGTGGTGGGGGATTTTCGGCCTCCTAGAAGTGGCAGGTTTAAGGTATCTCGAAAAACAAAAAAACAGGTATTTAAATGAAATTTAAAGGATGAGCGGATCTACCTAAAGGGATCCAGGTCGTATCGAAAATGCTCTTTTTTACGGCGGAGAAGTTACGATCCCATCGATCGGCAGTTAGTTTCAATACTTACTTTTTAATCTCATTAAATTTAGTTAATAGGGGGCTGGGTATCATTAATGCGCAAGATTCATGAATTTATGCAACTAATAACTCAGACGCTACAGTATTGCTGTTCGAGATACCGATTAAATTTGACCCTTAAAAACCTAGAAAGTACGGCCCCTCGTGGAACTTGACACCTTCATGTAGGTTCAAACCCCCCAAAACGGGCTCACTTGATCGGCAGACCAGAACGAAAAACGGATATCCCCGGATACCTAAACCCCCCTGACAATACAACCCCACCCCCACCGCTCTGGGATGTTGAAAAGTGGCTTATCGCCCCCGCACTAGTATAACCGGGTTGAGCCCGAGGGTTGAGGAGAAGCCTGATTCCGAGGTGGTGCCCTTCTGCGCTAAAAGTCGCCCATTCGGCAGCACGCGCGTGCAGGTTGACGACCCGGGGCTGTAAATCTGCCGCGCTTCAGCGCCCAAACACGAAGGCAACCCCGCGAGCGCGTTCGGGCAAGAAGAAATTGGCGCGCGCGCCGGGAGCGTGTGTAATTTGTGGAAAAGGGTAGGAGCAGTACAAGGAGGTGTATTTTGATCTCTTCAGAAGCGGGAAAGTATATAAGTCGGAAATCGTAAAAAATTCAAGTAATGCGAGCTGCGGAGATCCTTTGAGGAGCCAATTAGCTTTATCTACGTAAAAAGAGGCATAGAGTAGAATGGTAAAAGTTATAAAAATTGCAGATAAAAATTAGACAAATAGCTAGAGTCATTGAAAAAACAGGACGGGCTAGCAGAGATCCTCTTAGGGAAAATATCTTTAACTACGTTAAAAGGAGTCGAAATCATACGAAAAGGCATATTAAAGTTCCTAGAAGCAGAAGAGGAGAATTGGAAAATCAAAAATCAAAACTATTCAAAAGAAGACGAGCTAGCAGGAATTCTTTGATGAAAAAATTAGATTTAACGATGCAAGAGGGGTAGGAAGAAAAGGAAAAGAAGATACAACAACTAAAGAGATTGTATAGAAAGCGTTCAAAAATAAGGCGGGCTAGCAAAGGTTTCTTTTGATGAGCAACTTAGATTACTTACTTAAAAAAAGTAAAAAGTTAAAGAAAGAATACTTAGATAAAAGTTACTGAAAATTATAAATGGTACACTACAAATCGTATCCCACGACGACATCCCTAGAAGCTGATCTACAGCCTTTCACAGGCTCCCTCTAACGAGCCGGGTCACAGCGTAGTCCCTCATCTTCCCCTCACCTAATGGCATTCATCGAGACAATGTCGTGAACCTTAAAAAAAATATCAGACTCATGAAGCCCTCCGCAAAGAATCCCCCAAAAGAGCCCAAGCACACCCGCTGAGCTCCTGGCAAGACATCTACATACAAACGGTCAGCACAGAGTTCATCCGTGATTGGTCTGCTCACACGACCAGCCTGCACACGCCCGTCCATCCATTCGGGATTAGTGGGTTTTGGCGCCGGTCCAGGCGCTCACCTCAAAACTGGCCCCGCCGAATTTTTGCGCCCTCGCCTCGGGCGTCGACCCCTGCTCCTGCACTAAAAGCCCCTTTTTTCACACCCGAATTTGGGCGGCCGGCCAAATGACTTTCCAGTCGCCTCCCCGATGGCTAGACTGGGAAAACGGTCTAAACTGCCCGGGCGCTATCAACGTTACGAAACCGACGATTGCGAATCTAAAAAGTATTTCCTTGAATTTTTGGTGCTTCACTTTTAGCGGGGAGGGGGGTTTAGCGCGGAGCGAACTTTTTAGCTGCGCCTTTCCGCCTTTATTTACTGAAATAAAATATAGCGCTCTTTTGCTTATTTATCTTTCCGGCTCAAACAACGCGAAAAAACAACAATAACAAACGATCCTATCAACTACAAACAAAAATAATGATGGTCTACAACAACCTATGCAATTTGCAAATGTACATCGGCCCAAAATTCGAGGGGATAAACGGGAGTAACAGGAGACCATGTTGAGTGTTGTTGGCGAAGCGGAAGAGTCCGGTCAGCTCGAGATGACGCTTCAGAAGGGTGAGCGATTCCTCGACCACCTAAAAATTAGTTATTTTCATTTAAAAAATTTAATATTTGGCCAAAAACCGGGATCTTCCGTACTTTTCAGGAATTTAAAGTTTTTGACGCTTAGGCCAATAAAAACAGCATATAAAAACTTCCTCTATTTTATTAGAAGAACTTAGCTCCTAAGCAAAATTGTTAGAAATATTAAAAAACCCAGATTCTTACAAATTCTATGCAAAATCTTGTCCAAAATGCATCAAAATAATCTGCTTACCCGAATCCCAAACTGTTGCTCGGCGATGGCCACCGCATTCTGCACGACGGCCTCATTTTGGGCGGGCGACAGCGTGCAGGTTGAGTACACGACGGAACCGCCCTTTTTCGCAGATCTCAACGCGTTACTAAAAATTGTAATTTTAGCTACACGATTTTCCTACACTAAAATTTTCGTCTGCAACTGCGGCAGGTCGAGCCGTTTCTGAGTATGCTGCAGCTCAAAAAGCGTGCCCTCATCCTGGCTGACAGACAGCCGATCAGACGAGCAGGGAACGTCAGCGAGCACCTAATAAAAAAATCAGCGTAAATTATCCAATCTACCTTGTCGTATGCCTCAATCTCATCCCAACCCGCCACATCACTGGCATCTTTTCGCTTGAGAATCACCTGAAAATATTTTTTATGAATCTTACTCGAAGGTTCTTCACCTTTTCCGCCGCCGGACTGTCGGCAGGCACATAAAGTGACAATGACCGCTTCAGGTCTCCAAGCCTGGCAAGCTTATAGTCGTTGCACACAATCTTTTCTGAAACAAAAGATTTTAACAAATTTTTGTGCTAACTTGGCAATCCTGTCAGCAGGGAAAGTAGGCTTTTGCCACCGGGCGCCGCGCAAAGATCCAAAAACGTGTCGTCCTGCTCAAAATTTAGCGCCAAAACCGGGACCACAGAGCCGCCATCCAGCAGCCACCACCCTAAAAAATCTATGTTAGTTTAGACGGAATAAATTACCTGGAACGGCGTCCGAATCTTTCAGCGGTGGCGGATATCGTGAAATATCTCCTCGTTGCATTGTCCGGATGCGTAGATCTTTCGGGTATTTTAACGCGTGCTTCCGTATCGGCAGTTCGAGCCCATCGCCTTCGAAGCCAGTGACCCTAATACTAGTTCGACATCACGAAACCAAGCTTACTGAATATCTTTCAGCTTCTGCTCTTCCGTAAACTTCAGCCCCAGCTGCTGGTCGTACTGCGAGAATTCGCCGGGTGAGGAAGCGAATTCTTTGAGGCCGGCTTCCCCGCGCATCTCATCGGTCTCTCGGAGCGCGAAATTTCGGTCTAGCGATGTGCCAGGCTCCTGAAAGCGCCTTAATAAAATCGCTAAAATCAGTCTCCACCTGATTTTCCCGCAACAGCCGATCCGCATCTTTTTTCGCGCCCTGGGACATCTAAAGAAAACATCCAACAATTTAGAGCCATCGCTCACCTCTCGAATTTTGTCCTCCTGTCGTTTGTCGCGAAATTTGCCCTGGATTTTTTCGAGCAGATCGACAGCGCCTTCTTCTTCTAACAGCAGCACGTTGGCTTTCCAAGACCTAGAAAATCCTTTTCTCGTAGCTTGAAACTCACTTTGAAAGCGTGTTCACAACTGCGACATATTGATTCGGCATCAATAATCCAAGTCGAATGCTTGGCCACCTAAACAACATCATTTTTTAGATAGTTCCAGGTTACTTCTTCCCGAAAATAGGGCCGTAATAGAAGTCGAAATGGTCGAGGGCCATAGAAGAAGGATTCTTGTTCTGTCGTACGGATGCTATCTAAAAATACTAGAATATATTGTTATTTTTGTGGCACCTTTGGCTTGAATCTGTTGCGCTTGCCCCTCGACGTTATGTTGAACAACGGGCGAGCACGGAGGAGATCTTTCGATAGCATACTGAAAGGATCATGTTACATTAATCCAAATTCCTAACGGCAAGTAAAGATCTTTGCGCCATCACACCGATGATATTTCATTGTATAAACTTATGCATTGCAATCCATCCTATTCTTTCAAGTTATTATTATTTATCGCGGAAACAACTTCGAAATAAAAGCACACAAAAAACACTCGTATTGGATGGAGACCGCAAGCAGAAAAAAGGCTGACAAAAATCATAGATTCGGCAATCGATACTTTCGGATGAGCTTGTCTCGAGATCCGGTGTAGATAATGTCCTGGTTGAAGGCAATGTCGTAGACCGGATCACAGTCGGGCCCGCTCAATTCGTACTAAAATTGCAATTATGTAACTAAGTCCCTACCTACCTTGGGGTGATCTCGGAAATTCACGGAGTCGTAGAGTCCAACGCTCCCGTCGTCTAAACATATGTAATGGCGAATTTTGAAAATTAACACACGGAAACAGACAAAGATCCCAGCATTTCGCCATTTCAGCTTTTCGATGTTGCCACGGGTTGTGCGCAGCAGAGCAACGCGAGAACTAAAATAAGCCCATTTTTCGAAGTAAACTAACAGACCCGTTCGTTGCGTTATAAATAGAAAGATGGCCCTGGTCATCGCCACAAGCAATTCTCGCACCACATGGCGAGAACGACAACGTGGAAGGCGAGCCAGAGACAGAGGCTGAGAAGACCTGAAAAATAAATTGAATGTAGGCCTGAAAAACGAAACTACCATTTCTGAACTATCAATGGGGTACACGGCAATCTTATTCAACGAGCAGGCAACGGCAATTAGCGAACCAGCTGAAATTGAGGATGAATAATCCAGCATCGGCGTACCCGGGTTCAAAGCCAACGCGTTGCACTCCCCAGATTCAGGCGCCCACGTCAATACGCACTCGCCCTCGGCACAACTCCATTTCTAAAAAAATTTGATAAATCAAACAAGGAGCAACAACCTTAGCCGTGCCGTCTCGGGAGCAAGAGACGACCTCACGCCCGACCCCGAGGATACCGACGTCGGTGATGGCTAAAATTAAGCTTTTTCGGGCTTCTAAATGCTTTCTACCCATCATGTGTCCCTTCATCGTCCGCGCCACCTCGCACGTCTCCACGCTCCAGACGCGTAGTCGCATATCCGCGCCGCCACCGAGCACGACCAGATCCGAGGGGAAAAGCCGAGCCGTCAAGTGGAGCATATGGCCTTTCAGTTCTCTCTGGAATGGCAATTTGTAAAAAAAAGGAATGTTGTACCAAAGGGCGTCCGTCAGTCGTTCCAGAAACTCGAAGGGCGCCATAAGAGTCTGTGGAGAGGAACATGTTGCCTGAAGATGCAACATCCAAGGAGGCGATCGGTGCCGAGTGTACGTCTAGAAAAAAACAATAATTTAATTTCTTAAAAATTAATGATAAATATTTTCTGAATCAATATCCAGTGCTTTGCTCTGCTCGCTCTCACTTCCCCAAAAAAAATTCTACTCATAACAGAGTCAGAGAAATTCCATTTTTTTTGAAAATGTATGACTAATCTTGAACCACAAAGCCATCGGACTTATGCGGCTTGATTTTCGTCATTATTACATTCTTGCCGTATTTTCCTGGAAGAGTGCCCGGGGCAGGCGTCTCCCTTTACGTACGGCACCTCCCAGCCGCGGCGGGGGGTCGAACTACCGCCGCTTTCCCTCCAATCGCGCCCACCCCCAATGAGCCACGAGCGCTGTGAGCCATGAAGGCGCGGCGCGTGCTATTAGGCACGCCAAGGGACGTAGAAACGTACAAACCTCCGTATTCCACCAGCGGCGCAAGAAAATACGTTTTACGCCCGGACGCACAAGCCACTTCTAGAGCTCTCTAAAAGAAAAATAACTTCTAACATGGTTTCGACCTACGCCTCTCAAAGCAACCGTAAAACTGCCATCGCCCCTCTCGATTTCGATGTCTCCAGTTTTCGGATCCACAATAGCATCGAAGAATTTCGTCTTATCTTGGCCCGGCTTCTTCAACCCGACGAAAAAATTATACGGCGCAGACCTAGGCTCCCAAAGATCAGCCATTACACAAACACTTACGACAAGCTTCTATGCCAGTCATGCTGAACAATGAAAGCGCACTCGTCTAGCATCAACTCATTGTCGATTTCCATTACTAGAAAAATTGTGCGTGCGCTGATCAAACTGTAAAAATTCAAAATGCCTGTATCGTATCACATCGCATAGCCGTTATTCGGTAGAAAATTTATTACACGAAAAAGGAGAAGATCGCTAAACCAAAAACACAGGAGCAAATGACGAGCCGAGTGGTACGACTAAATTTGGAGGATCTGCAAAACGGGAAAGCCAAAAAGTTATTATCACATTTCCAGTGGGGAGGGATACACTGCAAGGCGAGGGCGCGCGCTGCAACATGGGGTGGATTTCAGAAAAGGGTCGGAATTGATGTGCACCAAAAATCAATGGGAAATTTGGGATGGAAGACGAAAAGACCGATTCCTAGAATAAATAGCTGCCAGCAGATATATAGTGTGGGGGAATGGGTGGGATTGGGCTGATGAGTTGGTGGTTGTTCCGTTAGTGCGCTGTGGTGGCGCGGAGATTTGGCACGAAACGAACGTCTTGTTGTACGAGCAGGGAAGGGAGTGGGCGCAGAGAAGCGAAAAATTGAGTGCCGTCAGATCACCTGGAAAGAAAGGGGATAAAATAGATTTTGAGAAAAAAATCTGTTTTCTTGTGCTTTGTTTCGCTTCGAAAAAGCCAAAAATCTCGCAAAATTTGGGAAACCAGTTTGATGTTTGTTTGTTGTTCCAGCAACGCAAGGAATATCCGTAAATAAAGATTTCTGAAATCAAAACCCACCTTTCCGAATCAACCCAACACAACTTTGCCCGTATCCTCCTTTCCAGCCCGTCGCGGCTTTCCCGTCGTGAATGGAATGTATCGGTACTTGATCATGTGCTAAACGAGAATTTTCAGCCAAGAAAAAGCAAAAACCAAGATTTGACGCTTCATCGTCAGGAAGAAGAGGATGAAGAAATACATGACGAGGATTGGCCAGAAAACAGGCACGTCAAACACCTAAAATAAAGCTAAAAGCATGCCAGGAAAGAATTACCTCGAAGAACGTGCAGAAAAACCCGATCATGGTAGATTTCATCATGGAGAGCCTAAAAAAGTGTTGAATCTGTACGCAACCAAGATTTACCAGAACTTAAACTCCGGCAAACGGCGCATAAACGGCCGGAATTCATCGTTGTTCCTGGACGGCAACATCGGGCCATCCTCATCTAAAGAACACATTGTTGAATTCAAGCAATAAATACCATCGTCAAGTTCCAAAGCCGGATCAATAGACGGCGTCAGGAAGAGCAACAACATATTGAGGTAGTAGATGAAAAGTGCATACGTCACTATGTAGAAGCCCTAAAAATCATTGCGTCGATCACAAATTGCAAACCTGTAGGTAAAAGATCCTCAGGCAAAACGCGAATACGGTCAACACGGCCAATACCCATCGTACGCCAGTATGTGGAGTAAGCTTGTCCAGGTAGTATTGATATTTCTAAAAAAATAAGCGCTAAAGAAATAACTCGAGCATTCAAAGTTTAGTATCAAAAACTAACCACTTCCAGTGAAGAGAAGAGGCGCGAGACGAAGCCCGGTTCGTCCCTGATGTTATCCTCCATACTCGGCCAATCACTGAAAAAGATAGCGTATAGAAGCAAGTGAATCTTTTGCGGTAATTGAAACGAGAAGCTGAAGCTCTTTGGCAAAGAATTAAGGTCGAACATAACACGTCAACGAGAAAGCGTGCAGAGGGGCCCCGCGTTGCCTCGTGAAGAAAGAGCCGGCTGGCGGATGAAGCATACTAGTAAGCGAAAAATTCGTTTGAAAAGTGATACGGGCTCGAAAGTTTGTGAAAATTTTTCGTGCTTTTTTTAGACGATGTGAGAAAGAGCTACCAAACAAAAAGGCAAACCAAAATTTCTGAAAAATGATAAAACTGAATGCAACGCGAACAACTGATTACGGAAATGCGTCGCCGTATTCGCGGAAACTCCTGTAAAAAAAAGAAAAAATAATCGAAACTAAAAATAAACATCAATAACTATTCTCTTGTTATTTAATATCGTTTTATTTCTCTTTTATGGTGTCAAATATCGATGTGCAATCAACCCAAATCCAGCACAACCGACTTCATAAAATTTTTATCAAACCAAAAATCACAGTTGTACTTGAGGTGCACGTTTTGATTGTGAATACTACATATTTAGGAATGTCCGTCTAGCGATAGCAAAAAAACAACAATTGGTGAAAATCAGTGTTGAAAAACCATGACGAATTGCGTACATTTATTTCGTGGAGATCAATGTCGTCATAGCGCTGCCGGGCATTGCCAGAAGGCCACTAAAACGTAATTTTCAAAGAAAATAATGAAAAACATACCACTTCCGTCGCCACATCCGACTACCACGTCGCCGTCGAGATAGTCGAACCTGCACGGCTCACAGTGGAACTTTTCGGACGTGTAGAACTCGACGGGTGTGCTGGCCAGTGTGAATGCCTAAAGACAGAAAGATGCCAGAGTTTTCACTACCAACCTTCAATCCATTCAGCTGCGTTAGCGCCAATATACTTCCGGAAGTCTTGATGACCTGCCGGACCGGATGGCCGGTGGCGACCGCCTTGAACTTGTGGGAAAATGAGAGATCATCGGCTCGAATTGCGTAGACAAAGCCGCTAAAAAATGCGATTAATCTTGTACTATTTCACTACCAGTCCGTACTACCAGTCACTATGTACCAGTCCGAATCGTACCTTGAAGTCGAGATATACGCGAGCCCTTGCCCCAAGGACATGTTCAGCGACGCGGGCACGCTCAGCGTCATCAACGGCTTCGCCAAGTTGCGGCGGTCAGTGACTTTGAGCTTCTTGTCAACACCGTACGAATAGATCAGGGAACCCTAGAAATGTTAAAATATAAAATTTTAACAGGCTCACCTTCTTGGCGATGGCGGTGATGGAGCCGGTGTGTACCTTGCATCTGGCAATCGTCTAAAAATAAATATCGTTTTTGAAAAACAAGGATACTTTGAGGCCATCTCTCAAATCGTTGACGGTAATGTACGAGTGAAATTTGCTGCAGATGGCCACGTTGTCGTCGATGAGCACGCCAGTGACGGCGCCATCAGGTACGTGCTTGGCGGTGGAGATTCGCTGAAAAGACACGTCAGCAAGATGTTGGGCTCAATGAGAGAATGTTTATCTTTAATTGAGTTCTGAAAGTTTTTAAAACCGAAAATTGGTTTTCGTTCCTGCTTTCCAGAATTTTTGAGGACAACTTGATAAAAGTTAGCGCATCCCTATGCTTCTAAACTGACGTATTAGTTTTGCAAAAATACATGCTAGGAATTTTAGAGGCATCGAAACCGCCATTTTTGCGTTTTGTAAGTAAAAAGCATTACTAAATCTTCAATACGGCAATCTTCGGAAACGGATTGAAGAACGTATTCTTTTTTAAGCGGATCTTTTTTGTAGTCCGAAGCCCTCATCCTCACCTCAAACGCTCGCTCTCCCAAATCCCAGAGGCTGATCGTCGAGTCCCAGCTTCCGCTCAACACCTGGGCGCCGCAGTTCGTCGTGTCGACCGACCAGATCCAGCCCTCGTGCGCCGCTTCTTTACCTGCCACAAGCCAAGCGTTTTTTTCCTCTGGGGACTCCTAAAATCATCAAAGCTCTTTTTTACTTATAAACCAAAATTACCCGCATCGCCGCCAAATCGAAGAGCTTCAACGCCCGATCCCTGGCGCCGCTCAGACAGAACTTTCGGCGGGAGGAATTTCTAAATTGGAAAAACTGGACCGGCAGAAAAAAACTTACCGAAACAACTGAACAGCATCCACAGAAGCATAATGGCTGATAGCGCCGTCGGTTATAAACCTGCAAAAAAAAAACGTTTTGAGGCGGTTTTTGTATAAATTAAAGTGGCTGTTAGCGAATAACACACTTGTCTTCGTCACTGACATTCGACCAGCGTTCCGTCTCGAAATAAATGCCGTCCATCAGCTTGTTCGGGTGAAAGTTCTCGCATCTTGTCTCAGCGACCGGCAGCTTTGCGTCCAGTGTTCGCTAAAATCAGAATGAACAATAAAAATGGGCAGTACTTGGATACGCATCAGCCAGTACCGATCGTCGTCTATCGCACTAAAAACAGCAATAAAATTCAGGCGCCTTAGAAAGCCTTACTCGTTGAATATTCGGCAAACCAGGCGTAATCGCGCCACATGGCCCGGCCGGAGATTGTCGAAAATTTGAAGAAGAATTTCACGAGGGAGCGCTGTCAGCTTTAGCTCGCCGCCGCTCGATGAAGCGGCGGCCATTCCTTAAAAAAAGAAATTTGATGTTCCTGATTTTCGAAAAAAAGAAATGATAAGTTTTCTTGAAAAGAACAGTATTAGCTTGATTTTTGAAGAGCCAAAAAAGCAAAGAAAGTTCAACGACGTTTCGGTCGGGACGGAGTTTGTTTTCGGTGCAAAAAGAAATTATATGCCTCAAAAAAAGAAGCCTTCTCAAGTTTCAATGAACTTTTTCCTTTTTCCATAGAAGAACCATAAAAGCCTGTGAATATAGCATGTGTGGGTGTGATGCCTACATATAAAGATGCAATTTTTTTTGAAAACGTTTATAGAACAAAATTCCTGGGAAAGGTTGAAGACACGATCGAGGGAACAACAACGAGGAAGCCGGGATGGGGCAGAGAACGGGGTTTAGGGGAGAGCATTGACGGGTGGGAGGAAGAGATCGATAGGGGTGTAGGTGAGACTCTGGACGCCTGGGGGTTGGATGAGATCCACAGAGCGATCAAGTTATTAATGAAGCCGGAACCGGAAACTTCCCGAGCCCAGTAGGATCAAGGGGTAAGGCAGGTAATATTGGGATAGAGCGAGTGAGTAGGGCGGCGATAGCCAGAATCACAAACTCGATAGCATATTAAAGAATTTGGGAGACAACGAATAAATGAGGCGTATGGGAGCTTAATTTCTCTTTGGTGTCTCCGCGATGTAGCTGTTGATCTTGTCGGGGTCGAGAGCATCTCCATGGCTGTCGTTGGTCCAGAGGAGTAACGCACGATCGAGACGACGCCAACGCAAGTCACTGAGCGGCATTCGAAGGGCGTCCTGAAATGGGGGAATATAGCCTTATTAGGCTATCACTTGAAAGCCATGGAAAATTCAAAATTAACAACGCACCGCGTATCGGATGTAATACACATTGTCCCGTTGGTAGAGCAGTCGATCCCTCAGCAACTGTTCCACGATATTTTCTTGTTGAATGCGCGTTTGGATCACCATGTCGTGGATCGAGATTTCCCCGTGGGACGCGCGGGACCTAAATACCGGTCAATCAAAAATCTAATTAAAACGAACCGGAAGTAACGCAGAATGGATGCTCTCCAGTAGCGGGAGTACGTTTGTAAGCCCAGGTTGGACAGCGGCCTTTCGGGCCCGCCAACCTTGTGCTCGCGGCGTGAGAGTTCATAGCCTGAAAAGAGCGTCGTAAGGAAATATCTAATTCAACTGACTCAAATCGATGAGCAACGATCCGTAGCCCTTCTTCTGTGCGTAGGGCAACACGAGAAGGCAGCTCAGATTGTAGCTCTTGCACGGCTTTTTCTCCTGAAAAAGGAATACTATAATTGAAAGCCGGAACTTAGAGGAAGAAACGATTCTCACAATAACGAAGCGATAAAGTAAAATTAACCTTACCTTTGAAAAGTATCCAACAATCTCGTCACCGGTTGGAGTGTGCTCCGTCAAGACGTAAAACCAGAAATTGCCGACGTCGTTCTGCAGCAGCTTCGAATGAAGGTAGAGCATCGACAAATTACACAATTGCCGACAGTACAACTAAAGTACAAATAAGATAATTGCACGCTCAAAAACCCACGCTTTGTGCCGCTCCATCCACTTCGTAAAAAGAAACGTCGTCGTCTCGATATATTTCGACGCCAGGCGGATGCGGAAACGAGCACAATTCCTAAACCAGTGTTAAAATAGGTAATAGAATCATACCCTGTGAATGTTGAGCTGATCGAGGCCTTTACCCCAATTCAGACAATGCGGACAGACGGAAATATCGGCAGCGCCCACCAGGAATCCTGGCAGACTGGCCGGGTATTCTGCCTAAAGACGGGATCTCCAAGAAAAGCATTGTCAGCCTACCCTCATTCGAGGTCGATTTCCGACGGTAATCCAGGCTTCGCCAGGAATGCGATTTGCTCGACTTGTAGATGCTCCGCTTCGGGGACCAGTTTTTGCCTTGGAATACCTGAAAACAGGGTGTCCTCAAAAGGCCCAAAAACAGCCATAAATAGCAAAAGGTTTATAACGCACAGGCCCATAGCGTGCTTGTTCGCCTCTTCTGCGGTGAGGTCTAGCGGGCAGCTTGAAGAAGTAGAGGCAACTCCGAGGGTTCCGCTAGTGCGGGCCTTTTTAGTCTTTGTTTCAGACATCTCGCATTTTATCTAAAACAGGTTCGCAAACAGTAAATTTAACTACCACTTCCTTCCTTGGTATTGCCGAAAAAGGCTTGCTCAGTCTGCTGTTCACGACGTCCTGGAAATCCTTGCGGGTGTTAGAGCCGCCACCGGCGTTCCAGCGAATCTAAAAATATCTTTGTATTAAATCGAAGAAATCGATACCTCTGGTGAAGCGGGAGGCTGCCGTGGAGCGTTGAATTTGGCTTCCTTCGGGCCCTTCTTTTTAGAACTAAAAACATAGTAAGGAAAAGGTTTCACCTAACAAACCTGTTGGAGTACATAAACGACAAATTCCCGTGTCGGAGAAGTTGGCGTGTGAAGAACAGCTACCGTGCCAGGCGCGGCCACATTCGGGGCACTACAAAAAACGGAAACTACGCTAACAACCTATAGACATACTTCTTTGTTGCCCGAGTCGTCAATAAGCTTGCTGCATTGCGCGCAAAGGATGCATTGAGGGCACATCCAGTCGTCGCGCTTACCAAGTCGCATCGCCGTCAGAGCGGTGTAGCGAAGGCACGAAGAGAGGTGATCTGTAAATCGAAATAGGTAAATCAGTTGACAAGAGGCTACCCGGACAATTTTCGCACAAATTTGCAAGTTCCATAAAAACCGACAGTAATACTTACAATATCTATGGCAGTTAGAACAGTTAGCCATCAGTTCGTCGTCTTCGTTCTGGCACATCGTGCACAGCTTCTCGGCCTCAGCATCTAACTGATGGGTCTTTCGCGTCTTCTTCCTTGACAGTTCCGGCGTCGAGTCTTTTTCCGGGGTAGGATCTGAGCATCGAACTGCATTTATACAAAATAAACTGGTACCTTTCGCACTAGCCGGTAATTTGCGCTTGGTACCTCTGGCGACTCGGCTGACCGGCGTTGTCGTATCTAAAATAGAGTTTGATAGAGTTGGAAAACGGCCAGGTCACAAAATTTGCCAGAGGGCTTTTAAAATTACCTTTTTCTTTTTTCTCACCATTGCGTAGACGTTCAGCTGGCGTCAATGACGGTGATTTGGCTTGGGTGACCACTAAGCAAAAACTAGAAAAATTGCGTGATCGTACCTAGTTTCTGGACGTCAGGCTCGTTGTGCAAAGCAGCTGGGCTGTTATTAGAAGCGTTTGAAAGGCGAGGCCGGCGAGAAGTCGGTGTCTCGCAGCCCTTAATCACGAATTTTTTTGACATGCTTGGTTTATTGGGTGTATTTCCAAGCCATTAAAAATTGAAAAGGATTCTAGGAAGTACCGATGATCTCTGGGCAGCTGAGCTCCTCTGGCGAAACGCAGTGCACCGCTTTTTGCGCAGGCTTGTCTCCACGGTCGGAGATGGCGTCGTGTCACTCAATGTGATCACAGAATCAACTTGGCTCTGGCGCATCTTCTTTCTTTTCTGCAGCTCAATCCAGTCGGAGACAAACTCGGGGGATGGTGGCGGGGAAAGCCCGGTTGAACTAAATAAATGTTTTGCAGCACCAAATATGCCTTACTTAGGAAAGTTTTCGCCCCTAGTCGCATGAGAAGGCGGTCGACGGCGGCGGAAAGTCATATCTTCGGGTGACGTTTTTTGACTAGCAACTAAAAATCGCTTATTATCTGTTCATCACCTAACCTGTCACGCAACCGGTTAATTTTAATCAAAGCTTACAGTATTTATCGATGGTGTTGACCGGCTCTCCATTCCTTTCCGCCAGATGACGTGAGGTCCGTTTTGCTGGAGTTTTCTGATGGGATGATCGAGCCAATTGCACCATTCTGGCATGCACCTAAAACCAGATTTTCCTCACGTTTTCTGCCTACCAGCTCTACTCTATATTTTCCATTGGCAGCGCAAAATAGTTTTCAAGCGAATATTTACGATTTAGAATAGTTTTTTGCTCTCTTTATTAGAATTACAGCTGTTGTTCAAATTTGGGACGCGCTGGTTTTTTTTGTTCGGGGCTCAAACTTTCGCAAGAGGCAGCATGGACACGGGGGTCTACGGTCGTTGGCGCACTTTACATGCAGCGGCTGCGGGCAAAATGATGGCATAATCGAGGGGGTTACAACCCCGATTTGCAGAAGGACAGTGGAGATTGTAATATTGTGTTAAGGTATACGAATGTGGCATCGGACCATCTTATATTACAGTGCCCATTGCAGTGGACCCCTTGAGTAAAACTTTATAACGATTTTCCTAATTTGAGTAACCACTGAAAACAATACGAAACAACAAAAACGAACTTATTCAGCCAAAGATCCCGATATGAAACAATAACGGATGAGTTCGAGATGGGAGAATAACAGATGAGGGGGAAGGGGTTGGTGGTGGGTGTGGGTGGGGAGAGGAGGCACTGTTCGCAATTGCTTAACATTAGACAAAAATTCATAGAGAGCTTCAAGCCAAAATGTCAAGCAACAAAAACAAGCGCATAGAAAACAGGCATTGCAAAGCTTGCGTGTACCGGGGGTTACAGAAGAAGGCGTTGGGCCGAACACAGCGTTGACGTCGGATTGGTTGTCGGCATCTTTACAGTTGCATCGACATGTTCGCCGCACCGCCGTTCATCTGGTTCCACACCTTCGACCTGGGCACTCGCTGCATCTGAATAGGAAAGCACTTCCGTAATTTAAAAAAGATATACCTGACTCGGGTCAGCCCGCTTCGCCAAACCCAACTGCATCAAAAGCTGGTCAATACGCATTGGTGCCTAAAGCTAGTTTTAAAAATATGAGAGCTATATAACCTTGTCCTGCTCTTCGGGAAGCGTCAGCTCGACGTACGGCATCCTATCATCAATGTGGTAGCCGACAATATGAGCCTCGAGAATCTATGCCGAACGCAAATTGAAGCATCGCAAAAATCCTTACCTTCCCGCCGACAGCATTCTGCACCACCTCATGAGCTTCGTCGGACCAGATCCAGCTACCTAAAAGGATGGGCATAAGAATAACCGCAGTAATATCATACCATCGATGGGCTCGACGTGCGCCAAGTAGCACTCCACGGCCTGGAATGGCAACGCCAAGAAATCGGAGCGGATTTGGCGCAGGTCATCGCGCACGACGCAAGTATAGCCACCATAATCGACGAATCGGACGAGCATCTAAACAAGTTTTACAAGGTTAAATTAAAAATTACCTCATCACTCTCATCACAATAGCTCACGGTCATGGCACGGAACCAGGCATCCAGCACGCGGACGGCGCAAACAACACCGGCTATAAAACAATAATATGAACAAGAGGCGTTGGTGTCACCTATGAGTTGGTCATCATCCAAGCCAGGCACGTCGGCGGCGTTAGCATAGTTCTGCAGCATGTGATGGTCGAGCAGAGCCAGTGAATTGAAGGATGGATGCGTGGGCTGTTGCAGGAAGAAGTGGCTGGGGTTGACGACGGCGGACACGGTCACTTCGGTGGAGACGCACTCCGGCAGAGCAAGCTAAAATGTCACGTCCGATCAGATCAAAAGGTCCTAGTTTCATAGCGGGCGTCGAAGTAAAAACGACAAAACCGTACCCAAGTGGGCTGCAACTGGTCGTCAGACTGGTAGGAGATCGATGGGACGGCGAGCACCGGCTGCAGGTTCAACTCCGGGAAACGCTCCGGCGGGAAGCGGTTGCGCAGCATGCAGAGGCACCTGTTGATCTGCTCCCGTTTGCCGCGGACTTGGCAGATTTGATGGGTGTCGACCTTCTCCGGGCTGTAGTGGGGCCGGATCTCCAGCACGACACCGGTGCGAGTGCTCAATTCCTAAGGAAATTAATGGCTAAAAACCGGAAATAATACCTTGATCGTTTTCCCGCCCACGCCAATCACGAGCCCGACGTAGCTGTTGTGGATCTCGAACTCGTACTGGGGGACGATCTCTCCGCCAGCGATGGGGTGCATGGCCGGAGGAGCCGTGGCACGGCCGCTGTCAACCGAGGCTTGCTGAAAAAAAACAGTTTTTGACATTTGAACACAATATTTTAGATCAATGACATCTTGGCACACCACATGCTCTAAATTTGAATATTCCAATCGGGCGTGTGCGAGCCGCCCAGAAATATTCGCTCAGACTGGAGCATAAAATTGACTATGAAACCCGTCAACTGCCCGAAAATAGCTCGGCAAAAAAACTCACGTCAGAGTCCGGCGTCACCTGGCTCTCGCCACGCTTCCTATCACCGTGATCGTGGTCCTTTTCCATCTAAATTGGGGCTAAGGAAGTTAGAGGGTAATCAATCACCTCTTCGCTCCAGGAGAAAGTGTTGGTGTCGTTGTGTTCCAAGGCCAATTCAGGCTGCTTTGGTGATGTGGTGCTGGTGAAGTCGGAGGTTTGAATATCCGAAGAGGTCGGAAGATTTTCGTAGATGGCCACCGGCTTGGCCTCGATGACCAACTCTTTGTGTTCGATTTCCTAAAAAAGAGCTGAGCTTTTAAAGTTATACTAAACCTTCTTCTCCACAGAGTACTCGGGCGTCTTTGGAATCTCCACACGATAAGAGCCCCTTCGTGATCGCGGAGGCTCATCCTTAGGCAGTGACGGGGTCGGCGTGGGCAGCAGCGCCTGAAATATAAAAATTCCAAAAAATCCAAAAAGGCGTACCACCGTTTCGTCGACCCTCTCCTCGATAATAAGCAGTGACTTCGGGACGGAGGCAGCCTCGAGCCCGATGCTTTGTACAGACTTTTCAGAATTTTTCTAAATTACTATTGGAAGATCTTCTTGATATTATACCTTGGTCATGCAAGGGATCTGAATCTCTTCTTTCACCTGCGGCACCAGATCTACGAGCAGCTTCGTCTAAATGGAAGTTGCTTACGAGAACCGGAAACCTACCATGTCAATATCCTCAAGCACCACGTTCATGTTTCCAAAGAGGGCAAACGCATCGTTGATAATCTTGTTCCGGATCCCTTCACGGTCCGCATCGAGTGTTGAACTGCTGTTTTGTTCCTAAAGCAAATGTGGAAAAATTAGACGTGTAATACCAAAGCATAGTAGACGATCTCCTCGACGGCGTTGAACAGAAATTGATCATAGTTATCCCCAAAGCGCGCGTAGAGCGTGACCAGCCTGTCAGGGTCAGGGTGGAAGGTGAAGCGAAGGACAACGACCACCTCACGATCATCTAGATAACATTCGAAAAAATTTAAGGTTTCCAGATACCTTTAGATTTCCCCTGAACGCGCAAATTTTTCTTCTTGCTGCGAATATCGAAGATGACAGCCTTTTGCTTGAATGGTATCAAGAAATGTAGCCCTTCGGCCACAGTATTTTCCTTGGGGCCCGTTGAGCGATCGACGATGACGGCGCGGCGGCCCGTTTTTACTAAACAAAATTAGTGGAGCTAGTTAAGTTTGATGGCCCCAAGGGCGTCAAAAAATTTTTGCCTTACTAATTTTTGCCAAAGGCGTAAAAAACGAGTATTCTGGGGTAGTTTGATGCGCTGAGTTCGAATTTGCCACCCTTCGACTACAAAAATTTAATTTTAGACTACAAACTACAAAAAGTCGAAAATCGCCAAGTCACGCGAAAAACACCTTTCCGGGGTGGTTTTTCGCGCTGAAGCCGAATATAACAATGCCGCAACGCGCAAACCCCTATATTTGACCATTTCATGACTTGTAAGCCATATTTGGGACAAGTCCGAGTGCTGTGAAGCGGTCCCAGGCTTACAACCAGTCATAATAACGACAGCGAAAGTAGTCAACGGGTACCGCCTAGCAAGGTCCAATACAGCGAAGCCCCGTGGCTGGTCCAAACTAGCATTCATGTTTGAGCATAAAAGTGAAATTCATTTCAGAAATCGGCTTTTATAGCGAGCTGCAATAAAATTATACCCGCGGGACCCGATGGCATAATCACGTTAACCGTGATAGGCCTGCGGATTCAAAGCATTTAAATTTATTATTGTTAATTTTCAGATTTTCTGCGTTGTAGTGTATAGTATATACGGGTTTACGCGTTGCGGCATTGTTATATTCGGCTTCAGCGCGAAAAACCACCCCGGAAAGGTGTTTTTCGCGTGACTTGGCGGTTTTCGACTTTTTGTAGTTTGTAGTCTAAAATTAAATTTTTGTAGTCTAATAGTGGCAAATTCGAACTCAGCGTATCAAACTACCCCAGAATACTCGTTTTTACGCCGATCGGGGGTGCCCGATCGGCAAAAATTTTTTGACGCCCTTGGGGCCATCAAACTTAACTAGCTCCAAATTAGTATCCAACTGGCAGCGACAAACCGTAATAACTTGAGGCCAGCACGATGCTGCCGCCCACAGCAACCGCGGCAAGCCCAAAGCCGAACCGTCGGGCAAATTTTTGCACGTCCGTCGCCATACAGAAACGTCAAAGTGTCTAGTGCGGAGCGAGCTGAAATGTGAATGTTTTGCGAGGAAAGTAAGAATCCTGAAAGAAAAAAAGCGACACGCGAGCGGAAAAAAGAAAAGTGGAAAATGGCGTCGAATTTTGCGAAGGGGCGATTCCACGACATTCCTTTGTACGCGCGGGTCGCTTTCTAGCAAGCCAAGGGAGCGGAGCGTCGTGGAAACCTCCAATTTTCGGATAAAAATTTGTGGGACCATGACAGGTTAGCAACGACATTTGAGCAACTCGGCAAAAACGACAAGAGAGCAACTGCAACTTTTAAGCAAACAGGCCAAAACGACAAGTGAGCAACTTTCGCAAGAAAAAAGAGAAAAGGCGAATAAAATAGCAGTTTTCATTGCTTTTTCTTAGTTTTAAAAATACTTGGTGCTAACTAAAGTCTTCTAAAGCTTAAATTATACCCCGGATAGGCCGGTTTTCGGACCCTGGGTCTTCGATGACGCCGTTTTGTGTTATTCACTCAAAAAGATAGTTTTATCCGGTTTTCACTTTATTGTTGGTTTGTCCGTAGCATTTCCGCGCAGATACATCCACGTGTTTGATAAAATGGACTTTGGAAATGAAAACCGATCAAAACGTATACTTTATTGGCGATTTATTGGGCTTTTCAAGTAAAAAAATCACGTTTGGCTCTTATTTATACTTTCCTAATATTAGAAACTTGTTTCTCTATGATTTCGACAAGAAAACAATATACAAAAGCACAACATTTTCATAAAGTAGTGTATTCAGAACAAGCAAGGCTAATTACCTGAGGAAAAACATACATCCTGCAAGAACCGGCCTATCCAGGGTATAATTTAAGCTTTAGAAGCTTTTAGTTAGCACCAAGTATTTTTAAAACTAAGAAAAAGCAGTGAAAACTGCTATTTTATTCGCCTTTTCTCTTTTTTCTTGCGAAAGTTGCTCACTTGTCGTTTTGGCCTGTTTGCTTAAAAGTCGCAGTTGCTCTCTTGTCGTTTTTGCCGAGTTGCTCAAATGTCGTTGCTAACCTGTCATGGTCCCAAATTTGTAATACTGAAAAATTCAAGGAAACGGTTTTTTAGAGATTAAAAGGCCGTTCGCGAGGGGCGCGACCAGTGCTTGGCACAGTTTTTTTCGACCCTGTTTTTTTGACGCCATCGGAAAGAGCATGATTGAATTAGTAGGGTAGCACTATTTTGAGAGTTTAAAGATTTAATTTTCGGGGTTAAACTGGGCGCTAAAGTTGTCGACGGCAAAAAATTTTCTCGAAAGTTACTGGACCAAATCAGTCGAAAATTTGTGACTGGGCCTGATTTTGTGTACTGATCATATCTCTAATACATTGCAAAGCTCGAAAATGACCGGAACATAGGTGTACCGTGTACACAAATTCGTTTTTCCGGAATTGCCGGAGCCTGCCGTTCGAGCGGGCGATGAGACTAGCATAGAAAGATGCGCAATAAAATTCTGCATCGATTGATGTATCGCTCATGACCCGCCCGTTCGGCAGGAAATTGCTATAAAGCATTTACTGCGCCGAAAACCGTCCGAAAAAAGCTCAAAAAGTCGAAAACAGGTCTATTCGAAAAATGTGAAGTATCAAAACACATCTAGAGCTCAAGCTGAAGCCTTTGCAAAATAGAGCAAAAAGAAATTCGACTTCTGAGAGGGGGCCGGAATTGAACTGGCGCGAGCTCTGGATTGGTACGCCGACACACCTGCAATACACCACGACTGGGGAAGGGGCTCCCAGGCGGATGGTCCGGGTTCGATTCCTGCCCGAAACAAGCATCTTCTCAGAAGGCGAATTTCTTTTTGCTCTATTTTGCAATGGCTTCAGCTCGAGCTCTAGATGTGTTTTGATATTTCACATTTTCAAAATCGACCTGTTTTCGACCTTTTGAGCTTTTTTCCGGCCGGTTTTCGACGCAGTAAATGCTTTATAGCAATTTCCTGCCGAACGGGCGGGTCATGAGCGATACATCAATCGATGCAGAATTTTATTGCGCATCTTTCTATGCTAGTCTCATCGCCCGCTCGAACGGCAGGCTCCGGCAATTCCGGAAAAACGAATTTGTGTACACGGTACACCTATGTTCCGGTCATTTTCGAGCTTTGCAATGTATTAGAGATATGATCAGTACACAAAATCAGGCTCAGTCACAAATTTTCGACTGATTTGGTCCAGTAACTTTCGAGAAAATTTTTTGCCGTCGGCAACTTTAGCGCCCAGTTTAACCCCGAAAATTAAATCTTTAAACTCTCAAAATAGTGCCACCCTACTAATTCAATCATGCTCTTTCCGATGGCGTCAAAAAAAACAGGGTCGAAAAAAACTGTGCCAAGCTATATTAAGGGTTGGTCGAGTCCCTCGCGAACGGCCTTTTAAATCCTTTTCCGCAACATTTCAGAAGCAGGTAGGCTCATATAAACAGCAGGTACGAAGAGGCACGAAGACGATTGTGACCGATTCGGAAGAGTGTGACGAGGATCGGATGATGTTTTCATAGCCAAAACTCTTTGGTGTGTGCGTGTCAGGACATCCAAGATCGATGTTTATCACGATAGGAATAGAAAATGACATGAATTTATTCCCGTATAATCAACGATAACTGAAAAACATGAGAATCAATCGGGCTCGGAAAGACGTAATATCTTCGCTGTGTTCGCAAGCGTTCAGCGCCACGAGGTGAATGAACTGAAAAAAAATATTATGATTGCGTTATGCGGAAATGGCATACGTTTTAGATGGCTGCTGTGGAGCGGAAGTGTTGCCGCCACCGAAAATGCTGCTGGCCGGCTGCTGGGGCGAGGATGCGTTGGCACCGCCAAAAATGCTGGAGCCAGACGCAGCAGCTGTGTTGCCGAACAGACTCGGCTGTCCCTTTTGTGCCATCTCCTTGGCCGCGGCAGCAAATCCTCCAGAACCGCCACCGAAAGCGGAGCCTTGTTGTCCGAACGGCTTCTGGCCGCCAAAAACGGGAGAACCGCCGAACTGCGGTTTTGCGCCAAACGTTGAGCCGGTCGTGGCACCGCCTGCAAATGGGGGAAATTAAGGGTGATGCCCTGCGCTGAAATAACCTCTATTCTATTGTTTCCATAACCGAAAAGCGGGGATTTATTAGTGAAAAGAAATAATCGATCGGAATACCGAAAATTCTGATAAAATTGCCCAATTTTATGTAATCACGTCAGATTTTTCTCTTTTTTGTGGACTTCATGCAGTTGTTCCGAAAACGATACCTCCAAAGAGGCTGCCTCCTGTCGCTTGCTGTGGCTTGGCGCCGCCGAAGATGCTGGATGGTTGAGCCGATTGTTCCGGTGCCTTTGCTCCAAACAGGCCACCTCCTTGCTGCTGCTGCGGCTGCTGTTGGGCGCCGCCACCAAAGATGCTTCCACCAGTCGCCGGCTTGCTTCCGAAAATGCTGCCACCGGGTTTGGGACCGCCAAAGATGCTGCTGCCCTGGGTGGCGGCTGGCTGCTGTTGCTGTTGACCGCCACCAAAGATACTTCCGCCAGTAGCGGCCGGCTTGGATAAGCCGCCGCCAAAGATGCTGCTGCCGGTGGTAGCAGCCGGAACTGTGCTCCTAAAAATCGTTCAAGTCAGGGCAAAATCACTAACGGTTTGAAGGAGAAGATGCTCGGCTTTGCCTGGTCAGATGTATTGGGCTTGCAGCCGAGTCCGCTAGAAAAATCCCATCAAAAATCGAAGAAATGAAGGTACCTCATGAATCCAGAGCCAAACATGCCGCCGCCCTGATCGTCCATCATGCCGTCGTCTGCGGCCGCTTTGGTGTCATTTTTAGCAGCAAATCCACCGAAAATTGAAGAGCCGGTGGCAGCTGGTTTAGGAGCATCAGCGGTCTGATGAAAAAGAAGTTATGTCATTTAATTCCCAGGTTAAACCTGAGCAGCAGCAGTGGCAGCTGAAGCAAATGAGAAGGGAATGCTGTTGCTTGTGGTTGTGGTCGGCTGGGCTGGCTTGTTGCCAAATATCGACGAGGATTGAGCTAAAAATAGATAAATTACATAAAGTAAATATTTTATACCGGAAGCATCCGGGGCCTTGTTGCCAAAGATCGAAGTAGGTTGGGCTGAAATTTTTGAGTTGATTACGCGGAATAGTATACCGGTGGCGGCAGCCGCAGCCTGGCTGAAGCTGAAGGTAACAGGCTTCGTCTCGATGGCAGTTGTTGTTGCGGGAACAGCATTTTCCGCTGCCGGCTTGAAGCTGAAGGTTGACGGCGTGGGCGCAGGTTTCGCCTACAAAACCAGTTTTTGACGCAGAAATCTTCTAACCGAATCCGCAGCTGAAGTGCCGGCCTGTGGTTGCGAAGCGGCGGGTTTGAAGCTGAACAGGCTTGGCGGGGGGTTCTTTTTCTAAAAAAGAAGATAGGTAAAGCCGAGAAATTTATAATACCTTTTCCTCGGTGCTCACGGTTGTCGTTGTCGGGGTTGAAACTGGAAAAGACATTTGGAAATCGTAAAACGATACACTAACAATTAGTATCTGTCGGTTTGGCTCCGAAAATGCTGCTGGTTGGCACAGCAGCGGGGGCGGCGCTTTTCTCATCTGGTTTAGCCTCCTTGTCCTGAAAATCTGTTCATAAATTTGCGCATATGGTTATAAATAAATCTATTTAACCTCCATAAAACATTCAAAATAGTAATAAAACCCCAGAAAACTTTTTGGCAACGTATTAAGCAACAGAATACCTACATTGAATGAAAAGTTGTTTAGTGATGGCGATCCTCCGAAGATCGAACTCTTCGGTTTCTCGTCCCTGTTAGCTTTTGGGGTGGATTCTTGGATAGGCTTGGTTGGCTCGTCTTCTTTGAGCAGGTCCCGCAGCGGAGATTCGGACGGTGACTCGACAATCGGTGCCGGCTCTTTCGGCGATTTCGGGGCTTCAGATGCGGTAGAGGCTAAACTCGAAATTTATCGCGGTAAAAGAGGTTTGAAGCAAGATACTGGAAACACGTACTTAACGCCCCCTAAAATTTGTCTACCGAAAGAGCAACGGTTTCTATGAAGAAAAAGAACTCGACGGTTTTTTTTCTGGGCGTTCTTTAGAAGAAATTGTTGTTTCTAGCAAGCGTGACAGGACGTCAAAGACCAATTGCTAAAATAAACTTACAGGCGCTCTCGCCACTTGATGAACGTGTGACCGGGGTTTTCGGCGTTTCCTTGGGCGAAGTCTGGGTAGCCAAAGGCGAAATGGCGGCCGTGGATTTTGGCGGAGGTTGGGGCGTCAATCGTGAAATGTCGGCGGTTCGCTCAGGGCTTTCGCCAAGGTAACTAGCGGCCAACTCCCTGTCGGAAGGCATCAACGAAAGCGTGGTAGGGACTGAAACGGGATTGGAAAAGGAGTGCAAAAATACCAAATGGAATGGTTTTCGGCGCGCTGATGATTTCTTGCTTGATTGGAGGCAGCATTTTGGGTTCGACCTTCGGAGCGACAATTACCTCTAAAATGTTTTGAAAAGACGGTGAGTAAAGCAAACCTTTCGGGATCGGGTCACTCTGCGTTCCAACCGAAACGCACATGGCGCCACTTTTGTTCAGCTTATCATCGCGGGAAAGATCGAGCTCGTGAAGTCGGATGCTTTCCTCCAGCCTGAAAAAGTAATTAGCTCGAAAGTAATGGCGGACAATACATAGCGTTTTTAAAGGGATGCCGACGGCATAGTCAACCGGTTACGCGCTGGAAAGGAAATGTTTCTGCGCCTCTTCGGGGCGCGCTCTCTGCCCTGTTGGCTAATTGCCAATTTGTTGATGAGGGGGGATCGACACATGCCGTCGGCAGCCCTTTAAAACAAAAGTAGGGACTGAATGCAGAAATGAAAATAATATCGATAAAATCACTCACAATTGCTCGATACGGCTCGGTTCTTGCTGTTTTCGACTGCGACGCGGCAATGGAGAAGCTGTGGAAACGTCGGCGATTTTGCAGTGAGATTTTCCAGCTGCATCGGAGTGTCGCTAAAAGCACGTTTGCGGTTAACCTGATAATAATATACCTGAAAAGCGGCACGCAATCTATCCCCTAACCACGTCGATTTGATGAATCGGCACCGAAGGCTGCGAAGGGTCGATGGGAAGCTGGCGCTCAACGATGATTTGGGGTTTTGTGTCGCTTTTCTTGCTTTGTCTAAAATTGTGATACTGTTTATCCAAGAAAAACGGACCGTTGTCGCTGTTCAAGCAAGCGAATATCGCGTTCCATCCTATCCATGTTGGCGCGCTGGTTTTGGGCAATGTACGTCATGTGTGAGAGGACCTTCAAAACCAATATATAAATTTGCGGGGTAAATCACCTTGTTAATCCGGGCTTCATCCGGGATATTATGGACTGAAGACTGCGTGAAAGGGGCCGGTTTCTAAACTGCGTTTTTAAGACAATTCTAAACTTTTACCTCCGTATTGCGGACCTGTTCCAGGTATTTTTCAGTGTCAGCCATCAATGTTTTGCACTCATCCACGCATTTTTCGATCTTCTTCAACCGCGCTGCCTATATTGGAGTAATTTGGAGTAACCTCAAAAAATACCCTATCAAAGTTATCGCCTTCATTCAGCTTCTGCAACGCCTCTTGTGCCACTTCAGAATTTTCCATGATAACGGCCGCTTCACCAGTGCGTCGACCGGTCTAGAAGGAAGGCTTTCGTTAAACAATAAGAAGAAGAACCAACCTCCTTTAGCAACTGTAAGACCGCGTATTGCTCATCGTGGTCCTCGCGCTGACGTTTCTTGATCTCCAACGACATATCGTTCAAGTGGTTCAGCGAATGATCTAAAACCAAAAAGATTGCAAGCGAATGACGGTCTACCAATAGCTGGAAGCTGTTTGGTCTCATCAATAGCACTCTGAAGACGGTCGAAATCGGTGCTGAGTTGAGTTAGAGGCCTAAGTTCGAACTTAGCGAAAAGGTGTAAATTACATACCGATTGATAGTTCACCGCCATTCGGGCCAATTCCTGCCGTCTGGCCGAAATGTCGCTCGGGAGCGCCATTCTAAAAAAGGAGAGTTTTAAAAAAAACAGGCTTTTGGTAAAGTGTAAAAGAAAGAGAATTAATCTCACGTTCGACTAATCGAGAAATGAAGCTTAGAAAAAGCCGATCTGGCTTACTTTTTTCAAGGCTTTTTCGAAGATAAAGCGGAATCAAAACTTTTAGATTCGAAAAATTCCCCGGCCTCCAAAGTACAAATGCAACGGGGAAGGGCAAAGGCGACTGGCGCCCCATCAAAACGCCCAGGCCAGCCCCAGTTGACAGCGCAATATAGCAAAACGTACTAAAAAACATCAATACCGTTTTAAAAAAGTTTTTGATGTTCACAGCTTTGAAAACTAAGGCTTCAAAGAGACAGGTGAACCTGACGATATCTAACGATTCCAATGGCAAAACGGCATTTTATGAGGTTAAAACGTTAGTGAACGTTTTAGTTTCTGTTAGAAGCGATCTCTCATGATTTTTTTCAACTAAAAATGCAAGAACTCGATTACATCTATCGATTCTTATCAAAAAAACCCACTATCATGCGGTTACGGTAAAATGGACGGCTCTAAACGATCTTGGAGTTTCTTGGAAATTCTAAATCTTGGAGAAAAATGTGATTGCAACACAAAAACGTTTTGGACTTGACTTTTGACGCAAAATCTTGGCTGTGCCAGCGTCCAGATGAGCCACGCGATTGCTGAAATCAAGTTTTTTTAGATTTTTTGCCTATCTTTTCCATCCGGATCCCGATGACGTTTCCGACTCGCACCACGACTTCACATTTCTCAAGTTGTAAGCTGGAAATGTTTGTGAATGCGCGGGCCCTTGATGCGCCGGCGAGGCATTGTACTCGGCTGGCGCGTCTTACTTCAAAGCCGCGCGATTCGGTGGGCATGAAAGATTTTCAGAGACGCGCTAACGATTTTGAGCGGCGCGAGTATCGTAGTCTGAACAAGGCGTAATGGGATGGCACACGCTCGCCGTGGTTTTTGGTGCAGTGCAACTTCGCTCCAGTACCGAGTACACGTGTTTTTGCTTACGATATAGATACTTTTCTAAATAGTTTTTAATTGCTCGGGTTAGATTTTAGAGCCAGGTAGCTTGCAAGCTCGATCATGATTTCGGGATTCCGGTATTTTTATAGATGCGCGATTATTTACGGGCGAGAGAATCTATCGCTAACAAATCTTTAGTCCATCCTTCCCCCTCCTTTTAATCTCTAAAAGAAACGCTAAAATTCCAACACCTCGGTCTCCCGCCCAAGAAGTCGTTGATTGACAGACACCAGGCGCCTCAAAATGAATTCCTCACCCGGATTTCACTATTTTTTGGCAGCTTCTCCGCCCGGCACTCCGATGACAACCCGGAGGGACCATCTGGGGTGCGGTACCCCAGGGACTCGATAGAGAGGACCCACCCCACCCTTATGCCATCGCTCCCCGGACCACAAATCCAATTCGACCAAAAACATGCCCGTCAACTCCCACTCTAAAAGCGCATTGGGGCCCCACTCTAGGTCCAGCCCGCGAAGCGCAGGTTCCGCTCATCCCATGGGACAGGAGAGTGCAAATCGTGCAAGGCCTGGATTTCCAGGTGCTTGCAGAAATGTTGCAAAGAAGACTGATTTGAAAGCGAAATTTTGGTATGACAGAAGCCGAATTTTTCGGGATTAGCAGCATTGCTTGCTAGGGAAGTCCAAACAAACCTCTCAGCCAGATCGGTCTCAAAATTAGCGCCAGATAGAGTTGACGCTGCTGAGTATCGCCATCTTTTCGGAATTTGCTACATAGATTTAAAACCCGATAACTTTAAACTTTAACATCTCAAGCTCTGAAGCCTTGTAGCAAACTTGAAAGCGTGGTGATGATCAGCGCAATCGATTCTATCTATGTGAGAACTTTCAGAACGATCTGGGTGAGGGGAGGGAGACCGGGAATCAAACTTCATGTTACAACTTTTCGCACCTTCTTGCTCTTGAACCCCTCCCTCCTTGCGTGGAATGAAAAATTCGTGGATGCGTGGGGGGTTCCCGTGTGAAGATCGTCTCCTTGAGGTTGACTAACGTTGCCACTTCACACTCCTCTCTGGGTTCTAAACGTCCACAATCCTGCCCCGGAATCGAGCGGAAATTGAGCGCTATTTATTTCGGGTGGCTTCGAAGTCACATCTTTCGGTTTGGCGTTCGCACCCGGGGGGTCCATGGCCTCCTAAAATTGTGTTTAGATTGACGCGGCGGGGGGTACGTGTCGGGGAGAAGCCAAAACTTTAGAAGGAGCACGAGGGGGAAGGATTAAGTTTTTGGGGTTTGGGAAAAATAAACACCTTTTGATGTGGGTAGAGGGCGGAAGAAAACATGGTCTGGGGCGGCGGGTTTACTGGTGATTTTTTGGGGGCTTCATGTCGTTAAAATTTCCTTGATCTCGCTCTCTCTCTCTCTCTCTCTCTCTCTCTCTCTCTTCTCTCGCTCTCTTTCTCTGTCTCTCTCTCGCTCTCTCTCCCTTAACGCCTAGGAGCAAATTGTTACATTAGTTTGTTCCGCTTGCTCACCTCACATTCCCACCTTCTCACATGACCCCTGGCGGGTGGCAGGCATCCCCGGAATTTGGGATGCGGCCGGGCACCGGAAGTTCACTATGTTCCACTTAATGCATGATTTGGAATATAGCTTAAGAATATTTTTTAGGTTAATGACAGGCTAAGGCATATTTTATTAACGCTTCGCTCCACAGTTCGCTTTTTCAATTGTGCTTATGTTTAGATGTAAGACTTGGTTTAGAATATTCGCTTAGACTTCGGCTTAGGCTTAGGTCTTAGGCTTAGGCTTATTGACTTAGACTTAGGCAACTGTGCTTAGGCTTGGCTCGGCTTAGGCCTAGACTTAGGCTTAGGCTTATGATATGCTTGAAACCAATCTGCTCCCCACAAAGAAACCCACATATTGACACGCACATTGACTGGCGTGTGGTGTATGTGTATTTGTGTGTATGTGGCCTAGAGGCTCCATATCTCCTTTTCGACTACTCCCCTTAGGGGTCCCGCATTACACACCGACCGGTGGTGATGGTGATGGTGGTGGTGGGGCGCCGGTGTGGCTCATCCATCGCATGTGCCCCCAAGAGGAGAAGCCTCAGTCTCAGTCAGCCTCTTCCTCCTGCCCTCCTCGACCTCCAACCCTTTGTGCTTATCGGGGGGAGGTTTTCTGCTGGGGTCTCAGGGCCCAAGGTGCCGATTTCCATCCCTCATCCCCGGACAGCCTCATCCCAACCAACCAACCCGCTGTCTTCCTCCCCTCATCGATGTCTATCGCACTCAACTCTGCGTGTCTGGATCATTTTTTGTTCTTATGCTTTTTGGCGGGTTTTAAGGGGACTTGTAAGGCTATGTCAGCGCCTATTGACGATTCTCTCTCTCTCTCTCTCTCTCTCTCTCTCTCTCTCTCTCCCTCGCCTTCCCTTTCTCCCCTCTCTCTCTCTCTATCTCTCTCCCTCTCTCCCTCTCTCTCTCTCTCCCTCTCTCTCTCTCTCTCTCTCTCTCTCTCTCTCTCTCTCCCTTCCTCTCCCCCCCCCTTCCCTTTTCCCTTCCCCCCCCCTTTTCTCTCTCTCTTCCTCCCTCTCCCCCCTCCTCCCCCCCCTCCCTCCCTCCCTCCCTCTTTCTCTCTCTCCTTCTCTCTTTCTCTCTCTCCCTCTCTCTCTGCCTTGTTAAGCTTTTTGTGTAAATGAGAGTTTTATACGAGTCTTATGCCAGAACGTGCCTTTTAAAGGGATGGACAAGCCGTTTCTGTTTTTTTTGTTTTATTTGTTTTTGGATATAGATTTTGTGTGTATACACGACGTATATGTTAAGTCGTTTGTCCGTCCCTTTGAAATGCCTCCTTTTTCCGATCCCTTTGGATGCTAGCTTTTGGATTGCGGATGCTTAGGTTCAGGCTTTATGCTTAGGCTTGTCTTTGACTTGTCTTAGGCTTACAGCTTTGGCCTAGCATCCGATTAGCTTAACTCTGATTTATGCCTACTCCTCATTTGTATCCTGATTCGCAAATTCAGTTTCCCCCCAAAAAACCTGTCCACTTTCTGGCCCCCGCAAAAAACGATGCTCCTCCGAATTTTATTAGCCGCCCAGGGTAGGCAGCAGCACTCTAGCTACCCACACACCGACTTGGCAATTTCCCCCCGAAACCCCCTGAAACGCTTTGGGGGAGGTGGAGTTGAAAGGATTGCTTCGGAAAGCCCCGGAAAGCGGGGGTGGTTTGAAGTGGAAGGTGGACGTTTCGAGGCACCTAAGAGGCTTCTTCCCTCATCGGCCGTTCTAGCCCGCCCAAAGCC
Organism: Mesorhabditis spiculigera; assembly: GCA_958295435.1. NCBI lineage: Eukaryota > Metazoa > Nematoda > Chromadorea > Rhabditida > Rhabditidae > Mesorhabditis > Mesorhabditis spiculigera. Next base: position 490,870 of record CATQJA010001493.1, read on the forward strand.
TAAGGGCCCCGTGGGCCCTATAGGCTCTTAGGGCCCAGCGTGGGGGCCCAGGGATGGGATGGGATCGATGGTCTGAGGCTTGGAAGGGCCCGTATGTGGGGGGGGCTTGTGTCGTCCTCCTCCACATTGCTCCCCCCGCGTCCCGACAAATCATCCACACCCGCCCGGTGGCCTGGAGGCGTCTTCTTCTCCTGCTTCTTCGGATTGGGGCTTTTGGGGCGGCTTCCTTTTTGCGCCCACGACAAACACTTCCACAAACATACTACTGCATCCGGAGATGTTGCGGGTTTTTGGGCATCCCCCATTTTGTCCGTTTACGAAAACTTCACTATTTTTGGGTTCTTGCCTTGGCAAGGCGCAACACCTACTACCCTATTTTACCTAAAAGGTATCCGCGCATTAAATCGAAACTACCGTTATTATACCTTTTCTGATTTTTTTAAAATTATTTAGTATTTTCTCAGCTGAAATTTTTTTTGTTCATCGCCGGCGCTTGCGAATTTTGCAAATTTTCAGATTTTAGATTTCTTTTCCTGAGGCTTGGGTTTATGCTTCAGCTTAATTCCAAGCCGCGGCTTCGGCTTAGTTCACCTGAGCTCAATTGTGAGCTTCTGTTGGCTTAGCTATGAGAGTAAGCTAAGCTCTGATTACGCTTAGGTTTAAAGCTTGCGTTCGACTGAGGCTTAGGCGTAAATGGAGCGCGGCCTAAGCTTAGCGCAGACACAAATCCCGGTTTGGCTTAGCTTTAGGCTCCAGCTTACCTTAAAATTTAAGCGTGGCTTAGTTTAGGCTTACAAGCTTATTACTAAAAAACTAAGCCGTAGCTTATTCCCAGTTTAATTTTTGGGCTTCGGCTCACTGTTAGACCTTGGCGTCGGTGTAGAAAAAAAGAAAACGGAAGCGTAATTTGAACTTCCCGGGGCATCCTACATATTTAAAAATTTCTTATTTTCCTCTTAGTTTTGTATACCCTTTTTCTAAGAGTCAATTCCTTGGGCTCTAACTGTTTTTCAAGGCTTCTCCTAGGCTTCGGCTTTTTTTTTGTCGTGTTCCTCAGAAGCTTAGCGTTGGCTTAAATTTAGCTTATGCTTTGGCTTCGTGAGCTTACATTTATCTATGACTTTATTACCAATGTCCCCAATATCAAAACCCAATCATGCCGTTTCCTGCAAGTTTGGGCCATTAGTATCCGGGCCTGGGGTGAGAGACGAGGTGGCCAGTTGCCACCTTCTCGCCCTCTCACCCCCATCCCCCCAGGCATCATTTTTCGTCTATAGCCCCAGGGTGAGGCTCGCAAATTGTCGGGGTGTGTGTGAACCGAGAGGAAGAAGCCCACCAAAAAAATCTGAACCCCCAGAAAAAATAAGGCTGGGGAGGGCCCCTAGAAAGATGGGAGAGTGTATGGGGTTGGATGGGGAGAAGAGTGAGTGTGAACGGCCATCCATCATCCTCCCCCCCCAAGCTCCGTTCAGCGCTTTTCGTATGGCTGCTCTGGTTTCCTGCTTCTGGCCCGTCTAATGTTGCCAACATCACCGCAGGTTGTAGGGTTCTTGGGGGTAGGCTTAAGCTTGGCACTGAACGCTAACTGTAACGCATTTTGGATAGGCTGGAAATTCCATTCAGGATCAAGCTCATTTGTGTGCATTTTGTGCTGATTCCGAGTCTGTTTCAGGAAATTGCAAATTGCCATAAAGTAGTTGGACTTTTTGGCGTTTTTTCGGCTCGAAATCGCACATAATGACATACTCTGGATGCTCGTGAAAATATGAGAAATTTTTAGGCAAAAAATTACTGCATCACGCTCTAAAAGGGTGGGCTTTCGAATGAGCTATCACACGCCAATATTTTGCAAATTTTTCCTCACATTTTTTTAGAAATCGTTTTCTTATAATTAGAAATAATTTTCTAAAAATTTTGTTAAATTATAGTGCAGTAGCTGATTCAAAAAAAGAACACTATTTTAAATAAATAAATTTTTATAGTAGACCACTATCCTTAGTTAGCTTATTCTGTAGAAAAAATTCTGTTTTTAAAACATGTTTTTCTAGGTTCGAATTCACTTGCTCGGCACCATTTTTCGACTTTATTAAATTCTTATTGGAGCCGATTATATGCATATTTTGGAATACTTTTGTACGCCATTTTACCCTGAATTTTACCTAGACCCTCCAGGCAGTTTTTATTAGCCCTTCAAAATATTTGAATCCATCTTTACAAGAAAATCGAAGGTATTTTTTAGTTGTTTTTCCATTTTTAGATTTTTTTACATTGTTTTAAACCCTTTTACACCAATCTACCCATTAATTCGTGATAAACCTCCAAAACGCATCCCAAAATCTCCGTGGGCCTTCGGCCGAGGCAGCGTGCGTGGCTCATTATGAGGAATCGTTCCACGCCATCGTATTTGGGGGTTGGATGGCCCCCGGGGCGTTTGTGCCGTGACTCGATCCATTATTCAGGGCCCAACCTCCCCCTTCCTTCTATCGTCCATTCCTCATTTTGGTGTGTCTGTCTTTGGTCTGGGGGGCTTCACCTTACCCCCTATTTCACCCCCGCTGCTGCTGCGATCTTCGAGACAGATAGCGGAACCCAGCCTGGTAGTGGGGTAGACAAGTAAGCGGACGTAATACGATTTCTGTCCTTGTCATATTTCATCACTTCATTCGGAAATATTTTTGGATACTTTTTAGATACCTCCCAATTTCATAAAAAAACTGGCCTCACGCTATAGCATCGTTCAGCTGTCTTGCCCTCCTTATAAAATACCCGAGGGCAAGGCTGGACAGTTCGGTGCACTAAATCGAGCGCTTTTCGCGCCGCAACGCGAAATACGGATTTACAGCACCTTTTCTAAAAAGAACACCGAAGTGTTTTTTTTCCCCCCCTCAAAAAAAAATAAAAAACCAAACAACAGAAGAGAGCGCGGAGGGGGCGAAAAAAGGGGTTCCCTCCGGGGAACCAAAGAGGAATCCGGCGGCCCCCTTTAAGGGCTGCCGCCGGCTTTTGGGCCCCCCCCTCCTCACCAAAATGGGAGGGGGCCCACAGGGGGGGGAGGGCCCCCGGGGGGGGGGCGGGGGCGACCCCTTTCCCCCGCGGCGCCCCCGGGCGGCGCCGCCGGCCCCCTTAGGCTTAGGCTTAGGCTTAGGCTCAGGCGTAGGCTTAAGGTTATGCGCGGCCTTCGGCGAAGGATGGGCTGATTTTATATTATTTTGATATATATTTCTCTTTAAAAGGCGGTGTAGAACGCAAACTGTAGGTTTTTCGACTATATTTTTGTACGAAACGATACACAACGTTTCTGTCCTATTTATTGCGTAGCCGCGAATTCACGTCGACGCCCGGCATACGCGTTGCGTGTCGCTATCGCTGCAAAAACGAAAATCCACAATAATTTTTCTTTCTTAATTTCTTTAAACGTGATAAACGCTATCTCGATTTCTCGTTATTTTAAAATTCTTGTATACCCGTTTTCCTAGCGGACAACAAAATTTCATTCACCATTTTTTCAGCTAGATGTGCTAGATTAGAAGCCCGGCCACACGGAGACTTTTTCGACGTGCAGGGAGGGGGCCGCGTCCGCCCGAGGAATTTTTGCTCGACAGCGGGAACAAGGTCAGATATTTTTAGACGTTTCAAGAGATAGGCGACGTTGATTCCTCAGGAAATCAAATTATCTATGCATTTACAGGCCAATGGGCTACGGGGAAGGGCGGAGGTGCGGAGTGTCGTGGAGTAGTGCCAGTTCTTCTTCTGCCTATCCTTCATCAACCACCGTCCCATCATTCCCTAGCTGCTCCAGCAGTCCGTCCACCTCGAAAGCCCCGGCGGCCCACGCCGGGCCCCCGGCCATGGGCCAGCGGATGGCCAAGGTATCGTCGTCTTTTTTTGGTAAAGGTTGCTTAACGGGGGATTGTTATTCTTGGCTTTTACTCCTCGCATCCGTATTCGAACCGAAATTAACTATCTTAGTAGGTTTTTTGATGGTTTACAAAATAAGATAAAAATGTCGAAAAATACCGAGAATACCGAAAAAACCAAATTGCAGAATCGGATGGAGACCGGCGTTCGGCTGTACCACGCCCGAAAGCCCGCCCAGGCCGTCGCAAAATGGAAAACCGCGCTGACAAAGCTTACGTGAGTTCACACTTGCATTTTTATCTTGTTTTTAGAAATCCGGATGAGCGATTTATCACGTTGGGCTATTTAGCGCAGGCCTACTGCGATTCCGGGGAGTACGAGTTGATGCTAAATTACGCACTGCAGGTTGGTGCTACTAGATATGAATGGGCAAAGGCTTGAGCTTAAGCTTAGGCTTATGCCTAGGCTTGGTTTAAGCAGCTTTGACTTAAGCTTTGGCTTAGGCTTAGCCTAACGCTTATGCTTATGCTTTTGAGCTTAGGCTTCGGCTTAGGCTTAGGCATATGCTTAGGCTAGGTGAAGCTTTTTTGACTTCGGGCTAGGCTGACCCATCCTATTCATTTCCAGCAAATCGAGCTGGCCAACCAGCACGACGACGACTTCATGAAGAGCGAGGGATTCTTGAACCTGGCGAAGGCCTATGAGAGACTTGCTGATTTTACGAAGGCGCTTTCATACGGAAAAGCCAGCAACCAACACCCAAGCATGGACCCGAGGACGCCGGGATACGCGCATCTAGGTTTATTATTTTCCCAAAACGACCTAATAATCTTCTCCTTTCAGCCATGGCCATGGCACATCTAGGATTTTCGCAATTTCAGCAATCTTTGGAGAGCTTTGAGGAGGTGAGTTCTGCAGGTTCAAAAAAAAAAAAACCAATGATTATAGCTAGAAAATCAGAAAAACGAATTTCAAAAAAAAAAAAAAAAAAAAAAAAAAGTATCACGAAAAAAAAAAAATAACATGAACCACAGGGTGGTAAAGGGGGGGGGGGAGGGGGGGGTGGGGGTTGGGGAGGTGGTGAAAAAGAAATTGGGGGGGGTGGGGGGGGGGGGGGGGGGGGGGGGGGGGGGGGGGGGGGGGGGGGGTGGGGGGGTTTTAAAAGGGGGTGGGGTTTGGGGATTTTGGGGGTTTTTTTGGGGGGGTTTTGGGGGGGGGGGAAGGGTTTGTGGGGGGGGGGGTTTTTGGTGGTTTTGGGTTTGGGGGAGGGGGGGGGGTTTTTTAAAATGGTTTTTTTTTTGGGGGAATTTTGGAAAAGGGGGGGAAAAGGGGGGGGGATTTTGGGGAAAATTTTTTATATTTTCCTTGATTTAGTCGATGAATGTGGCGAACGAGACGTCGGATCGATTATTGGAGCTTCAGATTTGCGTCGGGCTCGGGTCGCTGTTTACGTTATTGAGGTGAGATCAACATAAGGAATTTCGGCTTAGACTTAGGATTAAGCTTAGACTGAGGCTTAGGCTTAGGCTTGGCTTAGACTTAGGCTAAGGCTTAGTTTAGGCTTAGACCTGAGGCTTAGCTTCGGTTTAGGTTTAGGCATAGGCTTAAGCCTAGGTTTAGGCTACGCTTAAGCCAGGCTTAGGTTTGTCTTGGGCTTACACTTAGGCTCGGGCTTAGGCTTAGGCCTAGCATTGGTTTAGGCTCATCCATTCAAAACCATTCTTTCAGAGATCTCACCAAAGCCCTTATCTTTCTCCGAAACGCGATGACGATCGTCGAATCGGTTACCGTAGATGATGTACACGCTAAATACCGATGCACCATTCTCTACCACTTGGCCGTCGTGCTCCGGATTCGGGGTAGTCTGTCGGAGGCGAAGGATGCTTGCAATGTGGGTGCAAAAAAAGTTGCTTGTGCTATGTTTTTCAAAGAATAGCAGTATTTTTCAAATCCTACTATTTTCAGGAAGCTCTCTCCTTGTGCGCAGACAGCGGAAATAAAGCGCTACACGCCAGATGTATGGCCTGCCTGGCTGACATCTACAGGGAGCTGGGTGAAAGTGAGGCGAAGGAGACGTTGACGGTATGTGAAAAAATTTAGCTTTTTGACTGCTACTAATTTGCTCATTTTTCGTACTTAAAGGGCTGCCGACGGCATGTGTCGATCCCCCCCCCCCCCCATCAACAAATTGGCAAGTAGCCAACAGGGCAGAGAGGGCGCCCAGGGGAGAGGCGCAGAGACATTTTCTTTCCAGCGCGTAACCGATTGACTATGCCGTCGGCATCCCTTTAACGATGAATTACCGGAAGTTAATGATTAATGATCATGGTTTCGGAAAATTCCCATATTTTCACGATATACTTAATCTAGCTGCACCGCATTATTTTCCAGAATCCAGAAAGAAAATCCAGAATGCTACTCCAAACGCTACTGATTACCGAAAATTTATTCAGAAATCCTGGGCCCGCTACGAGGACGCTTTTCGGGTGATGCGACAGACGAACGACCGGATGGGCGAGGTGCCTTTATTTCTAACTTTTACGTTCACCTGCTTTAAGCTTTTGAAGTTTTTAAGATTTATCCGCTTAAAAAAAGTGCCTTTAACCGTTCATAATTTACTAATGTTAAAGGTGATCGTACTCGGCTCGATGGCCAAATCCGCCTCGGAAAGCCGTTCCCATTACACGGGCCAATGCGAGTGCCAGGCCATCCAGCTGAATAAAAAGTGCTTGGAAATCGCGAGGGCTATCGGATGTCGGGTAGGTTAGACTACAAATTACAAGTATAAGATTCTATTTTAGCACGTGATGCTAAAATGTCACGTCCGGCTCGCCGAGCTCTACTCGCAGCTGAACGACGAGGACTCGGAGGAGGTGGCGAGGAAAGCGGCCAGTTCGTTGACCCAGGTATGGATTTAACTTAAAGCTTATGCCTTAAATTTGGTCTCTTGGCTTAATATAATTTCATGAAAAATGTATTAAATTGTTATAACATTTGAAGCGATTTTATTATGAATTTTCAGGAAATGGAGCTGTTCTGCAACTTTTGTGGGCAGCGTTTCGGGCTGAAAGACGAGTGCCTACAGGCGCTGCGGTGTTCCCATATTTTTCACGAAAGGTAGCCCAGATTTCGCTTTTTATCATGATTATTTTAGGCTTTTCCTGAACCTTGATATATTTGAAGTATTTTAATGAGGCTGAGTTCAGATGCCTGCACACCTTCCTTCTCGAGCGTGCCGATCAGACGTGTCCGAAGTGTCGATGCCGGGCCATCCTCTCGGATAACATCTCAATGCGCACTCCGTCGATATGTAGCACTGCGGAACTGCATAGTCCTTCCAGTAAGTCATTGACCAAGGCCAAAGGCAAATGGCCAAAGGGCGCAAAACAGGCTTATTAGGCTTCGGCTTAGCGTAGACTCAGGCTTAGGCTTAGGATTAGGCTTGAGCTTAGTCTTAGGTTTAAGCTTAGGCTTGGTGTAGGCTTGACTAAGTCTTATGCTTATGCTCACCCATGATTTGAGCTTTTCAGCCTCTTTCTTCCCACCGATCGGTGGCGTCAAAACACCTCTGGTCGAGGCGGTAACGTTCCGGAAAAAGTCCAGCATCGACGAAAAAGATGGCGACAAGACGCCGACCTTGGTGAGTATTGATGTAGTTATCATGAATTTAGTTTTGGATCTCTAAGATTTTTATGTACGGTAAAATGTTGACATTTTTTAGGAACAAAACCACGTTCCCCCATCGCAGCAAGAACTGGAATATTTGGACGAGACGTTGCAGAGGTTGTCGAAGCGCCAGGAAACATCTACACCAACGGAACGGCAGACCGGAAGGTGGGGGAAGGCCTCAAGCTCAAAAATCGACATTTTCAGGCCGGATGGGACAATAATACTGAAGAAAAAGCCGCCACCACCGCCGAGGAAACCTTGCTGTACTCGAGTGAGTGGAGGGACCGAGAGAGAAATAGTGAGGGAGAGTGAAAGAGAGAGAGAAAGATAGAGAGAGAGAGAGAGAGAGAGAGGGAGAGTGAGAAAGAGTGAGAAAGATAGATATAGAGCCTGAGTTAAAAACCTTCCAGGAGTCCCTCCCCTCCTCGAGCCTCATCTTCACCCTCCCACCCCCGACGGCTCTGAGTGAAAATGGCCCCTTGGTCGTCTCCAGGGCCCCGACGATCACCGACGTCTAAAGCAACGTCTTCTAGTCGTCTAGAGTATCATCCCGTTGCTGCACACATTCCATTAATTTTCTCTATAATATGAATTGAATTGGTTTCTAGTCGATATATTGTCCCCATGCCCTGCTCATTTAGCCCTATAAACACTTCAAAATTTGGTCTTAAAGGTATCTAAAATTTTAATAAGATTTTAATAGCTGGATATGATTTGAGAGGTTTTTAGATACCAGAAAAAGCTTATATTTTTTACTCCTATTTCTGCTTTCCTCAATTACCAAGTTGCTTTCACCCAATCTCTCTCCCTTGCTGTCTCCCGATTCCAAAAAAATTCTATTTTTAAAAATTTAAATTGATACCATTAAGAAATTCAAATTTTTATTAGGATATCCGCATGATCTCAGCGAGTGGCCCTGGTTTCTCTATTGTAGAGAATATTCGAATTGTGGCCATTTCCGGAAATGTGCTTTACCCCGCCACCCATCGATTAGTGTTTGAATAAATTGTCATAATTTTCCGTGGTTTTGAAGATACATATTCGATGACTTTTATATTGATTTTATAATAATTTTTTTGGCAGCTTAAAACGATATATTTATATTAAATTCTCTGGAACGGATAATTCGGTTGGTTTTGGTGGAGCTGTTGGCGTTGCTGGTTTTTCCGATAGGGGATAACCATCCGGGAATAGATGCTGATAGTTTGGTGGCAGTTCTGGCTCGGCGACTAAAATGGTGGTTTTCAGGGTATTTTGTTTCAAATAAGAACGTGGGCTTTTTTGGAACGAAATCAATTTGTCGGTATTTTTTGCGCTTTCGTTCCTTGTCCCTTTTTGAGCATTGTGCTCGTGCCCCAACATGCGAATTTTGCCTTCCTGGCCCCTTTAAAGCGATCACCCACCTGCTACCGTGTAAATCGGAGGCGGCGGATCATCCAGGATCACTTCCTCCATCATCCTCCCTCTTCTAAGCCTTCTAATTCCTCGTCGTGACGTTGTCCGGCCCATCAACTGATACATATTCCGCAGCTTTACTGTCGCTAGTGTCCATAGTAGCGCTACGGCCAGCGCGAAAACGCCCAGGCAAATGACCTCAGTGGCACCTAAAAGCAGTTAGACTAAGGTTAAGGCAAGCTAAGCCTAAGCTAAGCTTAGTTTCACCTAAGCCTGCCGATCCTGCTCTAAACTCACCAACGTTATCCGGCCTATTATTCGGATCCGCCGCGACGAACAGCCAACAAGACGCTGCCGCAAAAAGTATGGAAACAAGTCGCTGAATTTTTACTTTAATTGAAGAATTAATTAAGGCAGAAATTACTCACTTTAACTTTAAACACTTTTCGTAAAAACTTACCGAATAAATAAGATAGATAATGAACAACCATCGAATCTTCTGCTTCAACGACAACAACACGAGAAAATAGGCCGACCAGGCGATACCATAAAGTCCGAGAAGGTAATTTTGCTAAAGACAGGTATAATCGTTCTAGGTCATCAGGTATTTAACGTCTCATATAAGGTATAGTCAGAACTTACGTTCAACTCGAAGAGCACCATAATCCCCGTCACGCCGGTGATGAACAGCAGGACCTGTAGGGTTGCCCAGGCCACGGCGAATTTCTGGAAAATCGTAGTTAAAGCATTTAAAGGTGCTAGGAAGTGCGAAAATTGAAAAACCTCTCTGAATTTTATCGTGCCTTCAAAGCTTGAAAAACAAAAACTGTAGTTTTAGAGTTATTGGACTTTAACATAAAACTTATAAAACGCATTTAGGAAAACGGACCATAACCACCAATTTTATTCTTGTTGTAAAAGCAAAAATACCGTTCTTGCATCGCTTAGATTTCAGCTTCGTCCTATGCTTATGCTCATGCTCATTCTCAAACTCACATGCTCCCAATCATCCGCCGCAAACATGGCCCCGATCCGCGAAGGGGTCCCCCTCCGCGAGCCTGGAGCCATCCTCAATCGATTGTTCCGAATCACCGCTCAAACCAACAGTCACGAATTCAAGACTTCAGGATCACGACGTCAGAATCGATTCTCCGCTCGAATGCACGATCTGCAGTAAAGAAGGAACGGCTGGTGGCTTGGCGCTTGCGTTTTGGTCATCCCCCCCATATTCGCAGCTGATAAGGGTCTTGAGGGACACCGCACAAAAACAACAAAGATAAATTGAAATCAAACGCAGAGGTTTGGGAGATCAGAGGTTTTGAGGGTTGGAGTTGGAACCATGAAATTCACGTCATTTAGGATTCCTCTGACTTTTTCTCTAGCGGACTGTTCGAGTCGCTCGCGGATGGCCTCTTAAAGGGATAGGGGCGGCATAAGTCAATTGATTACGCGCGGGAAAGAAAATGTCTCTGCGTCTCTCCCCTGGGCGCCCTCTCTCGCCGCTGCATCTGTTGAACCCCCCCCCTCCCCAAGGGGGGTTCAACAGATGCCGTCCTCATCTCTTTAATGAGAATAAATTAACACTCAAAATGGGAGCAAAACGTTTGTAAACCGCAAAAAGCCTACGACACTCGGGATTCCCAAGCCGTCTCCGATCCAAGTACTAACCGAGCTTGGCAGATCGGACGGGATGCCGTGCTTCCAACGTGGTATGGTCGTAGGCGAAGCGAAGGGGGAGACTAGGGGTGAAGAGATTCAGGCCGCTCGTTCCGTCGACACTCTGTTGAACCCTTTTCCTGCCGGACCGTTCGCCTACGACCATACCACGTTGAAAGCACGGCATCCCGTCCGATCTGCCAAGTTAAGCAACGCTGGGCTCGGTTAGTACTTGGATCGGAGACGGCTTGGGAATCCCGAGTGTCGTAGGCTTTTTGCAGTTTTTGGACAACGATTGTCGTTCAAGGGAGTTTCTAGAGCCGCCAAAAGCATTTTAAACGTTTTGGTGTAACATTTAACGAGGTGTTCTTCCTACCTTCGAACGGTTTGTGCTTTTTTGTGGGACCAGCCGTTTTGCGCCTAGCGCAGACTTAGCTTGGCTTTGCTCAGGCTTAGCTTAGGCTTCGCTTAGGCTCAGCTCAAGCTTAGCTGAGGATCAGCTAGACTTGAACCTAGGTCAGGCTTGGTCCCAGCACGGTTTCACCAGATTGTTCCTCACAAATTCCTCAGTTTAGCATTTTCCAAGATGAGAACAGCCCCGTTTGTTCTTTTGCTGGATGATTGCTGTTCCGCTTCTTCTTCTGCTCTTCCCTTCCCTTTCGTTGTGTTCGAGCAGTGAAAAGCGGATTTAGGGGGGCAACTCTGGTCCCCCTGTGGGCAAACATTCAAATGAATGCTCGGCTGGGGCCCCAAAAAGACATGTCAACTCGCGCCCCCCCCCCCCAAAGATGAGGTGTTGTTAGCCACCAATTAGCGGTTGCGCCAGTTACTTCCGAGTTTTTCTGAGCCGTTTTTAGAAAACCACGCGCCTTAGAGGGTGGGGGTATGGGCACAGTATCGTTGCGTACGAGCCGGGATTTTGCGCGAAAATGGATTCTTTGACCTAAAGTATTCTTCTCCGAAACGATAACTTTTAAGGTTTAAGGTACGCTATAAAGAAGGAGCTTAAGCTTCAGCTCGACGGCTTGAGCAGGAGCTTAGCCTGCTATTTTCAAACGATACCTTGATGTACAGTACCCTCACCGTCCGAGTTTGATGGTATTTGGCGCACATTTGGCGGCCTATACGCTCTCTCTCTCTCTCTCTCTCTCTCTCTCTCTCGCTCTCTCTCTCTCTCTCTCTCTCTCTTTCTCTCTCACACCCCAAAATCATATTCCAACAAATTTTCTCTGACGCCAAGGGCGAAGCATGCGGTCGTGTCGGTTGGGTTTAGGGCTGAGGCTCGTCGCTTTGGCCTGCTTACGGCCGCTTAGGGCCTTTCTTCCCTCCCTCGAGCCGCACCACACAACCAACCAACCTCCCACCCACCTATTTGCATATCGTTCCTTCTTCCGTAGAGGAATTTTACGAACTGTGCTCATGCCGGAATTGGCGCCATTCACTGTACAGTTTCGTAACTTCCATATTTTATTTTTTGTTAGGTTGTTTCCCTTTTAGCTGTTGGAACTATAAAGTCTGTAGCCCGATTTGCATACCTCTATCCTTATCATTCAAACCTGTAAAGATATGTATCGGAATCAGCTGCGTTCGATTTACGGTATCGTACGGTCCAAATTGCTGATTTCTACGGATTACGGTAATGAAACCATGATTTTTCTCAGTTTTTGCTTTACAATGTGTCTCAGCTGGTTCCTGTAGCCCTAATTGCATAATTTTAAGATCAGGATTTTCCGGGCTAACATAGAAAAACATAATTTTTTCCATGCCTGGCTACCGTAGCCCGTTTCCTATATCCAGCCCTCGTAGCGCAATTTTGCAACCTGTATTAAGGTGTATTCAGCAATCAACGTTACCGTTTGCAGTTTCGTAACTCACGGACAATATTTTTCTGGCTTACTGTTGCTGTTACTGTAAAACGCAAAATGTGTTCGGTTTTCGTTTCCTCGGCTGGCTACGATATCCCTGTTTTTTTTTTAAAGTTTCGGACTTTTCTTTCGACGAGTTTTTAGTAGAAATACCCCGTTTTTCCCTTCTTCCACCCCACTGGGCTACTTTATCTGACAAAAAAACTTATGAATTTAGAACGAATGACCCTGCTCGTCTTGGCGCTGCTTATTCTCCCCAGCTACGCTCAGGATGTCATTAATGCGTTTTCGAGTAGATACGGATATTACGGGCCGGCTTGTGCGGTGGAGGTAACTATTTTCCATCTGCCACACCCCCTTTAGGTGGGCCAACTTTTCATTCACGGCGTGTTGAGCCGGAATCTCACTTCAAAAGAAGCCGGCGAGTTTCAGAAGTATCAAGAAGGGGTGCAAAATTTCCAAAAGTAGGTAATGAAAAGAATTAGTGTAATCGATAGAAAAATTTGTTTTGGAGAATTAAAATTAGTTTTTCAGATCAAGCGGGAATGGCCAACTTGCCGACGCACCCGTAATCCCAGAATTCTGCGGTCGACTTGATGATGCCATTGAATTGGTCTTAAAAGACTGTATAGTCCGGGTAATCTAACAATAATATTTTTTTTAGTTAATTTTTAAGCAGTATGATATCAGATACTTTTCAGAATTCCCACGTCTACATTGGTGATACATTGTTGAGACCGTTAAGCAATAAGGAAAAACAGATGGTCGGCTCACTTTATGGGAGAAACTTTTTTCCAGGTTGCCACCACGATAAACCGAAGGAGCTCCCGCGTTTTCGTGGCCCGCCAGCATTACCTACGTCGCCACAGGACCCGCCGCACTCGACGATCAGCGTAAAAATCTTTGAAAAAATTGCCACGGTTGATTGTGTTTAGCCAAATGCCCACTGAGAACATTTCTGACATCATTCATCGCTTCTTGAAGGTTGGGAAAAGTTTATCAGTTAATGCTCAATTCTAAATACCAAAAGCTATTAAAATGGAAACCTAGCAAAAAAGAAACTCTAAAAAGCCAGGACACTCGGCTAGAAGCGCTAGAAGGGAGGAAGAACACATTGCTAAAACGTTTAAAATGCTTTTGTAGGCTCTAGAAACTCTGTTGAACAAATATTGTTGACAAAAACTGCAAAAAGCCTACGACACTCGGGATTCCCAAGCCGTCTCCGATCCAAGTACTAACCGAGCCCGACGTTGCTTAACTTGGCAGATCGGACGGGATGCCGTGCTTTCAACGTGGTATGGTCGTAGGCGAAGGGAAGGGCAAGAAAAGCGTTCAAGAGGGATGGCCGAGCGCACGCTACCTGAGTCTAGGGTTGTTATTGGAGTTGACTTGCACGCAAGTTTGTTTGCCAGGAACCTGCCAGGTGTCGTAGGCTTTTTGCTGTTTCCTTTTCTGTTCGTTTTTCATTTTACTATCTTTTGCTAGACCGAAACATCTTTTTGCAACTTACGTACGTTCTGCGCTTAATTAGAGAACTAATTTATTCTGTTTATTCGAATCAAGCTAATTTGACGAGCTTTCAGATAAATTCTTCAATCACAGCCCGTTTCCTGCCAGTGGTCGGTGATCCGGCTTTTGGGAACAGTCTGGGAGGCTGGGATCCGATGGTTCGAAAAGCAATTGAAGTGCCGGAAGCTTCAGCTAATATTCCATATTCGGTGGCGCCGACCTCCCTGCCGATAACTCCGGAGCACAACACATTTGCACCACATCCGAGTCGACCGGAAAAGGTTCAGACGGGTGAGTTAGGCCTGCCTTAGGCTTAGCTTAGGCCCAAGTTCAAGTGTTTGTCCGTAAACTGCTAGAAAGCGAGTCAGTTAAGCCAGAAAAGTCCATGACATTTTTTAGTCGTTCCAACACGTCCAACACCCTCAACCGAAGCTCCTCCAACTTCGGCAAGCTCCTTTTAACGCAAAACCACGCACAAATTTCATTTAGACAACTCCAGAACCGCCAGTAAGATCAAGCCAACCCGCCCGGAAGCCCACCTCAAAATGGGAGCTATACGGTCCGGAAACTACAACTTTTTAAAACAAAGTTTTAGGCAATAGCCCAAACCCGAATGCTGCTTATTTGTTGTCAAGCCAGGTACAAAAATGGCAACTAAAATGTATAAAAACATTTTTTTTTTAGAAACCCGAGCTCACCATCAAGGACCCGACGATATTGTCTATCATTGCGCGGTTAGTTTTTGGTCTAAAATGTCCAAAAATGCTTAAAATACTTTGAATCCAAGGGTAAAACTATTTATTCCTCCTTGGCCTGCCCGGGCGGCGCTTTGCAGAGAAAATTGGGGAAATTGGTCTTGTCCGGCTCGTCGTCGGCAATGTACCACTGGCCGTGGAAATTGCCGCAATCGTTGCAATTTATCGGGAAGGCGAACATCTAGAAAAACAAGCGAAATTTGCATATTTCTTAGTCGAAATCTATACATTTCAAATTTTCAAAAATTCGTTACCAACCACAATCATCGCATCTTCCTTCTTCCCCTCGTAGCAGCTTGTCATGCCCACAAAATCCGTCGCCGACCCGTCCACCCATTTGCTGACTTTTTGCTCTAGAATTTATTTTATTTTAGCATTAATTTAATTCCTACGCTCTCTCGAGTAGTACCCTCCCAACAGCACGCTACCCATTACGTAGGCCGAAGTGTTGTAGCACGACACCGAGTAGCTCATTTCTGAAAGAAATCTTATGAAGAGAAACGCAACGCCAAAAGTCCTTGCTGGCAGCTTACTCTGGGCTTAGTTCAGGCTTAGCTCGGCTTAGCGTAGGCTAGCTTAGGCTTAGCTTAGGCATAGATTTGGCTTAGGCTTAGGCTTGGCTTAGGCTTAGCTTAGGCATAGATTTGGCTTAGGCTTAGGCTTGGCTTAGGCTTAGGCTTACGTTAAGCTTAGTTAGCTCAGGCTTCGAATAGGCTTACAAGGCTGAAGCCATAGCAAGCTTTTTCTTAGACTTAGCTTAGGCATAGCTTAGGCTTGGCTTAGGCTTAACCTAGTCGTAGCTAAGGCTTTGTATTTTCAGCTTACCGTATATAAAAGCATTCTCCATATTGCTATGAATCGACCCCAGGTGGCCACCGTGCTTTTGACAATAAGCCTCTGCCTGGTTGAACGTCATGTTTTCCCCTTTCTAAAAATATTTTAAGTTCTAGTTAAATTAGAAGAATTAATCTGCTTAGATACCTACAAGATGCAGTCCAAATTACCCACATAATAGCACATATCTGTGTAGACAAAGTAGCTCCAGCCATCCGGGCACGGGGAGACTAGATCGGATTTCATGGGAGATAAAAAATTTTGTGTTTTAGCGTAAATTTTCAATTTAAATTATATTATAAATTAAATGATTTTAATCGAATAAGAAAACGAAGCTATCATTTTATACCTTTCGGTACGTCGCAGATAAACGCCTGATAGCCATTGCAATCCATCGAATGCCAGCTATTATCTGGTAAGGATAGAACGGCACAATTTGCGCCGGCTGATGGATGGCCTAGATTTACTTTTTATTTATCGTCTCACTTTAGAAACATCAAGGAAAAAAAAATCGATGGCCGACCTGGAGCCCATTTAAAAAACGTGGCCGTCGAATTGTCGGCCCATTCCCACTCGCTATTCCGGTCCTCGCGGTGCAGCCCCATGTAATAGGCAGTCCAGCCGGATTTTGCTGAATTTTTCGGAAACATTTATGCCTTTAAAAGCAACTTACCCTCTGCCTGGTAAGTAGTGATCAAATTGTTTTCGAACCCATTCCAAATCGATACGAGAGAACCGCCAAACTTTTCGCAACTTGCCGCCGCCCCATCGAAGTTTGTGACTGGTTTTTTGTTGTTTTACAACGTCATTCAATGTACCTTGACTACTGTATAGTAAGCATTTATCCATGGCCTCGACGTATACCGCATTTGTTGGACATTGAGCCGCTCCACAATATAATAATGTGAAAAATACAAAGAATTTAGCAAAGCTCATTTTCGATGAGCTAAAAAATCGACAACTCTTTTGGGCGGGCAGCACTATCAATTCTCCAAGTTTCTGATCGGCTTTTTCCGGTATTAGCGCATATTAGGACAGTGGACAGACATGTTGTTAGTTTGATCAAGCAATTGGCGAGTGAGGGTTATTAATTCTCGCAAAAGCTCTGTGATTTTTAGAGGAATCAAAACTGAGGTGGAGCGTGTTTTAACGCTCATAGAAATTCAAAAAAAAATACGTTTGGCTTTTTCAACCATTAAAAAGCTGTTTATCACTTTCTTTCTTGTTCCCTATCTTTTCTCTCTCTCTCTCTCTCTCTCTCTCTCTCTCTCTCTCTATCTCTCTGTTTCTTTCTCTCTCTCTATCTCTCTCCCTTCGGCATTTTTGTGCAAAATTAAGTCATCCAACGCAAATTAGTTTATTCCACATCTATCCTCTGAACGCCGCCACCTTACACACAAAATTCGGGTACCAATTATCGTATCCACTCCGATCATCATCAACCGTTAGCCAATTCCCGCGATCCGCCTCGCACGCACCGCAACCGGCCGGGAAGGCGAGCAGCTAAAATTTAAGTTGTGGCTCGTAATTTTTAGCTTTTAGATTTCTATGACAATTTTGGAAAACATACGAGCATGGTCTGCTCGCTCTTCTCGCCAGGTTTGTAGCAGCTCATCTCGGACATGTAGTCGGGCGTCGACCAGTCGAGCCACCGGCTGACGAATCCGCCTGGAAGTTGTAGAAATTAAGTTTATAGGCTTGTTGTGTGGGATTTTCTGAAATAAAATTTCATTTTTCCACAAAAATCTCTGCTAGCCTGCCAGGAAACCAAAATGGCTCCCCATAAAACTCACGATCCTTTGCGAAAAATCCTCCTAGCAACACGGTGCCCTCTAGATATTTTGGATTCATCGAGAAATTGGCGCATTTGTCGGTCCGTGCTAATTCTAACAAAAAAGTTTTTTTTTTGCATTTCTGCAGTAACCAATTACCGTAAATAAACTCATTCTCCGGGTTATTGTGCACCGAGGCCAAATAGCCACCGTAGGACTGGCAGTACGCGTCGGCTTGGGTGAACGTGCGATTTTTGCCGATCTAGAAAGGTTGGTATATAATTGATAATAACTTTTATGAAAGTTATAAAATATGGTAACTTACGTAATAGCAATTATTCGTATAGTTAAAGTAGCTCCAGCCATCGCGGCAAGGTTTAGCTAAATTTAAAAATTTACTAGAGCCGAATCCCCGGAGAATCTCTCGCACACTCTCTCTCTCCTCGCTCTCTCTCACTGTCTCTCTTTCTCTCTCTCTCTCGGTCTCTTTCTCTCTCTCGGTCTCTCTCTTACCTTGAGGCAGCTCGCATATAAACGGATTCCTCTCGTTGCAATCGGCCGAGTGCCAGCTCTGCTCGGCCGGGGACAATACCGTACAAGCGGATCCGGAATCCGGATGGCCTAAAGGAAACTAGAGTGGGTTTTTTATGATCCTAAAAATAGTGTAACTGCCATAACATTAGATTTTTTACAAACCTGGTGCCCATTTGTAAAAATTGGTAGTCGAATTATCGCTCCACGCCCAAACTGGTGCCGGCATTTGCCGACGAAGGCCGAGCCAGAAGAATCGATTGGCTGAAGTTGAATTACCGTCTCATTCATGGAATTTGAATTTGTAAAATTTTGTAAAATTAAGGTCCAAATGTACTACGTGTGAGTCCAAATGGCGAGCAGGATTCTGTAGATTTCTTTGTGCAGAATTCTCTCACCCGAGGCGATTTTCAAGGGACGTGCAAGGCATTGGTTTCGTAAATTTCCTATGGATTTTGCCACGAACATTTCTTTAAAAAGCAAATGTCGAGACCCAGTAGACGTTAGGGGTCGATCCCTTGTTAGCTCCTTCAAATCCTCGATTTGCTTTTACTTACCATTCTGTTGATAAGTCGAAATCAACGAATTTTCAAAAGCATTATGAATCGAGATCAAGCTCCCTCCATAGCTCTCGCAAATCGTCTCCGCCCCAGTGAAAGTGGTGGCTAAACGATCTCGAGATTCGTATTTTTTGATAAAAATACCAACCCTCGTCCCCGAAAAATAGACATTTCCCCATCTCAGCCACATAGATACTATTAGTGGGGCATCCAGCTAATGCTTGGTGCAAAATAGCAAATAGAAATAACGAGGAAATTGACTTTTTCATGCTGGACGCTAAAAATCGACGGGTCGACCAACAGACCAGCCACGCATTGGTTATCGCATCTTTTCGGAATTTTTTGAGCGGATTAGCAACGCGGAGAGAGAGAGAGGCAATCGGCCGTCAAATGTCTAATAAACCTGTGTTTGAAAGGGGTGCGCAAGGCAGAACTATGGATTTTTCTGGCGGTGGATTGTCTTAATTTTTCCGCGCCCACGACAGGTAGCACTTTTGGTGAATGGACAACTCGCCGACATTCGACTCGCCGACAGCCAGCTCGCCGACAGCCAACTCGCCGACAAGCCAACTCGCCGACAGCCAACTCGCCGACAAGCCAACTCGCCGACAGCCAACCCGCCGACAAGCCAACTCGCCGACAGCCAAGTCGCCGACAGCCAAGTGGCCGACATTTTCATGTATTTTACGAGTCGACAGAAATATCTTGCTACATGCAAATTTTGGGGTCAAAATGAGCCGTAGTCATTCATTTTAGGGAGGTGGTTCCGGTAATTCGAAATTAGCATGAAAGTTTGGATCAGAATCCTGCAATCTGGCATAGCGTACTCTGCGCTTCATAACCCGCCTCCACCTCCCGTCTTCCGTTCCTGCCTTGGCCTAGTGGTGTAAAGCGCTTGCTTCAGGCTAGCCATGCGGGTTCGATTTTGCGCGACCTTTAGCACCTACCCTAAAATTGCATTTAAAGTGTGAAAGCAAATCAGTGAAAACTTGGTGTAGTCAAAATTCTGCCGACCCTAGGATTCTTGAAAATGTCGGCGAGTTGGCTGTCGGCGAGTCGAAGTGTCGGCGAGTTGGCTGTCGGCGAGTTCAAGTGTCGGCGAGCTGGCTGTCGGCGAGTTAGCTTGTCGGCGAGTTGGCTGTCGGCGAGTCGGCTGTCGGCGGGTTGGCTGTCGGCGAGTCGAATGTCGGCGAGTTGGCCGGAAATCAGCACTTTTATTGCGCGACGAATTATGGCAGCTTTACGGCATGAAAAGGATACGCATGTAAAGAATTCTCAAGAAACGAAAACGTTGTTAATACACTGCATTTATTGACAATTGCTACACAATTTCCGAGGGGTAGACCTTACGATATTACTGTAATATACAACGCTTTAATAAAACCAAGCCCGTCTTTAGCGCCCTCTCCAAAAGCGATCCACGAATTCTGGAGGAAATTGACGGTGGCCAGAGGAGCATCTCTTTCCAGGGACAGTCGACCGGCGAGGTAAAGCATCCCACCCACTCAATAAATATCGCAAGTCGGTTAAATTCGCAGCAATTAGTAGTGGTGTCACGATGTCAAAATTTTCTAGGTAAATTCTGAGCAACGACTACATCCGCTTCGTGCCGGGACCCGAACGGTTATTGGTGGCAAAGCGTACATCGCAGTACCGATCGACGGTGTCAACGGAGTGGGGCCGGTCCATTGGGAAGAGAGCACGCGTATGATCACCCAAAATTACGGAACTGACCTCAGGTATTTTAGAAACCATACCATCCACCACCATTCCATCAACATCTACAAGCAGCACGACTCCTGAAGTGGCTCCTACTTCCACTGTGCAACCAACCACGGCTGGTGCCGCACAAAGAGCAAAAACCGCTAGAAGGTAGGAAGAACACCTTGCTCTAACGTTTCACACGCCTTTGGCGGCTCTCGAAGCTCTCTTGAACAAAAATTGTTGACAAAAGCTGCAAAAAGCCTACGACACTCGGGATTCCCAAGCCGTCTCCGATCCAAGTACTAACCGAGCCCAACGTTGCTTAACTTGGCAGATCGGACGGGATGCCGTGCTTTCAACGTGGTATGGTCGTAGGCGAAGGGAGAGGGGAGACTGGGGGTGAAGAGACTCAGGTAGCGCGCCTCCGGCCATCCCCCTTGAACGCTTTTCTTGCCCTTCCCTCCGCCTACGACCATACCACGTTGAAAGCACGGCATCCCGTCCGATCTGCCAAGTTAAGCAACGTTGGGCTCGGTTAGTACTTGGATCGGAGACGGCTTGGGAATCCGGGGTGTCGTAGTCTTTTTGCTGTTTCCTTTTCTTGGTTTCTATAATTGTTTTTATCGAAGACGGTGTTATTTTCACCTATTTTACTTTTTAACACACAGTTACAAAAATTACGTGTGGAAATGAGATAACCTGCAATATCTTTAGAAAACCACCAAGTGCCGAACGGTTCGAGCTACCCGACGAAATTTGCACAGCTCATTTGAAACCGCCGCCCGCCAAAACAAATGCCGATTTTTAAACTTGACAATTTTTTAAACCTTTGATTTTAATTTATTCCAAATTCCAAAAAAAAGGAATTCCAAGAATCGCTCATATCTCGTGGCTTGCTGGTATTTTTCCTATTCTTCGCGAAAAGCAGGGCTTTTCAATGAATTTTGTACCTTCTCTGGTCTTGTATTTTCGATTGTTTGATATTTTTTTGATGTTATAAACACGTTCATGGTGTTCAATTAATTTGTAAACATTTTATTTCTCAATTTGTGTGCTATGCACAGCGGCCGGGGACGGAAACGAGGGGATTGTTTTGTATATCTCCAAAAAAATCAAGACACACGGCACGGTCAATTATTTTGTATGTATTAAATGGGAGTTAATTTTGTATACCAAAAATCACATCAATTCGAAAAAGAAGTAAAACAAAATAAACCTCAAAAAAGAGATCAAGAAAAAGGGTTAAAGTCTGATGCCTTATTGCCAGAATGCTGTGGAAAGTGGGGAAAGTGAATGGGGCACATTTTAGGGGTTTGAAAAATAAGAATAAGAATGCACATTTTTGGCTTTATTCTAGGCTTAACATCGCTTAGCTTAGGCTTAGCTTAGGCTAAGCTAAGGCTTAGCTTAGGCTTAGCTAAGGCTTAGCAAGGCTTAGCTAAGGCTTAGCTGAGGCTTAGCTAAGGCTTAGCAAGGCTTAGCTAAGGCTTAGCTGAGGCTTAGCTAAGGCTTAGCTGAGGCTTGGCTTAGGCTTAGCTCAGGCTAAAAATCGATAAATAGCGGGGGTGGACTGGATTCGGCCAGGTTTTTATCACAATAGCTCGGGGTCGATGCTCTCGATGCACTAATGAAAGGGTGATCGGAAAAGTAGTAAAATGTAGCGGAAAATATACAGAAAAAGGGGAGAGACAAACGCTTTGGTCATGTTCCAGCCAGATTCAAGGGGAATTTTAGCTACACATCGATTCCGGGTACGTTTTAAAAGACCCACTTTTAATTGGAAAACCAATTTAAAGGACGTGTGAAGTCAAAAAATATTGAAGAGCGGAAATGGGATCTCCCTTGGAAAAAAGGCTTTGACGTCGACTTCCTTTTAAATCAATTTTCCTTATTTTATAGCTATTTAATGGCAAGTAAAGGGGCGAGGAAGGGCATGTCGTACACAGAAATATGGCGAAGTATTAACCATATTTCGCCAATATACTAATTAGAATTTAGGAACACATGGAGGCCCTGGAGGGTAGGTGGTTGAGGGCTTTCGGAGTGTCGGTCCTTTCCGGAGAGGG
Source organism: Mesorhabditis spiculigera (assembly GCA_958295435.1). Taxonomy (NCBI): domain Eukaryota; kingdom Metazoa; phylum Nematoda; class Chromadorea; order Rhabditida; family Rhabditidae; genus Mesorhabditis; species Mesorhabditis spiculigera. The sequence goes on from CATQJA010001493.1 coordinate 513,044, forward strand.
CATTATCGGCCGCTTCCTTCTTGCGCCACTTTGTTCGCCGGTTTTGGAACCATACCTGAAAGCGAAGATTTAAATCCGCACTAAAAGTCTAAGATTTAATCAGCTCGAAATCGCGCGAAAATCAACCCCATCTGTACGCTGGTGTAGACAGCCACATATCGTTAAAACGCATCAAATATTGGTATTGAAATTATGCACAGCTCAGGCTTCGGCTGAGGCTTAGGCTCACGCTCGGGCTTACGCTTTGACCAGGGCTTAGGCTTAGCTTTAGGCTTAGCATTAGGATTTGGCTTGGGCTTAGGATCAGGCAGGGTCAAGCTTAGGTTCAGTCTTTGGCATGGGCTTAGGCGGCTTGGGCTTGCAAAAGCGGTCCAAGGCACGTCTCACTTCCCGCCCTTCAATAAAATTTCTAGATCGGTTAATTCAAATTCCCGACCAGTCCACCATTTTTGAAGCTTGGATCGCCCAATCCCCATGCTCCCAAGGGGCGTATTATACGGTGGACGATGGGGGAGAAGCCCACATCCCCATTTTGACTCTTGTTAGCATAATGAGGATGGATTCGAGGGGTAGGGAAAGAAATGGCCGGATGTGATGACAACCCCTATTTGGTCTCCAGAGAATATTGAGAGCATTTTCAGGTGGGTTATTTCGATTATATGGAGCGTGCGGAAAGAGACTGAAAACATTGAAACCCGGGGTTTTAAAGGGATTGTTAAAAATCCACAAAAATCCATAGGAATATCGCGCCTTTCTGTCCATTTAGCAAAATTTAAGAAGTTAAAGAACACCCCTCGGGTACCGTATCCTTGAAATAGATACTCCGACCAATGTCACGCCTATAAACCCCATTTCCGGGGTTTAATGTGGCGCCTTGGGAGCCAAGGTCCACCAATTCGAGCACGACTCATTGCACCCCAAACTCAAATATGAGAACGAGACAACATGGGTAAAAAGTTAAGGGGGTCCGGAAGGAGTAAGAGGTCGAAACTGAACCGAATTTTCAAGTTTCGCGCTTCCTTGGCTTAGGCTTAGGCTTAGGCTTAGGGTTAGCTTAGGCTTAGCTTAGACTTCGCTTAGGCTTAGCTTAAGTTACCTTACGCTTAGCCTGGACTTGAATTCGACCTAAATGGCTTGGCCTGCCCACCTTGACTTGGCTCTCGCTCATGTTCAGCTCCTGGGCGAGCTGTGCCCGGTCATTTCCGGCCAAATATTTCGTCTGCTCGAACTTCTTCTCCAGCATGAATATCTGGTGGCCGGTGAAGGTGGGGCGGCTCTGCTTCTTGTTGATGTTCAGGCTGTTGGGGGAGAGCTGGAGGGGGTGTTGCAATCGGGCGGCTAGGGCTGCTGCCTGGAAATGTTGGATTGTTTTTCTTAGCTCTCTCTCTCAGTCTCTCTCTCTCTCTCTCCCTCTCTTTCTCTCGCTTTCTCTCTCTCTCTCTCTCGCTCCTTCCCTACCTGTTGCGATCCACCGTTCAACTGTGACAGCAACGCAAACGGATTCAACGCGGCCGCAGTCCGAGCTGCTGGAAAATGTTTTTAGTAATTTCATCTCTCCATCGACTTCTCACCGTTCTTTTATTACTGTTTCCTTTTTAATATAGCCCCCATTTAACCATAAGCCGTTCAGTATCTCCATCTCCGTCACAATCCCCCATCTACCTCATCGTGGCATTAAACCAAAAAACAATCGACGTCCTGGGGGCTAAATATACCCCCACTTTGGGTAGATTATCCCCCTGAAAATACCAAAAATCCACCCAGGGAGGTGCGAAACCATGGCCGGGGCATTTTCCGGAAATCACTTTTCGACGGAGGGGGATCTTTCGGCAAAATTGGTGTGGTCAAAATACGTAATTTTATGTTGCGAACCTAGTGTATTTAATTGTTAATATGCTAATTTACAGCTCAAATTTGAAGCTATTTCTAGAAAATAACGTGGAAAACGCTCATTTTGTAAATTCGATCTTTTAAACTTTTTAGAAATGTCGTCAAAATTCAAAACAAGACAAGTCAACGCTTAAAACAAATAATTAAAATCGCCTTCCAGTGTCGAAAAGACATTTAAAATTATTGAAATTGTGTTAGAAAATTAGAAAACCCTCAGTTAGTAAAACTCACTGCAATTTATATTTTAAGGTCCATTAATCACGATTTAATTTATGATGTTTTTATGACTTTTGTCGAACAACGTAGTTAAAATTTTGGCTATTTTTGGCAAAAAAATATGATTTTTTCAGTTCCCTAAAATTGTTCGAAAAGCCCTTGAAGGCTATTTTGAAGTGGGCCCTAAAAGCAGATTTCGCCCATCCCGTTGTGTGTTGAGGTGGAGGGTGAGGATGATGATATTTCATGAGGATGAATGGGCAATTGATGAGCGGAGAAGAGGAGCCGGGGTTCGACTCTATTCCCCCTTCAACCCCTTCGACTACCTCTTCTACCCCCCTTCAAAGACCCTTTCATCCACGCCCATCCACCACATAACTGCCTTTATGTACCCGGGGCGCTTCGGGATGGCTTTTCGGGGGATAAACGAGGCGATGGCCCGCGTTTTAAAGGGATAAGGAAGCCAAAATATAGTTTTTTTTTAGCAGTTGGGTCACGACATGTATGTATCACTGCAAAATATGTCTTTTTAAGGCTATTAAATTGATTTTCTTGCGTCATTTGCGAAAAACGTAGGCGTCAAGACCCAATCGACAAAAGCGTCGATTTTCGCCTTATCTAACCGTTCACTGTTTAAGCTATGAAAATGATAATGAAGCGTCATTTGGTGCGAAACCTAGGTGTCAAGATCCAGCCGACGAGTCCTCACTCCTCACTCTCTCTCTCTCTCTCTCTCTCTCTCTCTCTCTTTCTCTCACTCTCTCTCTCATTCTCTCTCTGTGAGGACATCCAGTGAGGACATCCGGCCGCATTTTTTGAACGATCCAAACGGGATTTTGACGCCTGGAGTAACTGGCTAGACCTCGTTGAAGCAGGGTTGATTCTGGCACATTTCAAACTTTAAAAAACTATTGCTAAAATCAATAAATTCTAAGAATTCCCAGTTGACCCCTCCAATTGCTTGAACATCTCGGGAATCTACCTCGACTACGTTCCCGTTATCGCAACACAAATGTTCGTTCGAGTGTTTAGGGACGGGGGAGGAGATGAATTCTGTGAATAGTTTACAGCCACGATCTCGCCCCGAATCGGGGCATTCAATTGAATAGAGAGGGGGAAGGGGGGGAGGGAGGACATTTGATAGAAGACGATTCGCTACAACCCTTTTGGGATGGCCACACACTATTTTATGGCACTGGAGGAGAGAGAGAGTGAGCGAGAGAGTGAGCGAGAGAGAGAGAGAGAGAGAGAGAGAGTGAGTGAACGTGGGAGAGGGAGCGAGAGACATAGACAAAGAATTCATATTTTTGCACATACCTTGTTCCTGTGCCGACATCATCCTTAACGGTGACGTCGCCTGGCCGCCCAGCTGCTGCCCTAGTAGCAGGGAGAGGTAGGTTTGCTACAAACAGAGCTATATTTCTGCATAAAACGACCATTAGGTAAATATCTACTTCCACCGGTGACTAGGTCTCGACAGTTACGCTTCGCTGGAAAAAAACCGGTTTTTAAGCTAGGAAACAGTAATTTGCGCGTACTTCGGAGCAAAACGTGGCTATCAAGACATTGCGTAGTTGCTCGTTTCTTTAAAGAAAGCGTAACACCTGCTACAGTATCCAAAAAGCAAGACCCTCAGCCCAAGCCTACCTGCAAATGCTGAGCCTGTGCCATGTCTAGCCCTCCACCCACTAGGCCTAGGGGGTTGGAGAGGTCGGGCATCTGAAAATGTTCGTTTTAATTGGTTACGCCAGGAAATTAAAGGGGGTTGTGAAGGCGTAATAGAGAATACTTTCATTTTCCGTAAGACATACCATAGTCGAGGCAAGGAGGGCTGGGTTCGGGAACTGGAAATGCGGGAAAACGGATGCGGCCATCGCGTCCGCGCTTGAGGCGGAAGGTGACCTGGAAAAAGGAGAAATTGAAGGATTACGGTAGCTAAGGTACGGTAGCAAAATCGTATTAACCTAATTATTCGCTCAAAAAAAAGCATCAAGAATCCTGCACTCAAGTACGAAACAATACTGAATGACAATAGGCCAGGGGCCCAATTTTTGCCGTGACGCCAAAAGGATAAATCCGCAACCCCGCCTCTGATAATAATAAGCACTGGCTACGATATGTTGGTATATGCGGAGAGAGAGAGAGAGAGAGAGAGAGAGAGGGGGGGAGAGAGAGACCGCAAAGGGGGGGATAATCCGCGAGTATCCAATGAGCACAAACACTACTGTCATTTTGACGCACCCAACGGATTTAGAAGGCCACGCCTGAGGGGGGCAGATTATAGAATCCCCACAAATCCCGATTCCATCCCCCAGCAGCAGCAGCGACTATTTACGGCAATTTCGATGAAAATAGGCCCCAAATTGGCTGGGGTGGGAATCTTTGGAGGGGATATTGGAAATGCGGGTGCGAAACTTTTGCAAAATGCGTGACTTTGGAAAGAAGGCGGAAATTAAGAAGTTGAAAATTAAAGACCTTTTATCAGAAAACGGATATGAAAAAGATACTGTATTCACGGAAACCGGTTTTTCAAAGATACACCATCTGATATTCTCTTTATCCAAATCACGAAATTTACAAGCTAAAATTTAGCGTTTGCTAAGTCATTCTACCGTAGGCGGTGTCACCTCTCTAAGTAAGACTATCGTAATGCCTACGGTAATCGGATGAAAAAAATCGGAATAACACGTTCTACCGTAACTTGGTGTCAGTGTACTTTTAAATCCATCGCATTCCCGTAATTAAGGCATGAAAAGGAACATATCTACCGTAATCCTTGACTGGTCACGGGGCCACGTTTATAGTAGTGCATCGGAAAAATCATGAGCTTTTTCAAATTGGTGAAGCCGTAGTGGAGAGAGAGCGAGCCAGAGAAAGACAGAGAGAGAGAGAGAGCGAGAGAAAGAGAGAAAAAGAGAGCGAGAGAAAGTAAGCCCGGATTCGTGCCCAGCCATCCATATAAACGCGCCCATTTATGCCGGGGGTATGGCACCACTGTACAAGTCTCTCCGCCTGCAATGGTGTGACCACGGGAATTAGGCCCCAATTAACCAGGTTGGCTGGAGTCCCGCCTGGAAAATGACCATATTATAACCGGAAGGACCAAACCGGGCCCGCCTACGAGTTTTCATTCACCGGGCCCATGGGGGTGTAAATAATCTTTTAGGGGGTATAAAATTTTGGGGCCATATGGAATCTACTGTACTATTTTGGGGTGTAAATTCACTTTAAAGTTTTAAAAATAAACTATTAGCTTTCTAAAATTTTAGAAGTAGTTCTCCAATATTTTTGAATCTTTAGAGCTAAATATAATTTTTTTTGCGTTATTTCTAAAGAGAGAAGAGCATATTTTATATAGAAAAATCAGAAAATTTACATAAAATCGGATTTTTCGAAAATGTGAATTTATTGAAATTCCTTACGCTCAAAAAATCGGAAATAGAATCTATGGCCACAAAAATAATTTAGAACAGCAGCCGGAATTGGCATATTCACTATGCTACAAGCATAAAATTACGATGAAGTTGTGGAAAATCATTTTTTATGCAAAAGTTAAATTTTTGATTTTTTTCGCAGTTCAGAAGGCTTAAAAAAGCAGTAAATCAAAACGGGTATCTTAAAAACATATAGAAAGTCATTAGAAAGTAGAAAAATGAGCATAACTAGCTGTCTATCATCAAAAAGTACGAAACCGTACGTACCCTACCGTACCCTAACGTACTTTCTACACCTTTTCTAGAGCGATCAACTAAAGTCAAGTCTCCCTCGAACAATAAGATCCCGAAAGTGCCGCCAATTAATATACGCTCGACTCCTATTGACAGTTTACACCCGAGCTACACCGGAAAACCTAATAATCCGCCCACCCCCCAGTCGTCAGCCACTAAAAGTGGGGAGGGCCAGGAATAGCCCTAGGGCTATATGGGGCCAAAATCTGTTGTGTTTTCGTCGACAGGGGAGAGAGAGCGAGAGAGAGAGAGAGAGAGAGAGAGCGAGAGAGAGAGAGTGAGAGAGAGATTGAGATTTTATGAACCGAACCAATCACATGTTGGGGGTTAGTGGTATTACTCGCGTGGTCGCCTAACTCGTCAACAGGTGCTTTCCGTGATATAATAATTCCGGAATGGGCCCAGCAAATTTGCGGAATTGCTGAAATACGATTTTTCAGCTCTGCCAGAACGTAAAATTGCTAATTTTAAGTTAAATGAGGAAAAAAATTTAAATTTTTCTCGGTACGCAACACACACGAAGGTCTATAGACGCGTTGCGTGCCGCGGCGCGGTAGAATTCATAGATTTTCCATATCTTATAAAATTTATAGCGACGTTTTTGAATCACTTTAGATCAAAGTTTAAAATTTATGACATTTTTTTTGCATTTTAAAAGTTTTGTTTTTAGATAAATTTTTTTTAAGTCTGGTTTTTAATAGGGTAATTTTTGTAAGTTCTTCGCCAAATTAAATACCGGTTTTCTGCCTATGCGCGTCTTTCTTTTTCTAAAGCCGGCACCAGCTACCGTAATCCCAGGTTTTTATTGCCCTTCATTTTGCACGCAATTTGTTTGCGGCCGACTGAGTGATTCTCCATCTTTTCCGGGATCCAATCAAAATCCTTCCGTGGCTCGGCTAATCCCCTAATGTCCTTTCCACTTGACACCTATATCGCATCGTTTTTGGCGGTGAGGTGGGCCATTTGCCCCAATTATTGGGGGATTAGAATCTCCTGATAGAGGTGGAATCCTGTAACGGATACACGCCCGGTGAGTTCATTGCCTGTTTTCTGCGGTAAATAAATCCGGGGTCATCTCTTTTTCCAGTTTCGTCAATGGACTTGCGACGGAAATTGCGTTGAATAATCCGTTTTTGCAGAAACATTAGGAAAAATTGAGTGGGCACTTTTTAGAATGCAACCAGGTGACTGGAGAATTACTGTAGCTGGACATCTTTTAGAAAACGACGGCAACGAACGGAAAATTGCGGTAAAGGGGCATGTTTTAGAACATGTAAAAAGGATGCTTACGGTCATCGGACGCCTCAAAAAAACGAACGAAATGATAGATCAACACGTTAAAAGCGCTCGATTGTAGAAAACGTACTCTCCAGAGGAAGATTACGGTAGCTAGTCAGGTTTTAGAAAAGGAGTGGGCTCGCTGCGAAAAATGTGTGGAACATAGCCGGTCAAGGTTTAGAGAACCATAAAATCAAACGTACCCCCGCTCATCATCCGCACTTTGGCACCGAGTATCTGATGCCGGGTGGTCCTCCTCGGATACGGTGGAACTGCTGCAAGATAGACTGACTATAGGACTTCAAAATCGACGGAATACCTCGCCCGGCTCTGGGAGACCTCCTTGTCTTTCCGGCTTTCCAACAGACTGGTGATACTGTAGGCGGTGGCGGCTTTTAGGCTCTGGCGTCGCGCGTCGGCTTCTTTCACCTGGAAAGTATATTCGTAGGTCGGGATTAATGATACAAATATGCTTAACTTGGGCTTGGCTTAGCTTTTTTAGCTTTTTTTGGGCCTAGGTCTGGGATTCGTTTAGGCTTCGCTTGGTAACTCACATGATCCGGACTGGGCGTCAATCCGACGCATGGCAGGGCCAGCGGCTGCACGGCCGGTTCAAGGGCCGACATCTGAGTTGGGGAAATTGTAAGGACTTCAGTTATGGAGATCCAATTAAGCAATAAAAAACGCGAACGAGAAAGAGAGATATATATAGAGAGAGGGAGAGCAAGAGAGAAACAGAGAGAGAGAGCGAGAGAGAGAGACAGAGGGAGAGATAGAACGAGGTAAAAAAATCAAGCAAAAAGGCTTAGTCTTAGAAATAAGCGCAGGTTAGGCTTGTTAGACTTAGGATTCGGTTTGGATTTAAGCTTTGCCTCAGGCGCTCAAAGACATCTTACTACTACATACTACTACTACATCGTTACCGTAACCCACACAAAATGAATCAATCAAATGACGATGACCTTCCGATCTCTTACCCCCCTTTCCGTAGTACCCTGTCGCTCACTGGATTAAGCACACATTATAGGGGGAAGCCCGCGTATACTAAATTGCGGGCTTTTCACCCCGGGCCGGCGGCTATCAAGCCCCTATTGGTCGACCAAAATTGTGTAAAATTACGAGTGACACCGCCGTTCCTACAGTACCCCTAAAGGTGAGATTACCGCCAATTTGCGACGTTTTTGGGCTTTTTTTCAGTACCACATAATTATGATGAGAATGTTTTTGTGTTTCCGACCTTAGAAATGGTATCTAAAAAGGTGTAAACAGGATAGAACTGTAGGGATAGTAATTTCATTTTTGTCACTATCCCTTTAGAATCTTTTTAAAGGGACAGGCAAAGCAAGACTGGGGATTTTTGGTTATGGGTTACATACAGCAAGCCAGGAAAATCCTAGAGAATTCGGTGCGGCCAAAAACCATAGATATTCCTGCATTATCAGTCTCTTTAAAATTGGGGTATATCGAAAACTAGTCGTCACCCCGCCTTTAATGCAAAAATTTGCATGTCGACACTTTCAAGGTTTTCAGCCTCTTTGATCTGTCGAAAAAGCAGAATTTTTCCGTCTCGCCCCCTTTAAACTGCAAAATTTTAGCGGATTTTGGCGAATTTTGGAGCCTACCAGCCCTTTAATGTCTCCAATTTGCATAACACCGTAGCCCGGGCAAACTAAAATTCTGACTACAAAACTGTAGTTTGACCAATCCACCCTAGCCAGGCTACCGTACCCAGGGCGGCTAAAATCTGGACTTTTTGCACCTCATCAAGCACACCGTTTCCGCATTCTTTGGCCCCGCCCCCGAAAACAATAGCCCCCGCCGCATGTAAATTGCGTCAAAAATCCCCAGAAAAAGCGGATGATGAAAAGATTATTGCCCCGGGAAAATGGGCCAATAATGAGGCCAAATGAGGGCGATTCGCGCGCGCGGATTTTCTTTTTACGTATCTTCTAGGGGGTAATTTTTGGCCTATTTAGGCGGCCATAGGATGGGTGCGGAATTGTAGGGTAATTATTGTAACTGTTATATCGGGTAATATTTGTGGTTTAAAGCCAATGAAATTAAATTAAAATAAGTTAAATGGAAAAGACCTATATTTGAAAGCAACGGCGAACTTAAAAATGGTCGTATTTTATGAAAAAAACTTAAAAGGCTCTTCAAAACTTTTTCCGGCTTTTTAAATACGGGATATTTCTCACTTACTCTGACACTTAAAGGGTTGATTGTTAGGTCAATTGAACCTTACGAAATTTTTAAAAGATAAAAATTCATTTACGCCAGGCAAAAAAGGAATTTCATAAGGCAATGGCTAAAAACGATCCCCTCCGTCTTTTCCAAACCCCCCAATTTGTCTGTTGTTATTCCGTTCCACGCCACTCCACCGTACACCCGTTGATGCCTATTTATTAGATGTGATTTCCTTTCACAAATTCTCAAATTGCGCCGATTTCCGGGAAAGCCGTCGAGGGGAGTGCCTTATGGAAATGGTGGGGTTTCGGCTGGCTCTCAGGATGGACGCTGGCCGAAAATAGCGATTAGCCGAGGGGGGAAGAAGCCTTTCAAAAAGCAAGACAACGAGAGAGAGAGAGAGAGAGACAGAGAGTGAGAGAGAGTGAGAGAGAGAGTGAGAGAGAGCGCGAGAGAGAAGACGTCTCATTCAATTTACACATTCACACCCCCATATAGCCTATGATTCTGACCGTAATTTGGTGTGTGTCGTCTCCGGGCTATCCCCCGTAATTTGAGTGAGACCCGAAGGGGAAGCCGAAAACGGTGATTATGAAGCAGTTACAATACAATACAAAGTTAGAATATTACGCGGACTTTTGGAAAAAGGAAACTAAAGTTTTTAAAGGGTCATTGAAGGTATGGCTATTGTTTCTAGGGTTGAATCAAGAAAAAGCAAAATTTTCCCTTTCTCGTCTCTTCAAAAGGAGCGATCGTCTGTTTCCGGTTTTTCCATAGGGTAATCAGTTGGCTTCGTCGGTTAAAGGGACCGGAAAGTCCATTTAAGTGTCCCCTTTTTGGTCGCCTACCGTAACCCTCAGCGTTCCGTTCTATCCAAACGACGCAACGACAAATATAGGAGTCGAATGGAATATCGGCCTACAAAGGCAAATATGGTAGAATGTTGCGCGTGGCTGGAATAGGTTCCGACCCCGGGCCCATAAAACGGCTAATTGGGGGCCCGAACAAGAGTTGCGATAGGTCTATCGGGGTCTCGACGGGATATTGGCGATAAATGGGGTGGACATGGACACCAGGTAGCGGCTATCTCTCTCTCTCTCTCTCTCTCTCTCTCTCTCTCTCTGTCAGCTTCCAACCAGCTAATAATCAACTCGGGCAATGAGGGGGGATTGAAGCTTATAAACGGCCCGCGACCAGTGGGGGGCTTTTACTCTAGCTAGGCTGATTAGTGGAACCAATGGCGGGGTGCTGAGGTGGGGTACGGGATTTGAAGGGCTTCAATGGGTGTGGTAATGATCATGCATTCTAGGGGGATAACACTAGGTCGAGCGCTTTTAAAGGGACGGCGATAGAAAAATGTGTGAGATCTTGGCAGCTTCATACGCTTGGTTTTAGGCGTTCGACTACGCATGGTCACAATGGACAACAGCAGTTAGTCCAGGCTTTCTATGATAGGAAATACGTTAAACGGCTGTAAAGTGCCAGAATCAACCCCTTTCCGTGACTAGGTCTCGACAGAGGATACAGAATTTAATTTACGTTGCGTTAGAGCATAAATCGGGGCGCTCTTTTGGAGTACCGGGTAACTGTCGATACCTAGTCGTCAGAATGGGTCGATTTTTGCGCTGTTCACCACCTTTAAAAGGCACGGTTAAGAAAAATTTTGGATTTGGACTGTTGGCAAGAAGCCAAGGTTTACTTTTTGTGCCTTTTTAGACAGAAGCTAGCTGCTTAACCGGGTTAACGGCACATTGAGGACAAGAATACGAGTCAATCAATTAAATTCAAAACCATCCAAAATAGATGAAGCCTTTCATGAGAAGATACGTAAATTCAACCCAAATTAGTCAGCGATCCCTTTTCACCCACTACATGCAGCCCTTTGAGCAATGAAATGGGGGGATGGGACTGATGGAGGGGAATGTGAAGCTCATCTGGGGGCTATCGAAGCTCTGCATATGACACTCAACCAACAGAGAAGAGAGAAAGAGGAAAGGAGGGTGAAAAACGAGCGATCGGGATGAGATGGGATGACATTCGCCTAATGAAGAGCCCCTCTTTTACATACAACTAGTAGAGCTAGTCGCCAAAGGCAATATAGAGCAAGGGGTAAAACGAGGTGTAATGGAGAGATCTATGGCTTGGGTTAGGCTCGGCTTAGGCTTCGTTAGACTTAGCTTAGGCTTGGCTTAGGCTTTGACTTAGGTTTTACGCTACTGTTTGGCTTAGTTAGGCAGGTTTGGCTTAGGCTTGGAAATTATGACTTCATCTCTTAGTAGCTGGTTTTAAAGGGCCCAAGTTAAGCATGAATTCTCCCGATCCCGCTCTCTCAATCTCTCTCTCTCTCTCTCTCTCTCTCTCTCTCTCTCTCCCTCTCTCACTCCACAAACCTGAGTGGGCGTCACGTCCGGTTGCAAAATCGTATTTTTACGGTTTGCTCCCACTCTGGCAGCCAAATTAAAACTCAACCACACGGCCATCAAGCCACTACCATCCGATTTATGAGCCACTTTTTGGCTGGTCGAATTGGCCGCTATAACATTGACTCGCCGATTATGGCCGCCCACAACCTGGACGGCAACATGGACGTTGGAATTGATGTGGAAAGTTTTCAAGGGATAGTGTCTTTTGGGTTTTTTGTGTGGGTTTTCAGGCGAAGACCAGGGCAAGCTAGTCTTGATTTTTGAGGAGGGAATCATTCTACTAACTTCAAAACTAACTTTAAAGGGATTGTGAAATTTAGCAGACAAAGAGAGAAAGAGAGAGAGGGAGAGAGAGACAGAGAGAGCGAGAGAGTGAGAGAGAGAGAGCGAGAGATTTAATACTATTTTCCCTACACTAATAGTAAGCCCAGTTAAAAATATCCAAATACCAATGGTTTAAGCAGTTTGCAAAAAGCGGGCAGCCGGCGGTAAACAGCTACTAAAACGCGATTGGGCAATTCCGGGGCTGGAAATGGGGTTTTGATGGGCTGACATATAGAGGAGACTCGGCTTCCGGTTGGAGGATAGCCGGGAATAGTGCTGACTTCAAGTGCAACACACAAAGTAATATCCGGGGAGAAATTAGGGCCACTTTTTGGGGATGAAATATGAAATTGGCTTCTCAATATTTTGAAATCTGTTGGAGGAGAGGATTGAATAGGTGGCGAAAGCTGAGAAATTGTGAAACACCAGAAGCTTCAAAAATAATTTTAGCTCATTTTTTAATTAACTAAAACAACTTCCTAAATCGAAACTGAACTACTTTTGATAAAATGAGAAAACTCTAGTTAACTAAACTCAAACCAGTGAATTCTTATAAATTGGTAAATACAAAACTCTGAGTCATTAAATTCAAACTACTTTAAATGCCTAAGCCAAGTTTTAAAATATTGATTGTTGTTGTTCTTTAAATGTTAAAAAATTAAAGATATTAAAATCATTTCTATGCTGTTGCAGGACGCAAAAAATCTCGGAATCTGAATCTCAGCCGGAATTCAAATTCTATTTAAAAATGTATTAAGATAGACAAATTTAATGTCTAAAAGTCAAAAGGATTTGTGAAAATCGTGTTTGCATGTTGTCGGGTTGAGTTAGGACGAGTGAGTAGAGCTGATGCTGCATGAGAAGCACCAGTCATCGGCACCGATAGAAAGAGCGAACGAGACTAATAATAATGGGTGGGGCCGATGAGTGGGTCTCTCTCTCTCACACTCTCTCTCTCTCTCTCTCACTCTCTCTCTGTCCCCCTCTCTCTCTCGCTCGCTATAGTATCGGAGGGCCATTGATATAATGGCACTAATTGCGCATCCCCCCTTCCAACCACCATCCCACATCCTAATCAAAAGGAGGGACCTGGGGTTGAAAAGTGGCCAAGGGTTAGGGGATAAGGTTTTAAAAGTTTTAACTAGTAGAGGTAAAGAGACTGGCAAGACAGGCGGATAAATTTTATAGGTATAGGGCTAGGTTTTATAGGTTTTAAGGAGCCGGATCGCGACACGCAACGCACACGTCCCCTTAAAGCTACGGCAATCCACTTCCCGAACTGCAATAAGCGCACAAAGCAACATCGTAAAATGGAGCCCGCCGTAAATAAACCTGGAAAACGCTCCGAGCCAAATGACGTGCTAATTGATGAATTTTTTGGTCAATAGATCCGTTTTTGGATCCCCTATCATTTTCCTCCGGGTTCGGTGCCTTTAGGACGCTTTTTAGCCGCCAGCCGATCGGCGGCGCTTCAGAAAAAACCAGGCCGGGCCTGTCTGTCAATTTGTGGGTGCTTTGTCTTCCATTCCGAGGCCACTAAAAGTGGGAGGGAGGAAAATGGGAGGCCGCCGAAACGAACTCCTTATTAGTGCCCTCAAGTTTGGAGGTCTCGATGGAGGGAAGGGTACGGTAATGGGGTGGTTTATATGGTGGAAGGGGTCCGTGAGATGAACAATTTTCCAGGAATTTTATAAACTACCTGGGTCACAATGAGAAATTTCGGTGCGAGAGATAGACGGATAAAGAGAGTGCGAGAGCGAGAGAGAGAGAGAGATAGAGAGAGAGAGAGAGAGAAGCTAGCTCGGAAGCTAAATAGAGAGACTATAGAGATAATAGAGACACATAGAGAGCGAGAGAGTGAGAGGGACAGAGAGATAGCAAGCCCGTTTCCGACAATGATGCCTAACAGAAACTACCCAGTATCACTCCCTGCTCCCCCTTATAACCAAAAATTGACACCCTAATTCGCGGTTTTTTGAACTGCGTCAACCCCTGTTATGACCTCGAAGATATTTCCATCCCTCTTTCCCTTTTCACCAACAAAATCGTCCCTATTTTTGGCAGTGCCCCCTCGACCGAAATGGCCAATAATCTGAAAAGCTGCCCGACTACGTTGCTGTGATGAACGGATGAGAAGTCGAGGAAAAAGATTTGCCAGCTTCCCCGCACACCCATCTCCGTCACAAAACAATGACCAAAGACGGGGGTTTTCCTTGGGTAGTTGCAGATGATATCCAGGGATTTATTACGACAACATGGCATTTTTGAGGATTGTGACGGGGTAGGGATTTAGGAGACCAAATGTAATGTAAAGAGGAGTACGAGGGAATACTTCTGAACTGTGCTTGACTCCAAGAACGCCCGAAAAATTCGAACATCTTGAAGTTTTCAACTTCCGAATTTCAGAAAAATTATCGGAACCATTTCAGCATCAACTAGGCTTTCCGTAAGGCTGATAACCTTGGTTGATAACATTTCATTATTTTAGACAAACAAAAAAATCAAAATTGTATGATGCTAATTATGTAAAAATATCAGTAAGGCTACCGTCATAAAAAAAGATCTAAAAATTTATCGGAACAGAACAGGATCGGAACAAAAAAAATAAAAAATGACAATTAGGGTGCTAGGCTGGAACAGAAAAAAAAGCTATAAACAACTACGAAGAGTAGCATAATTTAACCTGTATAGGATTACGGTAGGTAAAGATATAAACTCCAGGTTACTGGATCCACATCTAGTGCTTTTTTGCCTTCAACAGCCCTTTAAAGCGCAAAAAAAGCACCAAGAGAACTGGATCCGGAAAAGATGTGTAGGTGGAGTTTAAAGTGTCGGAAAAAATCCGGTGGTTTACAAATTTCGATTACAGTAGATAAAGGTATTCTCTTAGATATTAGCTCGATAGCCAGGTGCATTTTAGGGGAAGATTGGGGGTGGAGCATAAGGGGGTAGGATGGGGGGATGAAGATGTTGAGAAGGAGGGGGTGTGGCCACCCAATCCCCACCATCCCCCTGCTAGTATTCTCCATTTTGACGAGATAGCCCCTCCCTAAACGCTCGAGTATAACCCTCCCCCCATTCACACATCCAGCCCCTTACATAAAGATTCACCTCCTGCTCCCCTCCGCCCGGTCCGGAAAAGATATGCAAATCTGCCGGGATGACACCTCAAAACGGGTCTTGACGGGTGGATCACCTGGATATTGGATGTAGGGAAGGGCAGGCTAGGCAAGCTTAGGCTTGGCTTAGAATTGGCTTAGTCTTGGCTTCGGAATTGCTCAGGCTTGGCTTAGAATTGGCTTAGGCTTGGCTTCGGATTGGCTCAGGCTTGGCTTGGAATTGGCTTAGGCTTGGCTTCGGATTGGCTCAGGCTTGGCTTAGAATTGGTTTCAATTGGCTATGTTAGGCTTAGGCTTAGGCTTAGGCATAGGCTTAGGCTTAGGCTTAGGCTTAGGCTTAGGCTTAGGCTTAGGCTTAGGCTTAGGCTTAGGCTTAGGCTTAGGCTTAGCTTAGCAGGCTTAGGCTTAGGCTTAGGCTTAGGCTTAGGCTTAGGCTTAGGCTTAGGCTTAGGCTTAGGCTTAGGCTTAGGCTTAGGCTTAGGCTTAGGCTTAGGCTTAGGCTTAGGCTCAGGCTCAGAGTAGTTCTAAGGAAGTCGATGAATTTACAGCTTCATCAAACTAAAAAAATAGCAATCGGGCTTTAAAGACGTCCTAAAACCTCAAAATTACAAATTCTGGCAATTTCCGAATTTGCGAAAAACTGAAAAACCCTGGAAAACATCATCTTAAAAATTTGCACAACAAAGCTTCATTTTTTCTTCTTTTGGTTCTTTTGCATTATCGAGGGGGAAGGTTTCAAATTTTTAATATAAATTCGGGAAGTTCTCCAAGCTACTGTTTACTTCCTATAAGCCGGTACATGACATATTTTGGCCAAAAAAATACAAAAACATATCACCTTTTAGTCAAAATTTTTGAAGAAAATGGCGAATTACCACGTGTGCCAAGTTTGTAAACTTGAAATTTTTAATAAAACCGATGTAAACAAACTTACTGCCACGTTACCCGGTGTGATTCTGAACTCATGCAAAAAAATTTAGTTGCTCCTGATGCCCCCCGATAATGCAAAAGAACCTTACACATCCACTTTTTCTATGGTATCTGGCTTTTTAGAATCGTGATTATGCTATGAAATAAAAAAAGTTATGCAAATTCCGGCCGGAAATACGATTGCGCAAGGCAATCGGACAATAGAAATGAGAGCGCTATTTTTTTCGTTAAATGGTGCCCTTTCCCGAAGACTCGTGCAGGTGCTAGTAAGTAGTGAGTAGTAGGTAGTGAGTATCCTCTCTCCACTTTTACCCCAGCCCTTCCAGGTAGCCAGCGGATGGTTCCCATGTCAGCGCGGGCCACTTTTTTTGGGGGTGGCCCGATTCGGAGGCCGATCTGTTCCTCCGCCCCCCGCGTTTCAATCGTCCTTCCGCCTCCCCCCCCGGCCCGTCCTCCATTACCTTCGATTAATATGCATCCGGGGGGTAGCCACACTCACACACACTCACGGTTTAGGGTCATACACGTTTCCGGGAGTATTGAGAAACTATAGCGTTTGAAATGTTGAGGATTTGCCACTGGGCTGGGCAAGCTAGCAGGGACCATTGAGGCAAATACTAATTTCCGAATACTAAATCGAAAATGGAAAATGGGCTGTGGTGGTCATACTGACAGAAAACATTGAGTATCTCGTCCCCAGGGCAAGCTAACAACGTCCGTCCCGGAATCGATTTGACGGAAAGCTTGCAGAGAGCATTCAGGAATTAGATAGCGACTAGAAGAATTAAAGTAGCTCTGCAGATACCATTAGAAAATGTTGAGACTAGCAGGGATCTTTGAGGAACCTTGTCTGGCGGGCAGCCCAACCAGCCCAACCAACAAGCATGGTTCAGTTGCGGAACATTAAAGGAATTTGGCAAGCTAGCAGAGACGCCGGAGGAACCATAAAGATTCAAGAAAAATCTGGAGGGGGCAAGCTAGCAGGGCGCATTTGCGGATTAATCGTTGAAATCAATCCATATCGAGAATCAAGAATAAGGCAAGCTAGCAGAGACCATTCGGCAGAAATGTAGTCCAGGCCCTTCAATCGGATTCACCGGCTTCGATAGATGAGAAACGACCTCTCCCACCCTCTCTCTCTCTCTCTCTCTCTCTCTCTCTCTCTCTCTCTCTCTCTGCAGCGTATCCCGTTTCCCATGCCGCATTACCGTATATTAATATGATTCCATTTCAGTTGGGGGGAACGCTGCTCGATTCCTCCCGTCTCAGAGTTTTGCCCCATCCAACAAATAACCATAAATGGGAGGAAAGAGGGGAGCAAGAGGAGGAGATTGAAGAAGAAGCGAGGAAGGGGGATGGATGGGTCGCCTTCTTCTTCTTCTTTCGCTTCTCAAAACCACTAACCAGCCGCAGAAGTTTCCGCGGCAATCCATTGCCCCCGAAATTGGAATAAATCGGGTGGGTGGTTGCCTTAAAATGGATATTCCATCCCCCTCCGATACGACTAATGGCCCCTAATGCCTCATGGCTGTTTGGTTGAATTTAAGGGGTTTGGATAGCCGAATCGGGAATTGGGCAACGGGGGTTTTTGGGGTAGCCAGGGCCTAAAAGTAGTCCAGTCACTTGGCCTAGGCTTGGCGTGCGCTTGGTTTAAGCTTGGCTTAGGCTTGGTTTAGGCTTGCCTTAGACTTGGCTTAGACTTGGCTTATGCTTGGCTTGGGCTTGGCTTGGGGTTGCTTAGGCTTAAGGTTGGGTTAGGATTAGGCTTGGGCATGGATTAGGCTTGACGTGGGCTTACTAGGGAATGTTTTCGGGCGGACATCGGACCTAGATATGTGAGTATGTGCATCTTGTAGATCTCGACGAGACGAATCGATTGATGTAACTTTTAGCTGCCAACGCCTTTAAATAAAAAAGTTACAACGATTTGAATTTTGCATGGCTTCATAAGCCCTCCCGGCAACCCCGTCAGCGTGGTCCAGTGGCCTAGTGGTGTAGTAGTCAGCGTCTGGGGAATCTAACGAGGGTTCGAACCCGCTCACGATTTTTATTTTTTGCTTTTTTGTCCGAAGCTTCCTCATTGCATTCTGAAGGCCGTGAATAACTTTTTGTACATTATTTATACACCAAGAAACGTTCCTAGCGATAATACAGCTTCGGGCCAAAAATTAATTTTTTGATCCTGTTGGCTGGTGCCTGGCTCATGCATCGAAATATTTTGGGGGAGTGGTCAAAATTGTGGTCACGTTTCTTACAACGTTGTAGCGTACCCCAAGTTCCATGACAAATATTTTATTTTCTCCTGAACTAGCCTTACTATGGTTACGTTTTTTACCAATATCCAAATTTTCGCAAAATAATTTCGGTATTATCGCTAGGAACGTTTCTTGGTGTATAAATAATGTACAAAAAGTTATTCACGGCCTTCAGAATGCAATGAGGAAGCTTCGGACAAAAAAGCAAAAAAATAAAAATCGTGAGCGGGTTCGAACCCTCGTTAGATTCCCCGGACGCTGACTACTACACCACTAGGCCACTGGACCACGGTGACGGGGTTGCCGTGAGGGCTTATGAAGCCATGCCAGAAAAATTCAAATCGTTGTAACTTTTTTATTTAAAGGCGTTGGCAGCTAAAAGCTACATCAATCGATTCGTCTCGTCGAGATCTACAAGATGCACATACTCACATATCTAGGTCCGATGTCCGCCCAAAACCATTCCCTAGTTAGGGTTGGCATAGGCCTAGGTTTCAGCTTGGTTTAGGTCTGGCTTAGGCTTGGCAGCGGCTTGGCGTAGGCCTGGTTTAGGCTTGGTTTAGGCTTGACTTAGGCTTGTAGAATTACTTCGTTAGGCGTCGGTTTAGGCTTATGCTTAGGCTTAGGCTTAGGATTATGCTTAGAAATTGGGCTTGGCTTAACCTAGTCACCGGAAGCCGTCAATTCTGAAGCTTATCGGTCCTTTAATGGTATCCCTCGAGATAACCCTCAAAAATTCACTCATTTCCGTATCTGCCTTCTAGAATTCTAAAAAGCATCTCTCGAGTTCGTGCTCCAGGAGAGATAGGAGAGGATAGGGAGAGTCAATTGGCTACCGTAGCCCACCCTGTTCAAGGACCCCACCCACTCGTGTCCCCCAAATCGGAAACGAGTCTCGATTTGTCGAGGCTGGAGGTTAGCGAGGAGAGTGGAGTACGACATTAAGGTTCCTCACTCCAGATCCAGGAGCCCATTCCGTGAAACGAAGTGTCCACTTTGGAGAACGAGAGAGAGAAAGAGAAGACCCCAATACCGTATCTATATTCTGGAACCCAGCAGCCGTCAAGAGGGGTCGTCGCGCGGAGACGCAATTTACGATTATTTGCCGCGAACGGGTGAAGAGTAGGATTGGGGACCGGAAAGGGGGAAACGAGCGGAAATCGAGGGTTACTTGACGCCGTCGTCGAGAACTTCTTGAAAATGGGGGGAAAGGGGATGGGGTGTGCTTAGGTGGATACCGTAGTCAATGGAGCCGGAGATGGGTAAAAACAGGCTGAAACTTGTCGGGATGAAGGTGCCTGCGTTGCAAAGTGGAAGATGTCGGAATCGAGGAGCTTTTTCAAACTCCGAATCCGGGTAGGAGAGAGGGAGAGAGAGCGAGAGAGAGAGAGTGAGAGAGAGAGCGTGCGCGAGTGAGAGATACATACATAAAAAGCTCGCAAAAAAGCCACAACTAACGATAGCTTAATCTCAGCTTTTCCCATTTGCTCTTAGCCCGATTCCATCCAAAAAATCGTTGCGGGACCCAATCAAAAACCTTCCACCCCCTCCGGGCCCTTTAGGCGGTCAGGTGTGTGCCGTGTATGTGTGTCTCTCTGTGTGTATCATCTCCCGAACAATAGATGCCGCCAAAGGGGGTCTTCTCTTTCTCGGGACAACGGCTCGAATACACGGGGCGAATAACGAGGCGTTAGGGGGACGATCGGATCGTCCGTTGCGCAACGGGGCCGTTGTTTGTAATCCGGCGGAATGACCCGTCAATCGGGGCATAGATAGCTAGAGAAACACTGATTGATCGGCTGGCGGGCAGGCTTTTGTTGCCTGGGGGAATGTTGGCCAGATGGTACGGTAATTGGGAAGGGATTAAGTGAGATATAAGAAAGTTGGAGTTTCCGATAAATTGCTCTAGACAGCCAAAATAGCGTAAAATGAAATTAAAACCATAATTCCGACGCGTCACAATGCCGACACTTGAAGGGCAGAAAATTGTATCCTAATGGTGCCCTTCCTCGAGCTAGGCGCCGGCTGCCTGGCTTCATTTGTCGTGGTCCGTAACTGTCAAGACCTAGTCGATAGCTTGTAGATTGTCACGCTTCTGGGTCCTTTAGGCCTTCTCTCGGGATTGTCTTGGCCTCCAATCACCCTCGAAGGCTCTCAAATGTCTCTCTTCTTCTCGTAGAGGTGTGGGTGTGTGGCGACAGTAAATGTGCACATGTTGTCCCGGGTGGAAGGGGTGCCAAGTGGAAATGGAGCAGATGTCGACAGGAATATAGCTATCTTTCTCACTCTCACTCTCTCTCACTCTCTCTGGCTCTCTCTCTCTCTCTCTCGGTCTAGGGGTCGAGGCCAAGATGAGCACGAGCCGATAGAAACATTAAGATCGATGTGTGTGCGCAGGTTTTTTGAGGGCCAGAAAAACGGGAGCAGGAGGGTTGAGTCAAAGTGTGTGTGCACCCGGGCCAGGTAGTCGCGTGAATCCAAAAAAGTGCGCCTGATCGGGGCATTTTTTTGGGGGGCGGGAGGGGAAGGGATGATTGGCTTGAGTCAATCGGTTGGGGAGGCAACAATGTTGGAGATTTATTAAAGACCGTCAGAACGATGAATTTCCGTTGAAAGCAAGAAAGTTGTGCACCGGGCGGGGGTCGAACCCGCGATGGTCCCCTCCAGAGTCCGACGCGCTAGCCACTATACCACAGGGCCAAGTGGGGAAGGGAATAGTCTTTAAAGAACCAATGCATAATCCTGACAAAATCCATAGCCAAAAATCCATGGCCTTCCCTTGACAGTCCCTTTAAAAGAAATTTTCGATAAAAATTTGGGGCTTGGACCGCCAAAAGAGGACAAACCCTCCAAATGGCACGA
Organism: Mesorhabditis spiculigera; assembly: GCA_958295435.1. NCBI lineage: Eukaryota > Metazoa > Nematoda > Chromadorea > Rhabditida > Rhabditidae > Mesorhabditis > Mesorhabditis spiculigera. The sequence goes on from CATQJA010001493.1 coordinate 534,256, forward strand.
GACCCCCGAACACGCAGTTTCTTCGGCTCTAACCCCCCAAATCCAAGATGACATCCCCAGCGGATTCCAGGGGGGATTTCCCGAAGCAATCACGCCTCCAAAATTTCGGTTATTTCGGGGCAATATTTTTATTATTACCCCGGGTATGTCATCGTTGCGCAACGGGGGATTTTGAAGGTAATGGCAATTTAATATGGCCATTTTCAGAATTTTGGATACGATAGAAATTTTGGGGCATCAAAAATTGAGATTTTCTGGTTATTTTTAGGTATTTTAGAGGTCGTGCTTGGACTTTGACTTGGGCTTATGCCTAGGCTTAGGCTTACAAGCTGCTACTTACAAGCCATTTACGAGCTTGTTAGCTTAGACTTAGCTTAGGCTTAGGCTTGTGTCTAATATTAGTCTTAGGCTTCGCTTCAGGCTTTGGCCTAGGCTTGGCTTAAACTTGGCATATGTTTAGGCTTAAGCCTGGCTTAGGCTTGGTTTCGACATAGCTTAGGCATAAGCTTGGGCTTAGCTTTGGATTAGACTTTAGCCTGAGCTAATTCTCCCTGCAACCAAAACCCAAGCCACCGTACCCAAATGGCAACACTCTGCCTCCATCAAATAGTTGCAATTAGGCGCCGCCGACATTTGACGACTACAGAATGCTACACTGTACACCCCCGCCCCGAGCCGTCATAAATCCGAGGCTCTAATTGGGCGCGGGAGGCCCCCTTAAAGCCGTGGGGGCCGATGACAACCCGCCTCACAACATCTAGCGACCATCATCTCCACACCCCACCAAATGGGCCCCAGATGTCCGCCGCTTTTTGTTCGAGGTATCGCTTTGCCCGGGGACCGAATGATTAGCGGGGGGAACGTAAGAAAACGGATTATTGCTGGGCAGGCTGGCAGAGGTTCTTTTGGACATTAGGAGGCAATTAGAGACAGGCAAGCAGCGAAAATGCCGACAGCTAAAACAACGCCATTCAAAAGCAAGACAAGCCAAAATACCATGGCAATTTGATTTTTCCAGCTATTATGGATGTCGTGATTTTACATGCCGTTATTTTGGCTGTCGGCATTTTCACTGTCGGCATTTTAGCTGTCGTGATTTTGGCTTTAAGGCAGACTAGCAGAGATTCTTGAAGATGTAGGCATCTAAGCAATCATTCTTTAGAAAGCCGGCAAGCTAGCAGAGACCTTTGAGGAAGTCAGCCAGTTAAAAGCGGCATTTTAGCAAGTAGCTAGTCTAGCAAATTTTTCTTTTGGAAATAGGCATGCTAGCAGATGTTTTTGTGGAATCTTCCAGACTGGCTAATAGATAGCGGAAATCGGGTAATCTGGCAGAGAGTTTTGAGGAAGCGGGCCAACTCTCAGGGATTTTTTGGCAGACAACTCCCTTTTTGCTATACCTTGGAAGAATTGCCGTAGTCGCTTTCGTTTTTCTCATAGTCAATCATCAAAAAGTGCCTTGTTCTCTCCTCTGCCGCTTTCCCTCTAATTTGCATATGGGGGTGAATAATGGGCAGAGACACAGAAAGAGAGAGCGAGAGAGGAGAGAGAGAGCGAGAGAGCGAGATACAGAAAACGAGTAGTGTAGTGGAAAGAAGACGCGAATTGGGCAATTAGCCAGTAAGGGCAGATGTGTCGTTTACCCCCCGAGAACCGTCACACTGTAATGAATATACACCCCCCCCCCACTCCTCTCGAATTCGCACCATTTTCCATAGCCCCGAAGAAGCGATGAGGTGCACCTGTCCCTTTATGGATCTTCCCCCGGGAGTCAAGTGGCCAGTTTCAACTGAAATTCTCCCTATTTCAGCCGCTCTCTCGCCCCTCGAGCTGCGCCTCATTTTTAAGCGCATTTAAATTGGCCGGCTGGCGGGATGGGGCCTCCCCGATTCTTCCTTCCCCCGCCACCACCCACCCTAATTCGACTCAACATCTCGAGAACCACTTGGAATGACGGAACGGCTTCCGGGAGGTGGGATACTGGGGGGAGGTGCTGAAAATTCGTGAAAACTGGGACCTAAAGTAAAAAAGGTTTTTCTAAAACATATAGTTTTAAGTGGAGCGAAAAGCGGAGAAATTTAGACGTACTGGGAGAACCCCTTCGTCCACTAGGTCTAGACAACTACCCTACGCTCCAGCTTACACATCCCTCAACTCTGTCCAGCCAACTACGCTATGCTCCAAAACCTGCAAAATTTTCAAATTATCTGCAGCTACCGTCACTACGTACGTCACTCGCGTAGCAGTCGAGACCTAGTTTTGCAAAAAGGGCCAACTATAACCTAGTGCACCCCCAGGAGCACGAAAATGAAGGACTTTGAGGCGTAATTTGGCGTAGTATGTAGCTGTCGAGACCTAGGAAAAGGAATGCGTCGATTCTGGCATTTGCCAGCGTCCTTAAAATAGCATTTTCCTCGACTTGGTAGTAAAAATTCGAAAAATTACGATAAATACTGTAAACGGCTAGAAAATCAACAGCACCTCGCGAAAATCGGCTGTTAAAGGGGCCGGGAACCGAAAAATCGGTCCATGGAAGCTATATTTAAATTCCCAAACTTGCGAAAAACTTGTCTAGAATATTCTAAAGAACAACTCGAGGCTATCAACAAGCCGCCAAAAGTGACGATGGCCATCTCTAGCCGCCCAGCGGAAAGCAATCTGGCGGCCAATTGTTGCTAAAAAGGAGAAGCCGAGAGTCGGGTGGAAGCACGGGTTGGTTGGGCGATAGTCGCTTCCGGAATGTGACTCCTCGTTTAGTCGTTTACCCGTTTAGAACATACGATTCGATGCTTTCGAAAAGGGCGAAGCTTTTGCGTACTACAGCGTACATTTGCATACTCAAACTTCCTATACCGTATTAGACTGTACGTTTGCGTACTCCTATATACGATGCCTTTCTACAACGCGTTAAGCTCTACTTCACTATACGTACAGTACTAAAACGTACCATGCTTTGCTCGACGGCATCTTATCGTATTAGAACGTTCGTTACGATAAAATACGCGTCACGGCTGAGCTACGGTACTGTACACTGCCGTACTGAAGTCGCAGAGCGTACTATGCCGTACTAGCACAGAAAATATGGTCCGTTGACGCAGTATTGCACCGTACTAGCCCGTCCAGCACCTTGCTATACCGTATCAACCGTACTAGAATTACCTAGTAGACAGTACGTTACCGTACTACAACGTACCACTCCGTATTTGACAGCAGCATATCGTAGTACCTACTGTGCCGTATCAGGGCGTATTGTAGCGTACCATGCCGTACTGAAACCGTGCCACATGTAAGGTATCCGACCGTACTGTATCGTACTGTACAGTAATCTACACTAGCAACCGGTCGGTATCCCGTCAAAGACCTTGCCTATGGAGGAGATATCGATAAATCTCGGCCCTGTGCATAGGTGTGGTTTGTTGGGTAATCCCGGCTCAAAGGCATACCGATCGCCCCCAATGATTGACCATAATTGGCGGATCCACAAATACCCCACAAATACAAGAAAATCTGCTCTCTCTCCCTCCCTCCCTCTTTCCGTTTAGGGTCGTAAAACGGAACACAGGGCCCATCCCCTCCCCTCGGCCTCCATTCATTCATCAACACAATCCATCACATCAAACATACACATAGACATACAATCCCTTCACCTGAATACAAATAGCCTTTTGACGAAGGCCGCCAGTGATAGTGGGGGGATTGGTGGGTAAATGATTGGATTTTCAGCTAAATGGGAGACATTTGGCAAAAACCACTTAATGAAGGTACGGTATTAAGGTGTAACTCAAAAGAATTTTTTGACGCCTCAGTGGGCCATTGACTAATTGTGATTGTTCTTCCTTTTTCACCATTTTTGAAAAACATAAGTTAAGGTGTTACTACGTCTACACCTATTTACGCATATGGTGAAAGATGCAGATGCTTAGAAGAGCATCTTTTGTTGGCAATTATTCATTTTTTCACAAAAAAAACGTCCGGTTCACAAAAACAAGATAAATCGAGCCAAAAATGAATCAAAAGTTCAAATAATCCGGATTTTGGTGGAGCCCAGAAATCGATGTTTATGAATTGCATAATTTCATTAGAAGCCAGCGAGCTAAAAAACCAATATAAAAATTACAGTAAGCCTCTACCCTGAATCAAGGTACAGTAAAAACACGTGGGTTTTATCAAGTTAATAAAAGAAATCTCAGGCGGTTTTTTAGGGTCTTTTGTTGTCTTTTGCAGGTTAGTATAAGAATGAAAAAAAAACTATTTTATTGCTGGCCAGTTTCGGAAGCCTGCAAATAATCAAATTGAAAGTGAATTCAGAAAGTTTTAGAAGAAAATTAAAATTTAAGGCGAGCAATACCTTTTCCAGAGGTTTCACATAGGATCACTGAGCCTTGCCAGCCAGCTGATAAATTCTGAACTCTAGACAAGAGCCCCAGAAAACACTACACTTTCCACATCCCGCCCCCCGACAAAGGCGAAACTCGTACCATTTCCGGAGTGCTGTGGAGGGGGGCGCATCCCCCCTCCCGATTGCCGATTGAAAAGAGCGAATGAAATTAATAGTAATCCACGCCGCGGGCACTCTGATTCATACAACGCCGACTCATAAAGAATGCACCTTTCTACACATCCACGTTCGGTCCTTAGAAATATCTAGGAAATGGGATGCGTATGGACTTTTTGTAGGCGAGAGGAGTGGTAATAGGATTTTAGTGGAATGGATGGTTATCCTTGGCTGGAAGGGTACTATTTAAAGGGACTCGACAGCTTGAAACCGGCTACGTTAGGC